>OX457027.1:79231894-79831894 GCA_949752745.1 Protula sp. h YS-2021 | reverse complement strand
AAAAATCGTATCTCCTCGTAGGTTTTTAGTCTAAATGTCTTGAAATTTTGGTTGATGATAGAGGACATAAGTACCTACCTGGCTATTGCTTTTTTGGGAATTTGCCAAGATTTGGCGGAAAGATTGGCGAAAAAGCAATTTTTCTGAAAAATCTTAACTATCTATAGGAAAATAACCTCATTGCCTTATAACTTTATGCAACAGTGGCAGATATTACTACCTACCTTACTACCAACATTGTAGCTACAAATCAACGAAAGAGAGATTGGCAGGTTGGTAACGACAGCAAATGTAAACAGTGTAACGAATGAGACACATTATGTCATTTTTTTGCTTGAAATGTAAATTTACAAAACATATGATCCAAAATCGTCTGAGATTGTCGAACTTAAATAACTACAAACTAGATGAATGGGACTTTCTCTTGGGTAAAGACGACATCCAAGTAGACAATCTCTTTATCGTTATTAAGCTTATGATTTATTTAACTAGACTTAAATCAAATGTTTGTGATGAAAAAACATTTTACTGGAGAAATTACGTATAGGTGGCTGCCTGATAAAAGAACGATGCCAGAAGATAAGTTAATGTATAACCGGGGACTTTTCAGAAATCTAAACTCGACATTTTATTGTCCTTTTTTCTTCTTTAATAATTAAAGAATGACTGGTTATTGCACATTTTCGGGACGTATTACAATCACGGCTGTGTTAAAATATTTTTTTCACAACTTCAATTAGCAAAACAATATTGCTATCAATGTATTTTTTTCACTTGTTACATAGATAACTTGCAAAAGTTTGAGTTAAATCGGCCTCTCTCAGTCTAAACTTCGGGTGTCAATACAGCATGGCCAGGATGGGAACAGCGAAATTTTTACATTTCCAAACACTTAAAAAGGCGTCGTTGAAAATCATTCAATGAACTTTTTAACTTCCTAATGTTTCAGGCGAAAAGGTGATTTTTGGCTAGTTTGATTTTTAAACGAAAACTTAACTTTAAATGTGTGAAAAAATGATCATTCTGTTGTGGACAAGAATTAGCACTTAATTAAAAAAAACCTATATAAATTTCCAATTCATCTCCTAATAAAAAGCTATTTTAAAAAATGTTTAATATTATTGTTAACTGTTAAGCCAAAAATATTCAACTCAGATATTAGTTAGTGTTCAGGTAGAATATAAACAACCTAATCACTTCAATATTACATGTTTTCCTAAACTTTCACTATTACCGCAGTTAGTGGACTGGATATTTCAAGAATGTGATCCAATTTTTTACAGTTGACTCGACTTGTTTTGTATGAGATTAGAGCATTTGCTAGAAAGAAGTGATAATAAAAAAATAATTACTTATCTGCATTATCTGCAGTGTCTGTTGGTATTTGGTATTCGATAATATGGAATATGGTTTTTGCTAGTAACAGGTTATAAAGGAATTGGATCATTTAGTTTACAATTGTTAGGTGAAAATTTTTGTTTGATATCTAAAACTATGTTAACTGATATATATAGCTGATCAGTGCACAATCCCGGGCCGTATTACAACCACGGTTGTGCCAAAATAAACTTTTTTCCACAAAACCAAAAAAAAACAACAAAAAAAAACTACCTACCTGGCTATTACTTTTTGGCAATTCGCTAAAAAATAGTGGAAATATTGGTCAAACGCAATTTTCTTTAAAACATATATCCTCCTATTGTTGTAATGGAAATGTGCACATAAGTGTCCGCCTGGTTATTATTTTTATGGCCCTTTGCCAAAAAAAAAAAAACCGGTTAAAACTGTGGCGATAAAACGTTTTTTGCGTAAAATCTTAAACCACTCGAGGAAAATAGCCTACTATCTTGAAACTTCAAGTATAGGTAGCAGATATTACTGCGTACCTGGCCATTATTAGACGAAATATTCACGAAAAAAGAGTAAAATCTTAACTCAAACCATCATTGCTGTCTTGAAATTTTGGTTAAAAATAGTGGCAATTGGTACTTACCTGGTTACTGCCATTTTTTCGTTATTTGAAAAAAAAATGACCGAAATATAGGTGAAAAACAGTTCTTACTGAAATCGTTTCTAACCTTTGGGATATAATCTTACATTTTGAATGATTGAAGCTGGAATTAGTATCTCTCTGATTATAACTTTTTGGTGATTCGTCAAAAACATTGTTAAAAACACAACTGTTCTAGGTATTTGGCTTTAATTTCTTGAAATTCTGACTAAAGGCGGCAGGTTATGGTACCCACCTGGCTATTACGTTTTTTCATGATTCGCCTAAAATTGGTGGAAATATTAGCCAAAAACCAGTTTTCATTAAAACGTGTCTTCTCTTAAGATTTACAGGCTTGCCGGAGGTTGTTTTAAAAAAAAAGTACGCAAACTGCTAAAAAAAAGAACGCTTGATGGCAAAAAAAGTACAAAAAAAGAACGCTTTAGAAAAAAAGAACAAAAAAAGTACGCCAAAAATGTTGAAAATAAAAAATATAAAGAAAAAAAGTGTCCTAAAAAAGCCTCAGAAATAGTTTGTATGCGTTTTTCTTGAATAAACAATAACAGCTGTCAACGGCAATAATAATAGATGCACGTATTTCAAGAGGCGATAAAATCACCAAAACAAGGATGTCCAAGGACATGCCCCAGCCGAGTTACCGAATAAGGAAAGAGAGAAAAACTCTGAAACGAATATTGTTAGGCCAAACAATGAAGTACTTTGTTTCTGAACGTAACTTTTTCATAATTTTAATACACAAAAACGTGTTTCCCCGGGTGGAAGCTGCCCGAAAAGGGATGTTGGAGAGGTTGGGTTTTGGAGATTCATGTATTTACCGACATTTACACAATTTTAGAAAAAAAATTATTAAAATTCCCCCATTTCGACATTTTTTTTGTCATTTGCAAAAAAAGCAAAGACCAGGTGGAGAAGCACGAAAGAAACTTCTGATTAAAATTTTATAACTATTTGAAAAAGACTGAGAGAAATGAATAGCTTGACAATTCAGTTATTTAATACCATTTATTCCAGCTTTTGCCAAACTTCAAAGTTCCGCCATTTCGGCAGTTTTTTTGGCGAACCGTGAAAAAAAAATAATAGCCTGGTGGGCAAACCCCTGGGGAACATCCCTTCGTAACATTTAAACGATTGGAGTAAAACTGTAGGAGGAGTAGCATTTTAAAACTGGGTCAAAACGGGCACAAAAAGTGCCGCCATTTTGTCCGTTTTTCGTCACTCGTCATACGCCCATACATTCAAGCCCCCTATAGGGATACGACTAACCCAGTCCGACCAAGTCGGCTGGGTTATAAAACCGCATAAGCACTAATTTCCGCTCCCATAGTTCAAAATTTTAAGAAGGTAACATTATATTCCTAGCGCTAGTAACGATTTTAGTAAGAATTGGTTTTTCACCAATATTTCCACCATTTTTCCGAATAACGCGAAAACAATAACTAGGCAAGTACCAATGACCACTATCTTTAACAAAATTTCAAGACAGTATCAAAGACTGTTTATACTAGTAGTTTAGTCTTTGACAGCATCGCCATTCCTGTGGTATGAGTTTCATTTTTCGTCAATATTTGCGCCAATTTTTCCAAATTACGAAAAAAGTAATGGCCAGGTAAGTACCAATGATGGCTATCTTTATCTAAAATTGGAAGACAGCAATGGCCAGTTAGGCAGTAGTTTACGCTACTTTTACTTAAAATTACAATGCAATGAGGCTATTTTCCCGGAGAATTTACTGAAAGTTTTTTTGGTTGATCGCCAAAATTTTCGCCGATTTTTTGGCCAATCACCAAAAAAAAGTAACAGCAAGTAAGCCAGTAATATTGCCTGCTACCTTTCCATGAAATTTCAAAAGAGTAAGACTATTTTCCTGGAGATCAGATTTTACTGGAATCTTCTTAGTTTTTCGCCAAACTATTCGCCAATTTTTGGCCTATCACCAAATATTGTAATAGCCAGCTAAACAGTCAGGCTTGCTGCCTTTAATTGAAATCTAAAGACAGTCAGACTATTTTTATGGAGTTCGTCAAGATTTTATGGGTTTTTTTTGTTTTTTTTCGCCAAAAATTTTTGGGAATTTTTTAGCCAATCACCAAAAACGTAACAGTAGATATTAAGGCTTGCTACCGTCAGTTACAATTTCAAGACATTAATACTATTTTCTAGGAGTTAGTTAAAGTTTAACAATTTTCAAAAAAAAAAAAAAAAAAAAAAAACATAATAAATAGACAAGTACGTTTTTTCTCCAATATTTCTGCTAATTTTTTGGTGAATCCCTTAAACAACTAATAGATAGGTGGACATCGATGCACCCTACCTCCCACCAAAATTGTAGAATGTTTCCATGAAAGCCCTAGGAGATACTATTTACAGAAAATTGGTTTTTGGCCAATATTTCTGCCAAGTTTTGGCAAATTCCTAAAAAGTAACAACCACTTAGGTAGTAATGTTTGGTACTGCTATTTAAAATCACAAAGCGAGGAGACTATTTTCCTGGAGTTCTCCCAAGATTTTACTGAAATTTCTTTGGTTTTTCGCCAAAAAATCGCCGCTTTTTGCCAACCACTAAAAATTCATAGCCAGTTAGGTAATATTGATTACTGCCGTTATTTAAAATTTCAAGGCAGTAACGTTACTTTCCTTGAAAAGGTCAAGATTTTACGAAAAAAAGGTTTTCAGCCAATATTTTCGCTAATATTTTTTTGCTTTGCGCCACAAGCTTAGCCAATGTTTGGCCAATCACCCAAAAAGTAATAGCCAGGTAGGTAGTACCTCCGGCTACCTTCACTTTAAATGTCAACACAGTACGACTATTTTCCAGCAGTTAGTAAAGTTTTTGTTGCATTTTTTTTGTTTTCGCCAAAATCTGTATCAGTTTTTGACCACTCACCAAAACAAGAATGTCCAGGGACATTGTGACCAGCCGAGAACTAGTGAATCTATGAATAAGCTTGTCTGGTTGGAGAAAGTGGTAGTCACATTGTACAAGTTTGTCCAAGGACAAAGCCCCAGCTAACGAAAAGCGATAAAACCAAATCCGGCGTGCTTGAACAAGGCAATGTCCCTGAAAAATTGGGCTTCAAAGGACGAGATGGCAATGAGCTAGCTAAATAATTAGTTTAGCAACGGACCCGAACATAGACCGATAAATACATACAAAGATTTTTTCCCAGAAAAATAACTTCGAACAACGTATCGAAATTGTATCTACACATGTGTACTGTTGACATGTACTGTCGGACATACACAATTAGTTCAAGCAGCAGAAACGATCAAAACGACCAAACACATGTGCCTTTTGAAAAAAAGAAAACGCCGCGTCTAAAACATCATTACTTAAGTTTAATGTTTTGGTATGTATTATTTTGCTTGGTTTGCGTTTCCGACCAGTGCGCATGTTTATTTAACTTGCGTTGATAAGCGGTTCGGAAAACTGCGCAAGTATATTCAACTTGCGTTGATATGCGGTTACTATTTCGGACCACTACGCATGTTTTATTTAACTTGCGTTGATAAGCGGTTCGCACGTCGGACCACTACGCATGTTTATTTAACTTGCATTGACGCTCGGTTCGATTTCGTACCAGTTCGCATGTTTACCAAACTAAAAAATTAATTTTTCAAGGGGGGCCTAACTGGAGAAGAATCGTACAAAATTGGAAAGGAATTCAATAAAAATTGTCGGAGAAGAAGCATTTTCCAAATTAAACGCCAACAAATTAAACAAGCATGTCCAGGGACATGGTGACCAGCCGTGACCTACAGAATATATATCCAAGAATCACAGACAAAATCATGATCAAATTGGCAGACAGCGGTTACGAAAAAAGCCGTAATGGAAGGGAGAAAATATTCGCTCACTTGCTCGGTGTAGTTGTGGCTGATGAGGAGTCATTCTTTCAATTCTTTCATAAGGGGACAAAATGTCCCCCATTTGGCCAATTTTTGGTGAATCGCCAAAATGAGTAATTTTTCAAAAGAGGCCTACCTAGGGAGTATTCGTGCAAAATTTGAAGAAAATCTGATCAAAATTGTGGGAGAAGAAGCATTTTGAAAATTGGCAACCGAAAACTTTCAAATGTCCCTCATTTGGCCAATTTTTGGCGGATCGCCAAAAAAAAATACTTGTTAAAGAGAGGCATACCTAGAGAACAATCGTGTAAAATTTGAGAGGAATCCAATCAAAACTGAAGGAGAAAAAGCATTTTAAGTAAAAGTTTACACACGTACATACAGACGACGGATACCCCTCTATTGATAGGATAAGAACAGCCCGACATAGTCGGCTGGTCTAAAAAGTAATAGCCAGGTAGGCAGTAACGCCTGGTACCTTCACTTAAAATTTCGAGACATATTGTTTTCCTGGAAATGCTTAAGACGCTAGGAAAAAAAAAGGTTTTTCACCAATATTTTCGACAATTTTTGGCGAATTGCCAAAAAAATTACAGCCATTTAGGTGGTAACTCTTGCTACCTTCACTTTAAATTCAAACATGGGAAGACTATTTTTCAGCAGTTAGTTAAGATTTTACTGAAAATTTTCGCCAGCTGGCCAATCACCAAGATTAAGACTTTACTGAAAAATTTAGCCCGTTGGTCAATCACCAACAAGTTTGTCCAAGGACAAAGTCCCAGCTTACGAAAAGCAATAAGACCCATTCCAGCGTGCATGAGCGAAGGAATTTCCCTGAAATATCAAGCTTCAAAAGATGAGACGGCAAAGAGCTAGCTCAATAATTAATTTAGCACCGGACCAGAACATAGACCGATAAATGCATACAAAGATTTCTTTCCAAGAAAAATTGGGAACAGATTTTTTGTATATCTGGTAGACTGGATAGATTGCCATAGATACCTTCAAACAACGCTCGCATTTCGGACCAGTGCGCATATTTATGTAACTTGCCTCGATGCGCGGTTCTAATTCAGACAAGTGCGCATGTTTATTTAATTTGCGTCGATGCGCGGTTCTCATTTTGGAACAGTGCACATGTTTATTTAACTTAATAAAGATTAATGCGCGGTTCTAATTCCAGACCAATGCGCATGTTTATTTTACTTTCGTACTTATTTTGGACAAGTGCACAAGTTTCCTTAGGTTGTCTTGATGCGCGGGTCACAACATTCGTACATTATCGCCCAATGTTCCCTATTATCGCCCACCCGAAAAATATTATATTTATCATATTTTCTGGTCCTAGAATTGTTTCCTGCACTTTTAAAGCGAAAATTACAACTTTCTTGCATTATCGCCCAATATTCCCTATTATCGCCCACCCGAAAAATATCACATTGATCATATTTTCGGGTCATAGAATGGATTCCTGCACTTTTAAAGCGAAAATTACAACTTTCTTGCATTATCGCCCAATGTTCCCTATTATCGCCGACACGAAAAATATCATATTTATCATATTTTCGGGTCATAGAATTGATTATTGCACTTTTAAAGCGAAAATCACAACTTTCTTACATTATCGCCCAATGTTCCCTATTATCGCCCACACGAAAAATATCACATTTATCATATTTTCGGGTCATAGAATTGTTTCCTGCACTTTTAAAGCGAAAATTACAACTTTCTTGCACTATCGCCCAATGTTCCCTATTATCGACCATCCGAAAAATATCATATTTATCATATTTTCGGGTCACAGAATTGATTCCTGGACTTTTAAAGCGAAAATTACAACTTTCTTACATTATCGCCCAATATTCCCTATTATCGCCCACCCGAAAAATATCACATTTATCATATTTTCGGGTCATAGAATTGATCCCTGCACTTTTAAAGCGAAAATTACAACTTTCTTGCATTATCGCCCAATGTTCCCTATTATCGCCCATCCGAAAAATATCACATTTATCATATTTTCGGGTTATAGAATTGATTCCTGCTCTTTTAAAGCGAAAATTACAACTTTCTTACATTATCGCCCAATGTTCTCTATTATCGCCCACACGAAAAATATTATATTTATGATATTTTCGGGTCCTAGAATTGTTTCCTGCACTTTTAAAGCGAAAATTACAACTTTCTTGCTTTATCGCCCAATATTCCCTGTTATCGCCCACCCGTAAAATATCACATTGATCATATTTTCGGGTCACAGAATTGATTCCTGCACTTTAAAAGCGAAAATTACAACTTTCTTGCATTATCGCCCAATGCTCCCTATTATCGCCCACACGAAAAATATCACATTTATCATATTTTCGGGTCATAGAATTGATTCCTGCACTTTTAAAGCGAAAATTACAACCTTCTTGCATTATCGCCCAATATTCCCTATTATCGCCCATCCAAAAAATATCACATTTTTCATATTTTCGGGACACATAATTGATCCCTGCACTTTTAAAGCGAAAATTACAACTTTCTTGCATTATCGCCCAATATTCCCTATTATCGCCCATCCGAAAAATATCATATTTATCAAATTTTCGGGTTATAGAATCGATTCCTGCACTTTTAAAGCGAAAATTACAACTTTCTTACATTATCGCCCAATGTTCCCTATTATCGCCCACACGAAAAATATTATATTTATCATATTTTCGGGTCCTAGAATTGTTTCCTGCACTTTTAAAGCGAAAATTACAACTTTCTTGCTTTATCGCCCAATATTCCCTGTTATCGCCCACCCGTAAAATATCACATTGATCATATTTTCGGGTCATAGAATTGATTCCTGCACTTTTAAAGCGAAAATTACAACTTTCTTGCATTATCGCCCAATGTTCCCTATTATCGCCCACACGAAAAATATTATATTTATCATATTTTCGGGTCCTAGAATTGTTTCCTGCACTTTTAAAGCGAAAATTACAACTTTCTTGCTTTATCGCCCAATATTCCCTGTTATCGCCCACCCGTAAAATATCACACTGATCATATTTTCGGGTCACAGAATTGATTCCTGCACTTTTAAAGCGAAAATTACAATTTTCTTACATTATCGCCCAATATTTCCTATTATCGCCCACCCGAAAAATATCACATTTATCATATTTTCGGGTCATAGAATTGATTCCTGCACTTTTAAAGCGAAAATTACAACTTTCTTGCATTATCGCCCAATGTTCCCTATTATCGCCCATCCGAAAAATATCACATTTATCATATTTTCGGGTTATAGAATTGATTCCTGCTCTTTTAAAGCGAAAATTACAACTTTCTTACATTATCGCCCAATGTTCCCTATTATCGCCCACACGAAAAATATTATATTTATGATATTTTCGGGTCCTAGAATTGTTTCCTGCACTTTTAAAGCGAAAATTACAACTTTCTTGCTTTATCGCCCAATATTCCCTGTTATCGCCCACCCGTAAAATATCACATTGATCATATTTTCGGGTCACAGAATTGATTCCTGCACTTTAAAAGCGAAAATTACAACTTTCTTGTATTATCGCCCAATGCTCCCTATTATCGCCCACACGAAAAATATCACATTTATCATATTTTCGGGTCATAGAATTGATTCCTGCACTTTTAAAGCGAAAATTACAACTTTCTTGCATTATCGCCCAATATTCCCTATTATCGCCCACACGAAAAATATTATATTTATCATATTTTCGGGTCCTAGAATTGTTTCCTGCACTTTTAAAGCGAAAATTACAACTTTCTTGCTTTATCGCCCAATATTCCCTGTTATCGCCCACCCGTAAAATATCACATTGATCATATTTTCGGGTCATAGAATTGATTCCTGCACTTTTAAAGCGAAAATTACAACTTTCTTGCATTATCGCCCAATGTTCCCTATTATCGCCCACACGAAAAATATTATATTTATCATATTTTCGTGTCCTAGAATTGTTTCCTGCACTTTTAAAGCGAAAATTACAACTTTCTTGCTTTATCGCCCAATATTCCCTGTTATCGCCCACCCGTAAAATATCACACTGATCATATTTTCGGGTCACAGAATTGATTCCTGCACTTTTAAAGCGAAAATTACAACTTTCTTGCACTATCGCCCAATGTTCCCTATTATCGACCATCCGAAAAATATCATATTTATCATATTTTCGGGTCATAGAATTGATTCCTGCACTTTTAAAGCGAAAATTACAACTTTCTTACATTATCGCCCAATGTTCCCTATTATCGCCCACACGAAAAATATTATATTTATGATATTTTCGGGTCCTAGAATTGTTTCCTGCACTTTTAAAGCGAAAATTACAACTTTCTTGCTTTATCGCCCAATATTCCCTGTTATCGCCCACCCGTAAAATATCACATTGATCATATTTTCGGGTCACAGAATTGATTCCTGCACTTTAAAAGCGAAAATTACAACTTTCTTGCATTATCGCCCAATGCTCCCTATTATCGCCCACACGAAAAATATCACATTTATCATATTTTCGGGTCATAGAATTGATTCCTGCACTTTTAAAGCGAAAATTACAACTTTCTTGCATTATCGCCCAATATTCCCTATTATCGCCCACACGAAAAATATTATATTTATCATATTTTCGGGTCCTAGAATTGTTTCCTGCACTTTTAAAGCGAAAATTACAACTTTCTTGCTTTATCGCCCAATATTCCCTGTTATCGCCCACCCGTAAAATATCACATTGATCATATTTTCGGGTCATAGAATTGATTCCTGCACTTTTAAAGCGAAAATTACAACTTTCTTGCATTATCGCCCAATGTTCCCTATTATCGCCCACACGAAAAATATTATATTTATCATATTTTCGTGTCCTAGAATTGTTTCCTGCACTTTTAAAGCGAAAATTACAACTTTCTTGCTTTATCGCCCAATATTCCCTGTTATCGCCCACCCGTAAAATATCACACTGATCATATTTTCGGGTCACAGAATTGATTCCTGCACTTTTAAAGCGAAAATTACAACTTTCTTGCACTATCGCCCAATGTTCCCTATTATCGACCATCCGAAAAATATCATATTTATCATATTTTCGGGTCACAGAATTGATTCCTGCACTTTTAAAGCAAAAATTACAATTTTCTTACATTATCGCCCAATATTTCCTATTATCGCCCACCCGAAAAATATCACATTTATCATATTTTCGGGTCATAGAATTGATTCCTGCACTTTTAAAGCGAAAATTACAACTTTCTTGCATTATCGCGCAATGTTTCCTATTATCGCCCATCCGAAAAATATCACATTTATCATATTTTCGGGTTATAGAATTGATTCCTGCTCTTTTAAAGCGAAAATTACAACTTTCTTACATTATCGCCCAATGTTCCCTATTATCGCCCACACGAAAAATATTATATTTATGATATTTTCGGGTCCTAGAATTGTTTCCTGCACTTTTAAAGCGAAAATTACAACTTTCTTGCTTTATCGCCCAATATTCCCTGTTATCGCCCACCCGTAAAATATCACATTGATCATATTTTCGGGTCACAGAATTGATTCCTGCACTTTAAAAGCGAAAATTACAACTTTCTTGCATTATCGCCCAATGTTCCCTATTATCGCCCACACGAAAAATATCACATTTATCATATTTTCGGGTCATAGAATTGATTCCTGCACTTTTAAAGCGAAAATTACAACTTTCTTGCATTATCGCCCAATATTCCCTATTATCGCCCACACGAAAAATATTATATTTATCATATTTTCGGGTCCTAGAATTGTTTCCTGCACTTTTAAAGCGAAAATTACAACTTTCTTGCTTTATCGCCCAATATTCCCTGTTATCGCCCACCCGTAAAATATCACATTGATCATATTTTCGGGTCATAGAATTGATTCCTGCACTTTTAAAGCGAAAATTACAACTTTCTTGCATTATCGCCCAATGTTCCCTATTATCGCCCACACGAAAAATATTATATTTATCATATTTTCGTGTCCTAGAATTGTTTCCTGCACTTTTAAAGCGAAAATTACAACTTTCTTGCTTTATCGCCCAATATTCCCTGTTATCGCCCACCCGTAAAATATCACACTGATCATATTTTCGGGTCACAGAATTGATTCCTGCACTTTTAAAGCGAAAATTACAACTTTCTTGCACTATCGCCCAATGTTCCCTATTATCGACCATCCGAAAAATATCATATTTATCATATTTTCGGGTCACAGAATTGATTCCTGCACTTTTAAAGCGAAAATTACAATTTTCTTACATTATCGCCCAATATTTCCTATTATCGCCCACCCGAAAAATATCACATTTATCATATTTTCGGGTCATAGAATTGATTCCTGCACTTTTAAAGCGAAAATTACAACTTTCTTGCATTATCGCGCAATGTTTCCTATTATCGCCCATCCGAAAAATATCACATTTATCATATTTTCGGGTTATAGAATTGATTCCTGCTCTTTTAAAGCGAAAATTACAACCTTCTTACATTATCGCCCAATGTTCCCTATTATCGCCCACACGAAAAATATTATATTTATGATATTTTCGGGTCCTAGAATTGTTTCCTGCACTTTTAAAGCGAAAATTACAACTTTCTTGCTTTATCGCCCAATATTCCCTGTTATCGCCCACCCGTAAAATATCACATTGATCATATTTTCGGGTCACAGAATTGATTCCTGCACTTTAAAAGCGAAAATTACAACTTTCTTGCATTATCGCCCAATGCTCCCTATTATCGCCCACACGAAAAATATCACATTTATCATATTTTCGGGTCATAGAATTGATTCCTGCACTTTTAAAGCGAAAATTACAACTTTCTTGCATTATCGCCCAATATTCCCTATTATCGCCCATCCAAAAAATATCATATTTTTCATATTTTCGGGACATATAATTAATCCCTGCACTTTTAAAGCGAAAATTACAACTTTCTCTTGCATTATCGCCCAATATTCCCTATTATCGCCCATCCGAAAAATATCATATTTATCATATTTTCGGGTTATAGAATTGATTCCTGCTCTTTTAAAGCGAAAATTACAACTTTCTTACATTATCGCCCAATGTTCCCTATTATCGCCCACACGAAAAATATTATATTTATCATATTTTCGGGTCCTAGAATTGTTTCCTGCACTTTTAAAGCGAAAATTACAACTTTCTTGCTTTATCGCCCAATATTCCCTGTTATCGCCCACCCGTAAAATATCACATTGATCATATTTTCGGGTCACAGAATTGATTCCTGCACTTTTAAAGCGAAAATTACAACTTTCTTGCATTATCGCCCAATGTTCCCTATTATCGCCCACACGAAAAATATTACATTTATCATATTTTCGGGTCATAGAATTGATTCCTGCTCTTTTAAAGCGAAAATTACAACTTTCTTACATTATCCCCAATGTTCCCTATTATCGCCCACACGAAAAATATTATATTTATCATATTTTCGGGTCCTAGAATTGTTTCCTGCACTTTTAAAGCGAAAATTACAACTTTCTTGCTTTATCGCCCAATATTCCCTGTTATCGCCCACCCGTAAAATATCACACTGATCATATTTTCGGGTCACAGAATTGATTGCTGCACTTTTAAAGCGAAAATTACAACTTTCTTGCATTATCGCCCAATGTTCCCTATTATCGCCAACACGAAAAATATCACATTTATCATATTTTCGGGTCATAGAATTGATTCCTGCACTTTTAAAGCGAAAATTACAATTTTTTTTACATTATCGCCCAATATTGCCTATTATCGCCTACCCGAAAAATATCACATTTATCATATTTTCGGGTCATAGAATTGATCCCTGCACTTTTAAAGCGAAAATTACAACTTTCTTGCATTATCGCCCAATGCTCCCTATTATCGCCCACACGAAAAATATCACATCTATCATATTTTCGGGTCATAGAATTGATTCCTGCTCTTTTAAAGCGAAAATTACAACCTTCTTGCATTATCGCAAAATGTTCCCTATCATCGCCCACCCGAAAAATATTATATTTATCATATTTTCGGGTCCTAGAATTGTTTCCTGCACATTAAAAGCGAAAATTACAACTTTCTTGCAGTATCGACCAATATTCCCTATTATCGCCTATCCGAAAAATATCATATTTATCATAATTTCGGGACATAGAATTGATCCCTGCACTTTTAAAGCGAAAATTACAACTTTCTTGCTTTATCGCCCAATGTTCCCTATTATCGCCCACTTGAAAATATCATAGAAATGACCTACTGGCAACAAAATTACTGAAAAGTCCAACCAAAAGTACTTGCATGTAACATATTGTGCCCCTCTGCAAATTGAAACTTTGCTTTTTTAAGAAGAAAAATGGAAATTTCCAATTTTTTAAAAGCTGCAAACTTCGAAGCTCAGTGGATTCAAAAATAAGGCGAAATTCAAAAATCGAAAAATGTACTTTTTTCACCCCTTAGTTCTAGTTTCTTCATAACAAATTTCGGAATCTTCCGATGAAAAATGAGGGACTAGATAGATTTTTTCGTATTTTGCCCAAATCGGCAATAAAATCGCCAAAAATGGTTTAAACCAAAAAATAAAAAAAAATTCCTAATGCAGTAGAAGGTTAAAAACTCGCGTTTAAAATTTGGTACGAATCGGATGAAAAATAAAAAAGATATTCCACTTTAACTACTTTGTTAAGAAAAAAAAATGGAAATTTGCCAATTTTTAGAAGTTGCAAACTTTGAAGCTCAGTAGATTCAAAAATAAGGCGAAATTCAAAAATCGAAAAAAGAACTTTTTTCACCCCTTAGTTCTAGTTTCTTCATGAAAAATTTCGGAATCTTCCGATGAAAAATGAGGGACTAGATAGGTTTTTTCGTATTTTGCCCAAATTGGCAATAAAATCGCCAAAAATGGTTTAAACCAAAAAATAAAAAAAATCCTAATGCAGTAGAAGGTTAAAAACTCGTGTAAAAAATTTGGTACGAATCGGATAAAAAATAAAAACGATATTCCACTTTAACTACTTTGTTCAGAAAAAAAAAATTGGAAATTTGTCAATTTTTAGAAGTTGCAAACTTTGAAGCTCAGTAGATTCAAAAATAAGGCGAAATTCAAAAATCGAAAAAAGTACTTTTTTTACCCCTTAGTCCTAGTTTCTTCATAAAAAATTTCGGAATCTTCCGATGAAAAATGAGGGACTAGATAGGTTTTTTCGTATTTTGCCCAAATTGGCAATAAAATCACCAAAAATGGTTTAAACCGCAAAAATAAAAATATTTCCTAATGCAGTAAAAAGTTAGGAACTCGTGTTTAAAATTTGGTAAGAATCGGATAAAAAATAAAAAAGTTATTCCACTTTTAACGGTCGCGGGACGGACAGACGGACGGACGGACGGACAGACGGACGATACTTGCCCCCATCTGTATAGCCCTGTTGGCTAAAAAGCAAACTGGGTTAAAAAAAAAGACATCGGATAAAAAATGTAGGACGAGATACATTTTAAATTTTTTTCTTCAAAAATTCCCCAAAAATTAAAAAATCACCCGATCGACTAGAAAAGCACAAGCCGTATGCACGACACTTTAGGGATGCCTCATACCAAAAATAAATCACATCGGGTCAAAAATGTAGGAGGAGACACATTTTAAATTTTTTTCTTTAAAAATTCCCCTAAAATTCAAAAATCACCCGATCGACTAAAAAAGCACAAGCCGTATGCACGACTCCTTAGGGATGCCTCACACCAAAAATAAATGACATCGAATCAAAATTGTAGGAGTAGATGCATTTTGAATTATTTTCGAAAATTTTGCTTTAAAAATTCCCCAAAAATACAAAAATTGCGCGATCGACTAAAAAAGCACAAGCCGTATGCACGACCCTTTAGGGGTGCCTCATACCAAAAATAAATGACATCGGGTCAAAAATGTAGGAGGAGATACATTTTAAAATTTTTTCTTTAAAAATTCGCCAAAAATTCAAAAATCACCCGATCGACTAGAAAAGCACAAGCCGTATGCACGACCCCTTAGGGATACCTCACACCAAAAATAAATGACATCGGATCAAAATTGTAGGAGGAGATGCATTTTGAACCAAAGTTTACTAAATAAACAACTAACTAACTAACTAACTAACTAACTAACTAACTAACTAACTAACTAACTAACGGACACCGCCCGCAAACCGATAGGAATACCCCAGCTTACGTGTAACGTAAGCTGGGCTAAAAAAGGTAATAGCCAGGTAGTAGTAAAGCCTGCTAACTTCACTTAAAATTTCAAAACAGTAAGATTAATTTCCCACAAGGAAAAGATCTGGTTTTTCGCTAATATATATTTTCGCCAATTTTTGGCGAATTGCCAAGAAAGCAATAGCCAGGTGGAAACTTATATGCGCCCTACCTTCCACCAAAATTTCAAGATATTAAGGCTAAAATCCTGGGAGAATATACGATTTTTTTTCAACTTAAAAGCGTTTATTGAATAAACTTTATTCGCACATACTTTCAACAACTGTTATATTCCTGCTTCTGAAAAAAAAAACGCTAGGGCTAAAAAAAGAACAATAAAGTACGCTTGTGGAAAAAAGGTACGTTTTGAGGCAAAAAAAAGAACGATGCGAAAATAAAGACTAAATCTTTAAAAAAAGTACGATCCGGCAAGCCTGGATTTAAATGGAAACGCCCTAAAATTTTGATGGACGCTAGTGGTATACATGTCCACCTAGCTATTACTTTTTTGGCGACTAGGCGAAAATGGTGTGTATATTGGCGATAAACCATATTTGTATTAAAATCTTGACTGATGCCAGATACATAGTCTCACTGTCTTGAAATTTTCGTTACAGGTTATACTTATAGTCTTAATTCTGACACCAGCATTCGTGAACTGGAACACTGTCCATGGACAATCTTGTTGAAAGAATTTTTCTAGTTTTCATATATACACAATGCATTTCATGGCAGCTGTTCTACGTGCATAATTACCTAGTTGTCAGGGAAAAAAGCGTCCTGCTTACTCCAATGAAATAGGTTTTCTGATGTTGTAATACACGACAATAAAAATAAATCGGACAGTTTTGAAAAAAAAAACACAAAAACTCGTCTTTTCAATATTTCCAAAAGTTCACACCACTGAAAATAATCGGATAGCTTTCTTGTACACAGAAAAGGAACAAAGTCAAGTTTTATAAAATTCTAAGACATCGTTCTACAGTGCTGTTATACTGACCAACAAAATGGTCTTCTCAACCACTGCTGAAATGGTTATGGGTATGAATATATTACAGAAATAATCCACAAAAAAAAAAAAAAACAAAAACAAAAAAACAAAAACTATTAGTAAGGGGCAGACGGAAGGACGCGCAGCGTTTCACAAGTTCCCTGCTTTTTTCTAAGCCAAAGTCAACTCGTTTTTTCCTAAACAACGAAAGCTTATTTTTCTTGAAAAGTGAAAGGAGAATTCCGTGAGCATTTTGCCTATCTTGAGCGAATTCGCAGTATGAATATAATACACATCCCGGATTAACTTACTATGCCTGGATTAGCCGGTTCATTCTTGTTTTATCAGTATTGAATTTTAACGTTGGCATTAAACAGTTACGTAGTAATTATGCCTAGCCTGACAAATGTCAGCGGGGCATATAGTGTTTGACTTGTGCGTCCGTCCGTCTGTCTATGTCTACGTTACGCTTTAGGTACCAAGTTTTGTGGATTTGTAGCGTAGCTAGTTGGCCGGCAACATTTTTGTTTTGGGGATATTGTTGCTAATATACTGAAGTTCTGCAGGACGTGGTCCTTTTCTCCGACGAGGCGTTTATTTGGTCGAAATTGGCCTTTGAACTTAGGCAATTTTACTGCAGTTAGGTGCTCGGTACCAAGTTTTGTGGATCGCACTGCTGTTTGGCCGGCAATTTTTTTGTTCTTGGGATATTGTTCCTAATATATTGAAGTTGTGCAGGACGTAGTCCTTTTCTCCAACGAAGCGTTTATTCGGTCGTAATTGAGGTTTGAACTTAGGCAATTTTACTGTACTTAGATGTTTTATGTACTAAGTTTTGTGGATCGCACCTTACTCTCGGATTTGTTTGGTTATTTGTTTACAGGTTATTGTTTCTAATATATTGGCTTTCTACAGGACGTCGTCCGTTTGTCTGTCCGACGAGGCGTTTATTCGGTCCGTACTTATTCATTTCTTCAAGAAGAATCACATCCCTCAAACTAAGATTATCTCACTGACTATCCGAAAGGCAGGGCATTCGTGCTCCGATCGGACACACCTCTAGTTTCCATGTTAGTTTTATGTAATAGTTAAGGTTTTTCGCAAAGTGCTAGAGGCTGCATTGGTATTTATTTAGCCTTGTGACATTGCTATTATTTCTTCGTCGATGTGTGCAATCAATCAGGCAGACTTAAAGTACCCCGGTCTATGATGGTATTTGTTAGTCCCCCGCTGCCGCGGTACGCGCGGAGCGGAGAACTTATAAAACGTTCGTTGTCCGTCTGTCCCCCACTTTTGTACGCGCGATTACTTACTCACGCTTCACCGCAGTCTTTTGATTTTTTGTGGGAAGTAACAACATATGTTAGAGTTAACTAAATTTTTTGTTTGTTGGAGCACGATGCCCCCACTTTTGTAATCGCGATTTCTCAGTCACCTTTAACCGCAGGCTTTTTTGTGGGAAGTAATAACATACGTTGCGGTTGTGCGACCTGGGGTTATTTTTGAATTTGACCAAAAATTGACGAAACTTTGAAACTTGACCAATTTTTTTTGTTTCCGGGGGGTACTGTGGGGGGGGGGGCACTTTTGTATGCGCAATTTCTCAGTTATTCGGCGCGGCAGCCTTTCGAGTTTTTTTGGAGCGAAAGAATATATATTGCGATTGTGTGACGTGGGATTGTTTTTGGATTTGACCAAAAGTTGACGAAACTATGAAACTTCAAAGATTACCAAAATTCTTGTTTGTGGAGGCACGATGCTGCCACTTTTGTTCGCCGACCTAATTCCGTCCACCACCCTCAAGATGTGATCGTGATGTACAACAAAAAACCGTTGTACTGCTCCCCATTCAGATATCTATCGGAGGGAGACTATAATCAGTTTCACTGATATACTTGTTTATTATATATTTAATATATTTCCCTCGTGATCATTTTCAGTTCAACTGGGATACTGAAATGATCCGTTTGTAAATAGGCTAGAATCCTGGGCTGCTCTTCTTTTTGATTGCTGAATAATGTGTAAATAACACAGTAGGAAATCGCCACTCATTGTCCTATCCATAACCCAAATGAACTGAAATTCAAGCATGATTCAGTGAGAAAAAAATTTGGTGGCGAGATATTGCCAAGCCCATCGCACACCTATCTATACTTCTTATTCTTGAAGAAAATAACTAATGCCGTCACAGAGCAGAATGAACAGGAACCCAGATGCGAACAATTAATGACAGCAATTCACAAAGACCAAATTAATGCACAGTTCAGTGCAATTCACTGAGCTCGCCATTAAATATGTATGTCAGAATCTGACTTCTGTTAGTTTTCTGAAGAGTTAAAAAGAAGGAAAATAATAATTTAATGTTGGAGAATGGCTGATGAGGTCTTCGATAGATTTTCTACAAAAAAAAATAGTGAAACTGCGCGATAATTTTTTAATAATTAAGGATCCTTTCCCTTTTCATGAAGCCCAGTGATAACGGCTCTTCTTGGAGATGTGAATAGCTGTTCATTTATTCAGGAACAGTTTTGGCACATCTACATCTTCAAAGAGTGTACATAATGTCAAAATGTACTCTTATATGTGTGCTGCTGATGTCCCATATAAACATCACGGCATCTAACACACTGTTGTTAATCTTCCCAGAGCCGAGACCTCTTGGTTCAAGAAACCCCAGATAATTTTTAAAAAAACTACTTCTATGAACTGTGTGTATGGCGTACATTGTGTCAGGGTGTGTGTGCTTGTGAATTTTAGCATTTTTCAAACTTGATTGTTGAGGACCTTGAGAAACAGAAGAAGTCCTTGGGTTTCTCTGGGACCATGTTTAGTCTTTCTACGATCTGGGTACATAGAACACCAAATGTCTGTTTAATTTTAGTGTTTAATCTTGTCTGTAATATCGCGGCTCCTCTGCTTCTTTGGCTGGCCTTCACTCATTTTGTCCACAGCAGCCAGGACAATTCCTCTTCTGGCACAAAAACCTGTATTCATTTTATTTATCTTGCAGTACCGCATTAAACAACGCACTTTTAACCAACTTTTGAAACGTTGTTTTTGGAGATGTTTTATTTCTGTTTCCAGAAAGCACTAGTTGTTTGGGGAGGGGGGGGGGGGGGGGGGTCACACCTAAATTATAGGCCTATCTGTTTGCACACGTGTTCCATATAAAACAGCCCAGTTCATTTCAGTGCCACTTAGAAACCAGACCAAGCATTCCAATGCAATTTGGTGTCACAGCGAATGCCAGGCGGAGCGTCACGTATCTAATGCGCACAAAATAAGCGATATTCTGGGTACTCTGCAGGGATAGGGAGCGGCTTGAAAAAGAGGATTTCAATTTTTTAAAGCAATATTTATTTTCTTTGCTTTAGGTCTTCCCTCACATCAGACATTAATGCTATGTGACTTCAATGTCACAAATAATGTTATGTGACTTAATCATCTTCAATGTCACAAAATCTATGAAAAAAAAACAGGCTTTAACCTTTTATCTGTCTGTTTAATTCGCTGAGAAAATGCAATACTGGAAAGTGACGAAAAATTCTGAAATGCGTCATCTCATGTGAAAACAAAGCTTCACATCCGGGTCACATTGCTCTATCACAGCCTGAAAACAAAGTCACATCGACCACATAAAAATTTTGAGACACCCATTCCATTTCATCATTTTTATAAAAATTTTTATTTCAGACAATTGTTTTAATTATTTCGTTTGTTTATCCCGCAAAGCTTGTCTCTTTTACTGGCAATTCATGAAAACATAATCAATTTCTCTGGGTGTCACAGGAATGACAAAAACGTCACCTGATTGACGTGGCACTTAACATTGCTGGGGGCCATCCTCACGCACGACTTCACGAATTCCGTGACGTCTATCACCTCTGGCAAGCCACACGGCTGCAACACAGTTAATGTTATATTTTTTCTATTTTTCTCAGAGCTTTAATACCCATCAAACATCCTCCCCCCCTCCCCTCTCCCCTCCCGCCACCCCCATTCTCGAACCAAAGACAGCACATGATTTTAACAAAACTGTGAATGAATTTGGAGCACACCTCGAACCAAAACCACAACACCTGCTTATATTGCCTGATTTACGATAGTATCACGGCACAAAACATTCTTTTTCAGTTCTGTTTCTTTGGAAATTCCAGCGCAATTTTCTGTTTCAAAAAACATAAGTATTACATTCAGCATGCTGTCAATGAATTTTCCAAAGTCAGTCGCATTCACTTATTATTATTATTATTATTATTATTATTTAAATGACCTGCGACGAGCACAAGTCCGCCATATGCGGACTCTGTGACTGCTCCATCCCTTCACTGTAAAGCGCTATATAATGCTGGTGAATTTGTAGAAGGCACGACAGACAGTCCGCTGACTGGCACAGCCGCTGTGTCATGACGTGAGCACAGCTTTTTAAATGCCTGAAATATTCGAATTCGTACCCTTGTAATAAAAGTAAGACTTTATCTGTTAATAGGACTCTTACAAAATATTTTCACTGAGCCATTTTTTTGTTAAGCATTACAGAATTTCTAAACTTTTAAATGTTTGAACTCAATGCCTGAATTTTCGAGGGTGTTTCACAACTGATTGCAATAAGGAAACGGGAGGAGGAATGGAACAGCTCGTAAATACACTGCAAGCTGCTTTTGTTTGTTTTTTTTTTTAACAAATCGCTCATTCAACGTAATTTTTCTTCAACAACCACATATTTCCTTGAAGCCTATTCTATAGTAGTTCAAAACTAGGAAATCAAACCTTACAGAATACTGAGGATTATTCCACTATCGTAGTGTTACACCGTCTGGAGAAATAAAAAAAGGGCTAGAAAATATGGCGTCATATTTCCGCTGTGCTGGGCTTTCTTTCTAATACAACATTTACTTTTAAGATGCTGAAGAAATCATACTTAAGAATAACAACAGACTGCAGTTTTGTGACGTAATCAGGGCACATTGTTTGTGCTATACTTCCCGACTGATCCCGAGAATTAACGAACGCAGCCGGCTGCTGCATAAATATCTTGCATAACATTTCACTTTGAACTGCGTGGGCGCTCTGAAAAAAAAGCAGCCAAGAATTATTTTAAAATTCCACATATATAAACCAGAGAAAATACCTCGCCCAATGGAACCATACGCCTCAGTTAAAAAAACTTGAACGTCCAGTGTACAAAAAACATCAGTGTAAAGGGATATATCGTATACTTTCAGCTGAGACGTATTTAATTTCTTGTTTATGTAAAAAACATGTCTCCTCGACCAAATCCATGGTTCTGCAATACCCAGTTCCAATTTTTGCTTTTACAGAAATAAAAACAATTTTTCTTTTTTGCAAATATAATCAAAATTCATAATGAAAAATTAAAAAAAAAACACACAAATTTATTCACAGGAATGACCGTCAGATTATCAAAAAAATCTTTTGTAATTATACAGATATCGAAATTCATAATGAAAAAAAAAAAGAAAAAAAAAAAAAAAAGAAAAAAAAAAAAAAACACACAAAATTATTCATAGGAATGACGGCCAGATTATTCAAAAAAAATCTTTTGTAATTATATAGATATCTACCCAATAATTCTATTATATTGTAATAATTACATGCAACATTTTTAATTATGGAATACCTCCACAACCCCCCCCCCCCCCCCCACACACACCTTAAAAACAAAATTCGCTCACTTATCTCTCCGCGATGGGTCCAGTACCTTGTTTAACCTAGTCCACTTCATAAGCCCTATACAACTCCTTAAATGCAACTTCACACCACACTGTTCAACTGATACATTTTTTCTTACAATCTGTCGTTAATGAAAGAACCTAGGGGTTTCGGGTTAGCGAAAGAAAAATACGTCACACAATATTTCTACGCAATGATGTCATACGCCTTTCCTAATTTCGCCACACGCGTCAAAAGTTGAAAGAGCCGTTCGACTGACCCACGGAATCGAGACGACTTTACGTTTTTCGAGATATTTTGCACACAAAATCTTGTTTATATATATATATATATATATATATATATATATTTGCGAAATGACGTCATATGCCGCAGTCGTTCGTTCTACTCCCAACAAAATTTGACAGAATCTTGCAGACCAACCAGGCAACAATCGCACGAAGTTTAAACTTTCTCCGATGTTAAGCGACTGAGAAATTGGGCTTCTTATGTAATGATGTCATATGCCTTTTGTAATAATGCAAAGCACGTTAAAAGTTGACAGAACAGTCCGACCTAACAAAGAAAAATAGACCAAGTCTGAGGTCAATCTGAGATATCCTGCACACAACATTTTGTTCACAACAGACTGACGCACACACATACCCCACACTCTCACTCGTACACACACAAGAACGTACAAACTCTATATATCTCCCTTTGGTCGGGGAGATATAATAAGTCACTTTTCAATCTGCAGTGATATTTTTTCTTTATTTAATTTGAAAATAACTTCACTGCAATTACTTAGAGGGGAAAACCCTCTGAATTGATAAACATATTTTAAAACCTTAACATATTTTTTCCCTACCAGTAAAAAGTAGTCACAGAATTTGAATTTGAGTTTCAATAACATAGAAACACCGCAGCCGTTTATAACACACGATTCTCACCTGTCCAATCAGGAGGCCATACGCGGCACGTGACACGATGAAATGCGCGAGCCACTTGGTCACCACCGCCCGCCCTCTGAGCCAGGCCAGCAAAGCTTCGGCGTCGACTTCCGCCCCACTTCCACTAACACACACACACAGCATTTACATACGACACTTTTAATCCTCATATGATGACCATCACTGTCTACGCCCAAACCGGCTTTTAATTCAGAGACGGTCTTAAGAGAATCGAACGGTTCGCTAAAAAATGAAGCATTTTACATACTTAATTTGATAACTGCAAACGCATAAAATATCACAACCCTTTCGCATATAGCGTTGGGAAAAAATCCATTCTCTTTCTGGGCGTTTCTGCCCCCCACCCCCGACTCCCCGACTCGTTTTAGGCTTATTATCATGACGCTTTGTTATCTGACGTGCCAGCAAAATGGACAATGAAAGACGATGGGTTTTGTAAAGAAAATAAAGGGCAATATCTATACATCACTCTAAATTAGTGTGTGTTTTCTCTGTTTACTACGCACAGCTTGCAGTATATGTAGGGTCAGTTAGTTATGCCATTAATCAACGTTGACGACAAAATCTGTTCTGACAAGATCACTTCCGTATCTCATCGCATTCAGGTACTACATGTGCCGCATGGGTACTTACACATCAAAAACTGGATGAGTATCACATGTGGTTTTAAGCTGGAGTGTTTTGCTCAATTTGGGGATCGACATAATAGAGATCTACCGTCTTAAAATAACAGATAAATTCTGGTCGGCACAAAAGCAGTCTTAATTCAGAGGCGTTTTATCCGGGTGGTATTATTCAGAGTTTCCACAGACTCCCCCCCTCCCCCCAGCCGCCCCCCATCTCAACATTTCAGGTCATTGCCATAATAGCAAATGACATTCTGTGTTCATTTTGATTTGTTCAGGTTACATGAGGAAGATATCCAGATATTTAGCTCATATGGACAGACTTACCGACAGACGACCGACAGGACAGCGGCGCCATACAAGTGGTCCTTGTCCTCTCCACAGCTCACATCAGAACCTTCACCACTGCAAATTCTACATATACAAAGTAAAATGGCGACAATGTAATACTTTAAAAGCTTTGCATTATGGGCTTTTTGTTTACACATTTGCCCACTCCACCACCCCCACCCTACCCCAAATAAGCCTCCGTTAAATGGACCTGTGATCATATATTTATCCGATGCGTAGCGTTTTGAAAAAACCCCGTCGTTTTATCGCCAACAAAATGAAGTTGATACCAAGCGGTTGGATTTAATAACATCGTGTTGTAAGGTATCGTTCATATCATGGATAAATAAGAAGAGTGTAGAACGTTGAACACAACAGAAGGCGTACTCTTTCTGGAGTTATCGACCGTGGTGTGTACAACAGTGTCCAGCAAAATGGCCCTTTCATAATTCTTCTTCTATACCAAGGACAAGGTATGAACCTGAACATAAAATTACCGATCGCTTTTTTTTTTTTTTTTTTTTTGGTTAGTTTGTTTGTTTTTTGTTTTCGTTGTTTTATTGATTTATTTATTTCGTGATGTTACGACGAAGCACGTCAAAACGTCGATGTATCACAATACATACATACGCCATACTCACCGCTCACATTGCGAGTGTATGACGTCAAATTCTCGTAGGATCTCTCGCAGGCGGCCAAGCAGTCGGTGACCTTTGACCTGATTTTTCAAATCCTGCCAGTGGTACTGAAACATCACGAGACAACAAGGAAGTGATGTTTATAGGGTTCCGGAGCATATGCTCCGGGGCAATACCCCCCGGATGATACCCCCCCCCCTCCACCCTTCGCCAATGTTTATATGTTGAGCTAGAAGATAAATACTCTTTCTGCCTAACTGTTACATTCAAAAGCGTATCGGATTTAGCCATGGCGGATGTTAACTGATGTAGGCATAGGCACGTTTCCTATGTTTTCTGCTTACCAACATGGACAACACGTGGAAATCGTGAATTTGACACAAAATAATATCTCTGAAAATACTTGTAAAAAAAAGAATTTATTTTAGCTGTGGCGTAAAACTATAAGGAAGACGGCACCATTCTACAAATGAAATGAAAGTACAGACACCCCATTCCAAACAAAACGAATATATACGACCCCTTTTTCAACCGCAACTGTATTTTAACTCGTCTGACCTGTAAAGAGCAGTGCAGTAAAGGCGTCTGTGCCAGCAGAGAATCCAGGTCATGCTGCACGTGCTGCATGAGAATGAGACCGTGCAGCACGTGTGCAGCATACCGCAGCTTCAGTGTGCAGCCTTCTGTACAGTGTTCCCGCCACACCGTGTTTATCACAGTCGCCTTTATGGAATTCAAAACATCACCGCTACGCACATCACTGACTATTTTATTATTTTTTTTTTTACACGAAGAAAACAAAGGAACAAGACCGATTCGCATTGAAGTCAAAGAAAAATCACAAACCTCTGCAAAACATTTTTTAATTTTTTTTTCTTTTTGCGATTATATACCGAAGTAAAGTATGCGTAAGGTTTGCATAGCTGTCAAAATAGTACTAAACATGCTTTCACACAAAAAACACAGGATTTTCCTTCTCAATACAGATGGAATTGGCTAATTTTAGTTCATTTTTTTTGTTTAATCACAGAAACTGGTCAACTACATATCATTTCTTCTTCATTCGTCTTTACAATGTATCGGATAACCGCATGTATGAGAATATATCAACGCATTACTTTCTTTGGACAACTAGAGTCTCTGTGAGACAGGATCCCCCGTGTAAGATAAATTATATACAGTAAAACCTCCATTACTGAATGAATCCGGGACAGAAGGGCCCGGGACAAAAGGGCCTTGGACTAAGGGCCTTTGCCAAAACGGCCTTTTCCAAAAGGGCCTTTCCCAAAACGGCCCTAAATGAAAATTTGGACAAAAGGGCCTTGATCATTTTTTTCTTGGATATGGTTCTCAAAATTATTTTTATTTTTTGTGTCATAAAATAACTCCAAAAACAAAGTTTATTGATTAAAAAAATGGTCACAGTTCAAGGAAAGAACTCAAATTCAGAACTCTTTATATGTCGGCAAGACACTGACACGTCAACATCATCCCGATTAGCGCGCGTGTTTACACAGCGCATTGCAGAGGAACGAAACGAAGGACAGAGATTATCTTTTGTGGCACAATGACTCCGAAATCTGGCATCTAAAGACAGTGATGGGAAGTAATTGAAAAAGTCTTTACAATGAGTAAAACACCAAGGCAGTGATTGGTACAAACAGGGATTAACCTGTGGCACAGTGCTTCGGAAATCTCAGAGAGTGATGGGGAGTAATTGAAACAAAACATCAAGGCAGTTATATGTAAAAACACAATGAAGTTTGTTTTTTACTTGTTATTTTATACATATTTTATTAAATAATTAAAACTCAAAACCCTTCAAAAATTCTCAAGGCCCTTTCGTCCAACTTTTCATTTCGGGCCGTTTTGGGAAAGGCCTTTTCGGGAAAGGCCCTTTTGGGAAAGGCCCATATGTCCAAGGCCCTTTTGTCCAAGGCCCTTCTATCTGGATACTTTACTGAATACCTCCAACAGTGAACACCTATAAGGATGAGTTGCCTCGGTTCCAAATTGTCCCAATCACTTTTTTACCGAGTTTAAAAATAATACGACGTTGCACATGTAGAATATATCTATTTTTAATGTGCAAGGTTGCAGGTCACTACGATAAATGGTTATATACGAAGTAGTGCCGAAAAAATACATCTATTGCAGGCCACTACGACGGCACCCCGCCAAAACGCCTCCGCCCATAAACTCCCCGGCCATAAGGTCCCCGGCTATAAGGTCCCCGGCCATAAGGTCCCCGGCTATAAGGTCCTCAAATAAATTCAGGGCCAAAACGCCCTTAGTGTGAAAATATAAATAACAAATAAGTTTTTGAATAAAAAATAAATTTAAAAAGAAACAAATAAGAAGTTTTTTAATGTTTTAAATGTTTTAAAGCCGGTTGCCGACTAAATATTTCAGATAGCTGCGGAGTGGTTATTTAAGGATTACGGGATTAACGATAATACGAATGACAAAATACATCCACCTCCAACAACACACTTCATTTGTGCGAGATTAGGGATTATATTTAAATCTTGCGAATCCACACCTGGATTAAGGGATTATGAGTTACAGGAATGACACAGAACACAGCCACCTGAAAAGCACTATATTTGTGGGAGATTAGGGGATTATATTTATGCCTTGTGAATCTAAACCTGGATTAGGAATTATGGATTACATGAATGGCACAATATATCGGTTTTTAAAATTTGCCGGAAATTTTTTAGCCCTTTTTAACGTTTCAGTGAAATTTCTAATTGCTTTTTGCCTGTAAAGCATGAAATACATTGTAAAGCTTCATAAAGCGTTGATTTAGGTTACCATACTTTTGGAAACGTTTTGGCCCTAAACTCATTTGGGAACCTAGTACAGCTCCGACCCCCTCTCCACCCACCTGGGATAATTTGCCCCCTCCCCCCTCGTTCGGCTACCCCCCTGCTGTTTGGAAATGAAACGAATCCACATCCCCCATGTTAGAATTGTTATTTGTGCTTCTTTGCAACGAGGGATTAAAGCATCTAAATACAGATCTCGGGTAATTTATTCAATTGCAATTAGCTGCGGAAGTCGTCCAAAACAATTTACCTGGCTAACATGCACGAGCCCTTCACTCCAGTTTATCAGATTTAAGATTAAATTTTTGTGTCATTTTCTTTGATTTATTGTTGAATTGTGCTGATAAAGTCGTATAAGCAGTGTTTTAATCTTTGATCGACTTTAGGACGACTAATATCACATATATTAGCCAAAAAAGATCTGATGTGGGAAGGGGGGAAGATATACCAGAAGGCGGTGAGATAGCTTAGTATAGCTTGCCCCCCCCCCCGGGGGCAGCTGAACAGGGGGGGGGGGCACGATATTCTTTTACACTGGGGACTTTTTGTAACTGATTCCACTACGAAAATTTTGCTTTGGGTACGTTTTTGCGGTTAATTTATTTGATGACCTTATTGCCAGGGACGTTTTGTCCTGGATTCCACTACGACAAATGGTTATATGTGAAGTGGTGCTGACAAAACATCGCACAATTGCTAACTCCACCGTAATGTTTGCCAATTTTTGCCAATTTGTCACTTTGTCAATTTTTACCGATTTCAAAAATAATATGACGTTGCACATCTGCAATATAATTATTTTCAGTGCAACGTTGCAGGGAGCTACACAAATGTTTATATGCGAAGCAATGCGGACAAAACATCGCAGTGAGTCCAACGTAATTTTTGGCCATTTTTAACTTGACTGCGTCTCGAGGAGTACGTCTATCCCCCGTGGGCGATATGATTTGTGTAAGGCTGTTGCGTGTTGACTACGCAAAATTTAAAAGTGGAAGGATAGGTAGACGTAGTGTCTAACATTTAAACAAATCAATCCATTAACCAGTAGGCGCGTGAGACTGTCGCAGGTACGCTAAACACAGCGCCGATTTTGAAAAATCCGCCATTTTGCCAATTTAAGTCCCATCCGGAAAATTCTTGGTCACTGCACTGCGGAAGGGTCCAGAGAAGCCGAGAACAAAATTTGAAACGAATCCATCTACCAATCCGGCCTGTAGGCGCGCGAGACTGAAGCGTGACAGACGGACAGAAGGGCAGACAGACTGACGGACCGAAAGGTTCAAAACAATATCCCTCCGTTCAACGGGGGATAACAATTTGTCATTTTGTCACTTTCTCACCGAATTCAGAAATAATACGACGATGCACATCTACAATATATATTTTCACTATGTAAAAATCAGAACCGCACCTTAAACAGTTTTTGAGAATTTGCGCGGATAAAACCATGTGTTTCAAGCGAACAGCTCGACAGACAGACGGACACGCTCATAACTATATCCCTCGCTTACACGGGGGATAATAAAAACCGCTTTCGAGTCTACTTTGGAAAGCATTCTGGAGGCTGAGCATAATTGCAATCGGAGTGGAATTCTTACCACTTGCTGCACAGGGACACGCTCGCTTGGCTGAAGCGTGTTTGCCAGGTACAGATGAGGCGACAAGCAATTGGTTAATTCTAGCACCAGTTCGGTGTCTCCAACACGTTTGGCGCTGCCACTCTGGCTTGTCTCTGGACCAGGATTTAGAATCGACACAAGCCAAGGCACGTCGGCACAACTTGGCAGAAAGTTCACGAAGTACTGAAACAGTGTGACCGCATTACACATTGTACTGTGCGTTGTATGTGTGTGGCATTCCGTGCCGTATTATCTACCAAGCAAAAATTCATCCACTAAACTTGAATATCCCAGCAGTGAGGCGACAAGCAATTGGTTAATTCTAAAATAATCACTTTGAACACATCAACGGATTTTTTTTTTTTTTTTTTTGGGGGGGGGGTGGCACCACCTTTTCGGCCATATTCGAATTGAGAATACATTTGCACTATAGCCTGAACTCAGTTTCAATGCGATAGAAAAAGAACCTATCTTTTCTTTAGAATTCATTTCCGTGATTTCGCCACACTGAATAACGGTTAAAATGTGTTCAGGAGATAAGGGCTCTCCTGGTTTAAATAAGTCCTAAACATACACTTACCCACCCCCACCCTCCCCCTCATCTCAACGTTTCAACATTATTGCCGTGAGAGTGTTAATTTGGGGGCTATGAGTTTGTTACAAGTATCGAGTTAAAATGAGACTCTCAAGCACGGAACTGGGTGTGGACTCTCTGTTTCAGTGTGAATTTATTGACCTTGAACTACCAAGGTTATATGGTCTCGAAATAAACGACGCCAGGTCATGACTGCAATTACGTGGCATTATGCTGCAAGTTAGTTACTTGATGCTGTAACTAAGAATCCAGGACAGTACACCCCCGCCCATATCGCCCCCGGACACTTCGTCCCTGCCCATATCGCCCCCGCCCATTACGCCCCCAGATGGAAAATTGGACATTTCGCCCCCGAGATTTTAATACGCTATTTCAACTGAAAATTATCGGAGATCTATCATAAGCTATTTCGGGGGAACGAAGCCACATCTTTCTGTGGCGGATTACGGGTAGGTATTTACTTTAATCCTGTTTAATTGCGTGTCGTATGGGGAGGGGGCAGTTGTCGGAGATTAATATGTGTGTACACGTTTCACTGACTGAGATAGAATATTAGTTTTGAGATAAACCATTAGCAGCTGCTGGATTTGTGTTTTTTTTTTTTTTTTTTACATTTCAATAAATACTGATACTGGATAACCTGTTTAAATTTTTTAAAAAGGTCGGGGCGAAATGTTCACTTCTTCATCTGGGGGCGTAATGGGGCGGGGGCGACGTGTCCGGGGGGGGGGGGGGGGGTAATGGGCGGACAACTGTAACTGAACATTATCTAAGTACCAAACACGATCTCTGAATCTGGTCACTTAACCTATGTTACGCTTGATCAAATCAACAATATGAAGAAAAAAAAGAAAAGATGTTACAATCTATTTAACTATGTTGCTTTGTACAGGGAAATTTTGCACTAAGTGAATGTGGGGTAATCTCTCCGAGAATTCACTCATCGACTTCACACAGATATTCAATGAACCACCTGAAGCAGCAGCGTCATGTCGGCCAGGTTACCGCATTGTGACGTCACGCTGCTATGATTCTGCCCACACGCCGCACATAGCTGGTGCTTTTGCTGCCTCTGCCTGAAGTGATACCGACAGTAATTTTTAAAATATTTCGAGTACTCCTGTATAACAAGTGTAACTGCAAAAGTAGCATTTTAGCATTTTACTTGTTTCCGACTGAACAGAATAAAGTAGAGGCACATGTGGTTTTTTTTATGCCATGTCATTTGCGGTTGAATTTTTTTCTCTTTTGTTGGGGGGGAGGGGGGAGGGGGCATTTGCCCTTGGGGTTCACATGCTTATTTTTCTTCTCATGTTAACAGAAATTTGAATTCTACTAAGATGAGAAAGAAAAATAAGCTTGGCAACCCTGCCTTGTCCCCCCCCCCCCCCACTCAGCAACCAGTTTCGCTGCCATATGTCATCTGAAAGGAGTGCTGACTGTCCCTCCCCTCCCCCCCCCCCCTATTCTTGTGAAATGAAAAATATATTCAAAAATCGCTAAAACTGGATTTGGTGAAACATAAGAAGCGATTGAACTTTTTATTGTGAATGAATTCCAGAAATTGGATTGATTGGTCCATGCAATGTCGTTGCACTGAAAGGCAGAAAGAGATGACTGGCCTGTTTACATCTCAGGTGTTATTGATCACTGAATGTAATTGCATATGGTTTCCAATTTACGAGCCGGAATCGATCTAAGAGCAAATAAACAAAGTTTGGATTCCAACAAAAACATCGTTAGCAACACCCAATAAACTGTAGATAAGTCAATATGCATGCGTTTCTTAAGTCAATTAGAAGCAAAATTTTTTTTAATTAATTTATTTCGATGATAAAACTACAATATGTTCAGAACTATGTACATAGGCTTCACATTGCTTTGAATGCCAAGAACTGTTATTACCTTTGCATTATGTCACAATATTATAGGATTGTGTAAGAACAGCAAAATTACATTTTTAACATTTAAACCTTCCACACGCGTGTTTTTGAATCTACTTAACGCAAAAAATTGACACGCTTTCAGTCTTGTCAACAGCTCGACAATAAGAATAAGACAATGGGAATAGCCAAATTTTTCTTCGTACAAATTACTACTGTTCCTGTGTTAACACGGTAACGGTCCATTTTTTAAGTCCAGGAATTCAGCGCCAAACCCAGGCGCACCTCTTAGCCTGACGTCACAATGGTGCGTGTCGAGCGGGCTTGAGTTGGTCATGGCGATAATATAAGGGAGACGAACGAAGCTCCTTCAAACGCAGAGCCATCTGATGATGTGTGGTGGGGCCATGGGCTCCGTTTTGGTGTTGACATAAATAAAGGCGGAGAAAGCCGATCTGTAAATGATTCTTCTTCCGAGCCACTCAGTGCTATCCACGAACAAACCGGTTTGTTTGTGCGGTCCGCGATGCAATCGTGGGCTGGCGACGTCATTTCACAATCAGACATACTCTCAGACGGCAAACGTCTTGAAGCTGATTGGCAGCTTGACCCATCATCGGTTAAGTTCGTCCTGGCGAAGATATCCGAACAGCTACCAATCACGGAGCTTGCCGAATGCGATACGGCGTTTAAGCAGGGTGTTACCAAAGAATCTTCAGATAGGGAAAGATCCATACTCAGGTCGTCTACGTCCATCTGGCCTTGTTGCTGCGTCTCTGCAGAGATTTCGGACGGCAACATGAACACGTCACGCGTTGTGTCGCGGCGCTGTAGTGCGAACTCCCCCGCGGCGTCTCCTCCCCCTTCACTCACAGGAAAGTGACCTGACGCGCGCAGATCGCGTAGCACGACCTCTAGAACGTCACCACCGCGTCGCTCTCTGTCCGTGACGTCAGCGGAGAGCCACTTCGACAGTTCGCTGGGTGACGCGTAATCGGATAGAATCGACAGAGCGGCATTCAATGCGTCGAACGATAAACCTCCGTTATTCGGCATCCTCGTACAATTGACAAAGGGGTGAGCTTTGCAAAATTGAAAATCTGGCCGAGCTCCTGTCTGAATCTCGCATGCAATTATTCTTCAAAGATATTAATACAGAATACCTAAATCACGTCTTTCTGATCTGTTCAAACTTTCTCAATATAATTTAAGTCAAATACCAGAGGTTCCAAACCACATTTTACTTAAGGCATCCTTATTACTCGAAAACTTTATTACTGCTGCCAATTTAGATATGAATCTTTACAAGGCCTATCCGCACTAGAATACTTTGTTCAGTTGCTTAGAACTCCTTCGAGCTTTTTCCAGAAGCTCCGAGGCGTGTGGAGAATTTATAGCCAGTTGTGCCTTGCGCTATCCTAATCTCAACCATCAAACAAATACCAGCACCGCGACATATCAAAATCACTAAATCAAAAGCTTAATCTCCGTCGTAATTGCAATTGAGAATGACAATTGCAACTCCTTTGTGGTATGCCATGACACAGAAAGGACCGGTGGGATTAGTACTTTAATGCGGCCAGAAGGACTATACCGGAGATGAAGTAAACTTCAATACAAGTTGCTTTCATAGCCAATGTTTTTATCTTGTTTTAAAAAGACCGTTAACCTCGCAATACGTTATTATTTTTGTTTGTGTTATCCCCCCCCACCCTTGTTTCATGATGGAGGTGGAGTAGGGGAGGGAGATGGTATATGCTTCAGGAAATCGTCGCGTTTTTGGTCACAATCAGTCGTGCACGCGAAAATTTTGTCCCGTGTTAAAAGTCAAATTTGGAAATCTGCCAAGTTCGGTCAAGATGAGATTTAACGTTTTTGCTATCACATATCCCTTCAAAAATATTTAAAATTGGTTGACCGAAAACCGGTAAATATATTTTCCAGCTTTCAATGTTATTTAAACTTCTCAGTATATCAACTGACAAATAATGATGCACGTAATAAACTATACGTTCTTTTTTTTTTTTTTTTTTTAGTTTGGAGAAGTTATTACAGCTGCACAACAAATCAGCTATTCCCCTATGGAAGAACTGTTTAAAACATTTTCTTACTGGAAACAAATTACGTTATCAACAACCACATGCTCCGTAGTTAATTGCAATTACCCGAAGTAGTTTAACCTACCATACAAATAATTTCTATGTTTATAATGCCCTCTCACATCATAGACAACAACGTTTTTATCTTTTTTTTATATTCTTTCTATGAAGTAAAAAGTCATAAAAATTGGCGCCCATGAACATTCAAACACTCATTGAAAGTGAAATGCATTTACCTAAGGCTGGCATGGGCAATGGCATTCACAAGCGAGGTGCACAGCTGGGGCACATTGCCCCCACATCCGCCCTCTTCTTCCGCTTTGTACAGGAACTCCTGCATCACTTCTCTGTAGAATTCCTGCCTAAACAAGGAAAAACCTCCGGTCAAAGCAACTTAATTTATGTACGTCAGAATACCGGCACTAAAATAATACTGATCTGGTCAAATCTATTTTTTCTGTAAAGTACTCCCCAGTTCTCACAATTTCCTTAGATATTTTCGGTTTTTTGGAGCCCGAGTATATCTTCTAATTTAAGTGCAATCGGACTATATATTTGTATGGGTTCGCAATAATATCAAACCCAAACACACCTTTTACGTATTCACAAAGGCGCTAATACCTTTTTATTTGTTGAGAGAAAAGCATCAGTATTAACCAAATGTCCAAGAAATTTCTTGTAAAAAAAATTAAGTAGCTTCACTACAATTTGAGTCGAAGAGCATAAAGTATTCATTTTAAATCTTCTGCTAGTGCCATAGTGCAAGATATTGAATTATGTCCCCAATCATAATTGCAATTTAGGCGAAAATTGCAACTGTATGGCACTGACTTCACAGGTTTTTTCGAAGCTGAGACATTGGCTTTTGCTCTTTTTTTTTTAACAAGGTACGAGTTAACAACACACAAAGACACAAGAAACATTGTTGTCAACCTAAACGCACTCCCACATCCCTGCTCTCCTTGTTCATCAAAAGCTTTACATACGATATTTTTAACATACTTCAATGACGAATATATACGGGCTTTTTTATTTTTCACGTAAATTTCAGTTGCAAAAACCCTGTCAATCAAAAGCGTTGTCATGACCAGAAGCGTCGTCAGACACGCGAAAACCGTTAACAAGGCGACCAACAGGGCTTTCAGCAAGGCATTTTAACAACGTTTTTTTCACCTATGACAGGAGTGCAGTATGTCCAGGTCCTGCACAACTCCCAGTTCTAACTCTACCCATTCTTCTAGAGTTATCTGCATAATAAAATAAAAGATTAAAAGGATAGACCTGGAATTTGCACGCTTTATCAAAAACGTGGGGTGGGGGTGTGTTCTCAAGTGCACAAAATCTGCTTTGCATTGTTTGAAATACAGTGAGTTGTAAAGTCCGCTTAATTTTTAAAGTATCGCCGAGTTTGAAATACTTTACAATGGATTCCCATTTAAATACAGCCACAATATTACAACAAGTTTGAATACAGGATTTGTTCTCACGAATCTGAAATGATTCCATTGTAATGTCGTAATTACTTTGCGATAATAATGATTATTTTCAGGAGTACGAACAGTGATTTTGCGCCATCTTTTTCTCTTGCTGGGGGGGGGGGGTAAAAGGTATTAATAAATTGCAGCTGAAAAACTGCATGTCCATTCTTTCAATCTGTCAAAAATAGCCATAAATTACAATCAGATAAGTAGAGGGGAATAATCCCTGTCCCTTGCTAATCCCCGATCTCGCACAACACATGCACTTAATCTCCTCCTAGCTGAATTGCATGTAAGCGAAGACGCATAACCGTTTGATTGATCGATGAAGCCACATCTATCACAGAGGCATCATGGCACCGTGGAATCCCGAATCCGCGGATCAGAGACGCATAGAGGCTTCCAAACTGTGCAAACCTACTCGCGCTCACTTGCCGCATTTTGGATGCCGATACGAATCCACATCTTTTTCTTTTCATGTATTTCAACCAATCAAAGTCAAGAATATTTGGAAATTACTCAGTTTTAATTTTTTACTCACTGGTTTTAGCCAATGAAACACGGAGCTATGAATTACTCCGTTACGTTTCAGTCAGGACATGAATATAAATATGACCCCGTTTCACTTCATATTTCATAACTACTACAAGTATCTAAATAATATTTGTACAGTATATGACAGAGCAGAAAAGCAAAACATTATAACTGAAACAGCAAAACTAAATTATATTTAAAAAAAACGAATTTGTGATTTGCTTTAAAAAAAGAAAGTTAGAAACCATTAAGAAATTCGCTGGCACTTCTGGTTTATCTGAATATTTTTAGCCACACTTAAAAATCCCAAAACACAGGCAAGATGTTTTCGTCTGCTACGGTGTTTGCCATGAGATCCATGCTGGACTTGATGGACAGTATGAGGCGCCGTGAGGAGGCTCTCAACCAGGCTTTTGTCTTAGGTGACTCACGTGGTTTTCTTCACCACCGTTTTTTTTATTATTTGAAGCTCTTAAATGATGATCTGTTTTGGAAGGTAGTTGAATTAAACATCGCCAATGAACGTGGTAGTCATTGTATGTATTTAATAGACTTTTTCATCCATTTTTTTTCTGTTTTGGTGAAAACCATTCACGAAAATGCTGTTTTGGAACAAATTTAGAAGTTAAAATAGTTTTAGAGGTAAAAGTTAAAAAGAATACTTAATCAAAGGAGACAATTGTTTATATTTCCCCTTGTTTCAATGACTGATGTGTATCTGTGTGTGATTACAGATGCGTCTCTGGGACAGCAGCTGCAGCGTCTGGTGGGCGCCTTCATGGACAGCCGAGCGGCGTTCCAGTACTCCCTCGGGCTACACGTGCTCGTGCTGTGGGACATCAAGCACCTGTACGAGATGTCCGCCACCCGCAGCGCACACGCCGCCCACCGCGCCTCCGTGCGCCTTGCCTACATGGCGCGCAGGGATATGGCGGGCGGGTTGTCGACCGCGGGCGCCGCCACGCACGTGGAGAGGGAGATTCGCGCGCATGCGCAGCACGGCATCGATCCCGAGGACCTCTACATTGACGAGACCGGCGACGACGGTCACGAGCAAGCCGCAGAACACAGTGACCTGGCGGAGAATGATGATGACGTTTTCGACGCTGATGACGTCACAGAAGGCGAAGTTTCGCCGGGGAAACTTAGCTCGTTTGTAGAGTGGGACTTTATGAAGCGTGGCGAGTAGGCTTTAGGACATGTCCATAACCCGGTCACGTGATTCTAGGATTTATTGCACAGAATGAGAAACATTTGGCAATGATATGCTAGCTGACATAAGGTGCTTTTATGGTAATGGTGGTCAACCTGTCTTTATACGTTGATTTTTTAACTGATTATTGATTGACGCTTATGAGTGTATTCAACATGGGTACTTGATACAGATGTGCTTGAAAAAAAATCACAGGAGAAAAAAGGAGAATGTAGAAAACTACACGAAAAGATAAATTAGTGCTATGACGAGACGAGCTTTTTTTTTAAATGTACAAAATGTTTCGTCACTTTGATGTATTATACAGTAAAATGAAAGTTTCAATGTATTTTAACTTGTTTATTTGAGGACCAGTACAGGGTGGGCACCTGGAATCCGAAACGAAATTCCCTGAGTTTTCCAGAGTTTTTCCATACAATGAATTTTGACATGATTCAAAAGGTTTTCATCAAGAAATATGTATCTGATCGAAAGGCAGTGGCATACATTCAAGAAAAAGAGGATGTAACAAAAAGAACAGTCATCAACTCCGTATCCCTCTATTTCTCTTAAACGCTTAGAAAAAGACAACATTCAACAAATTCTTACCAAATCTATCCAATTTTGTAAAAGAAAACTTTACGTGGAAATACAATGAAAAAACCTGGAATTTTCCAAAAATTAAATTCCCTGAGTTTTTCCTGAGATTTGCCGGGAATTACCGAATTCCCTGAGTTTTCCCTGACTGCCAATTGATTTTTCCCTGAATTCCTTGATTTCCAGGGTCGGTGGCCACCCTGCAGTAGCTTATAAAAACATGTCGATTTTGCCAGGTGTATCTTTCTATTTGTTCCCAAAAAATTTACAAATACAACCCACGCTGAACTATATGTACAGAGCAGTCAATAACCGCCTAGAACCGAGTTAGGCGGCCCCTACATGAACAGGAGGACGTACCGTATCTAGATACATACCAGTTACTTACCGTTTTTGCCTTTTTCAAGCATGAGAATTCCTTACAATTAAACACCTTTAACGGATTTGTAATGAAACTGTCGCCAAGCCGAGTTATAAATAATGAACCGCGATCGTATGCAAACCGGAACCGTCTCATCAGCCAATCAAACTGCAAGGATGAGATAAAACGTTCTAAAATAAAATTACACATTACCCATTCGTTAAGAAAGCGACCATAATCTCGTTAAAAACTTCTGCAATAAAATAAAAAAACATTTTTATACATCTATACCATTAAATATGAATTAAGAAATAAACACAAAATAAATGCCCTCAAGATACTGTTTAGATAACACTGACCCGAATAACCAAGCTTCGAGGAACATCAGGCGTGGCGTAGGGATCCATAGCTGTGACGCCAGTACCGTCCATCCCGCTGATGACGTGTTCCAGACATGCTGTCCAAAATCTGGATTTAACATCACTTATATGTGTCACACGCAACATTGCACCTCACATCAACAAAATTTTATTTATTTTATGTTGTGGAAAATAACTAAGAAATCAGACTGGTGGCACTCATGTTTTTTTAAATACCATTCAAAGTAAATAAGGATACAAATGAAGGGAGAGGGACTAATGTGCAGGGACATGGTAACCAGCCAAAAACAAAAAGACAACTGTATAAAAATGAACCGACAATATTTTTCGAAACAACTGAACTGTGTTTAATTTGCTTGAATTTCCCGCAGTTATCCATGAAATATCCCTTCAACACATGAAAGAACTGTGGTTACCAGTATAGCAACATTTGCATAGGTACGTCCCAAGCTAATACCCACAAAGGGGCTAAGACACGACTAAACAGTACTGACAGCTTCAAACGAACATCTCAGGTCTTGCCAGTACTGAAAAGTTACCCAAAATAGCTTTCAGACTCGAGGGTAAGGCCTGGCTACAAACATATGGCCGTTATAACAACACATCATTGTATTTTGACACGTCAAGCGCTGGTGTAATCGCAACAGGGTTATACCAAGGGTATAATCTTTATAGTAGGTTTGTTCACGTCCATAACTACAGCACACAAAGTTTCTAAGCATTCTTTGCGGACACTCCGACAAGACAAGAGCAAATGGACTTCAGCTAAATATTCAATGTTAATCACGAGCCGGAGAAAGCACCTTACATATTTACCTCAAACAAATCACCATGTTATCGCGATCCCAACATTCCATACGTCTAAAAATAAAATCGGAAATTCTTGACGGCGAATCTTCCGATGTCAGTGGCGGAACTACGGCATTCGAAACCTCTGGGCTGTTGAGATGGCAACACAGGACCGCCAAAGACCTCATCTCACTCTCCTTCAACTCGCCAATCTAAGGAACGAAAACTCTACCCATTATTCTACCTGATACAGCAAAACATGAATTACTGCTACCTGTTTTTAGGTTTCGTTATGAAATTCTTTTCTCCTTTATGAATACTTATATTCATAACATTACAGAGAACTGATTACAGGGATGACCTATCAAGTATCATCTACAATTCGTTGAAATGCTGGTATTAGTCAGAAAATTTTAAAAAAAAACGTCTTGACAAATGCAAATTTTCAATGATTAAACTCTAAAAGCCATTTTGCCATAGCATTAAAATCTGTTCAAAAATCTCTGGCTAAAAACAAGCCCACCTTTTCACACAAAATCTGATACATTCTGACGTGGAAAGCGATACTGATTTGAGATGTTTTCTTAGTAAGAATGGACATAATTGTGGCTAGCCACTGATCATATGGTAACGGTGAAGTGGAAAGTCCATCAGCTATACTGTACACCGTTGCCAGGACAGCGTCTACCGCCTGAAACAGAAAGAAACACCTGAGGCGTAACCCAATGTGATGTTAAAGAATGTGGAAGTTTCATTTGTTTTCATTAATTTTTCATTGTTATTTACCACTGCATTGCTTTTAGCTTTCAAATATAATAAGAAAAGAAGGAAAAAAAAGAAGAAAAAATCTTTAAGGTGGGGTTTCTAAAATTTTAGTTTCGAATTTTTCTGGAAGACGCCTGCTTTATCCGGAATTATCTATCTCTAATGTTCTCCTAGAACCTAAAGTGTTATGCATTTTGACAAATATTTCAAAAATACTGACCTTCAATCAAATGTCTCTCTCTCTCTCTCTCTCTCTCTCTCTCTCTCTCTCTCTCTCTCTCTCTCTCTCTCTCTCTCTGGACTGCAGGATTCACGGCAATTCTCAGAAAAGTATATGTTTGCTTTGCCTTTTAGTTCACTATCGCACAGCTATAGATTATATTACACTGACTATTGATTACAATATTAACGAACCTTTACAGTGTTATCGTCCAGTTTTGTATGAAAAACATCAACACAGAGAGGCACGTCAATGTCAATACAATGTGGGGATTCTGTCTGCAGGAAATTATCTAGTTTGTCCCAAATAATAGAAATGTGGCTTTTCAAGCTTCCTTCGTCCTGCTCGCCGCTCGCTTTGCTGTAAGAAATAGACACATTACCCTCTCACTTCCTCTTCAGTTTCACTTTCGTTTCATGTCACGTGTCAAAAAAGAAACAAAAATAACTGGTGTTAGTAGCCGGGTTCTGTACGTTTCGAAAAGGCCATGCGACACTCGTTACACCGCTATACTGCAGATCTCACCATGAAAGGATGCCCCCAACGTAGAGAGCCTAATCGCTCCGCTCAGTGGCTAATTCCTAGCTAAAATACCTGAGAATGTGGTGCTCAACAGTTGAAAAGTCAAGGCCATTTATTGGCAAGGTAAGCGCATACATTTAAGAACAGAAGCGTGAAGTTACCCCAAGACGGCGCGTGTGAACGCTTCCAAGCTCTTCTCATACTGTTGCCATGGGGACCGCAGCAAGTCGTCCATCGCGTCATCTTCGTTGTCAGAAAACGCACCTGGAGATCATGCAAAAGTGCTAAATGAAGCGCTTCCTCGCCATAAAAAAGGCAAAACATTCAAGGATTCTAATGAAATGCTGCAAGTCAGGGTTTGAAATATGACAATTAAACGGCAAAGACAACTCTATGATCCAATAGATTCTACTCTGTATCAATAATCAGAAGAGAAAATCAATCAACAAAAGACCAATTATTTTTTTTTTAAATTCAGTCATAAAGTCACAACAAACACAAGTGATTGCACTGTTGTTTTTTTAATGTCTTCAGGAAAAACAGAGGAAATGTTGGTAGTTGGCGGCCCTTCGTCTTTTTCGTTTTGTAAACTGAATGCCGTGTCATTAATAACGGCACTCTTCAGCCATAGTAAGTAAGGTACAGCTAGAAGACGCATGCTCTGATAATCGCATCTATGACGTGTACTTGACTGACACGCCTCTGTCTGTTCCTCTCCATGTACCGTAAACTCACCGTCCAGCAGTTGAGTGGTCATCCTCTGGCACTCCGACTCGTACTTGGCACACAATGTGGCGGGGATTTTCTCCGCTTTCCTCAGCTGCTCTATCAGTGCCATTCTCGTGTCCGGTATGTCCGGTAATACTCGCGGCCTCAGAAGTGACGGTAAGAACCTGTGTCCACACAACCACATCCACAGGGGGGGGGGGGGGGTGCTGCTTCAGATTTCAGTGTATAACTCAAACAATTCGTTCTTGTTTACAAAAGGGATTGCAATGCATCCTCCCCGCCCACTCCCCCTCCCTTTTTCCCACGAAAGGAGCAGATTGTAGAAACCAGACGTTCCAAAGTTTATTTATATACTACTACTTTTGACGGTACCATAACACTGTTGAGACTGTCGGAAGCGGTAATGCCCCATGAATAAACATGGGAGCTTCCGGTTTATATACACTACATCACAGCTGCACTTACTTGCCAATGAAGTACGGTTTTCTGAAAATACTGGCTTCCATAATACTTGCAGGCAACTTTCCAGTTTTCCCAAAATTCGACACGGCACGTTCTACGTCTCGCTCTACTTGATGCATCACAACGTTATCCGCACCGGAAGTAGATGGGTCCTTCACCTGGATGCCCTTATTTTCAAATATTCCTTGTTCATCTGAAATGCGACAGCAAATTGCATATTATTACGACATTAATGTGCTTTTTTACCTACAGATCTTGCTTAAGTAATTTTTTAAGTCTTCACTCTTTTGTTTTTTTTTTGTTTTTTTTTTTTTTTGATAACAAACCTTAATTTCAGTAGTTGACGGCAAAATACAACATCGACGTCGAAAGTAAGTTATCCTACCTAAACCACTGGTAAAATAAATTAATTTTTTTGACAGCAGTGTTAGATGACACTATCAGTTTCTTAAAAATTTCTCACCCCTCTCGCTTCCGAAAGGAAAGGTCAAGGTAAGTGCTGACGTGTATACAACATACCGAATGGCTGGCCGAGGTCAAGGAGACGAGTCTTGGCCAATGAGATGTAATCGGTCAGCAAAGGTCGGCATTTCGGAGGCACGTACACTGGTTTAGCAATATGACTCTGCAAAAATAATAAAACCATCTTGCAACGTGGCTAATTCCGCGGCAAATATCCACATGTGAACTTGAACTACACAGAGTACACAAAACAGGACCTTAAAGAATTTCCCTACCCTATCAGCTGGCGATTTAAAAAATATTTTTCAGAATTCTGCACCCCCAAGCGCATTCGCCTCCTACCCCCTTCCCCCCTCCCCCCCCCCCCCCGCCCCAGTCCCACACTCACTGTGAGATATTCGGCACTATCGTAAGGAACAATGTTACTGAGGAATTTCATCAGGAAAGCGAACGACTTGCGACTGTTTGCCAACGACTGGCTTCCGTCTCCAAACAACCCCTGCAAAAACAAGATCACGTGAAGAAATTGTGTAATTTATACACAAATCTACTACTTTTACACTGATTGCAACGTTTTATTCTATTTTTCATCATGTCATTAATAATTGTTAGTGCCCATAGAAGCTACACACCAAATTTCATTATAAAATCCTTGCAGTTGTTCTTGAGATATCGTGTTAACAACAGTCAATCGAGAGCTGAAATTTTCAGTTAGTGCATTTTCCTTGGACGAACCTGGCCCATTTACAATACCGATCTGTGTTTGTTCCCATAGAAGCTACATACCAAGTTTCATTAAAATCCTTGCAGCAGTTTTTAAGTTATCGCGTTAACAAGCCGTTGATGACAGACCGACAGACAAACCGAAACATGGTCGATCGCATACATTCCCCCTGGAATAAACTAGAGCAGGGGAATAAATTACCTGGAACCAAGCATGATAGGAGGGGAAGACATGTGGTCCTTCCAGACTAGCCTGCCGTGCCAACAAGAAGCCAGTGACCAGTCCATCCATCTCGCACGCTTCTAGCGCAGTCCGGATCAGGGATTTCGTTAAATCTGAAAACATAGGTTTTTTTCCCTTTACTGGAAGAACACAATATTTATGGCATCCCTACATATGTACCTTTAACGCGTTGTTTTTACTCTTAATATAAAACAGAATCTGGTGAGGGAAAATGTTATATTTTATACCTTCTATTAAGGCCGAGGTCTCGTCGTAAAGTACAAGGAGAGCGGCAGTAAATGAAAGGACTGCACTCCAGTTGACTTCTTGTTGTTCGAGTACTCGCCGTAACAGCAGTACCGCTTCTTCCGCCGTGAACGGTGTAAGTACCTGACAGTAATAAACAACCCGACGTGGAAAAATAAACAACTTGGTGTGAAAAACCATGTACACACTTTCTGCCTGTAATCCTCGATTCATTTTGTTGTTTATTTTTTTTTCTTTTTTTTTTTTTTTTTGGGGGGGGGGGGGGAGGGGGGGGGGTTCACAACTGCAATTTTAAAACTGTTTATGTTTAAGAAAGTGATTTCTGGTGTACAACATACTTTGTACAGAACGATAATAAACGTGCTGAAGCAAACTGGTACGCATTCCTCCCCCCCCCCCCCCCCCCCCACAAACCATCACCAGAAATTACTAATTTTCACTCAAAACGGCAGACATTAACAACAACTTCATGCGGTTCCGTCAATGCCTGCTTTCAATAACAACAGCCATTTTACATCTCTGTACATTCGCGTCAGGTGCGTCTCTATCTTGGCAAACGTCCACTTTTTCTGCTGCATAAAAGCATCAGCGACTACAACACAGGGACAAACAGGACAAAAGACCAACAATTAGCAGGTATTGGGTATTCTGAGTCAGCATAAAGAATTATTGACCATTCAGAAACTATTGACTTGTCAACATTTTTGTAAACTGGTCAATACTATATTTATGCCGACTCAAAATAAATCAATATATGATTTAACTGGCGTTTTGATTGCAGATAACTCCATAATCTATCGGTCAACATTAAAAAATCATTGACGTGGGAATCTACCAATCAAATTAAAGCATTTGTCCAAGTCATGTAACATTGTGCGTTGTGCATATGGATCTTTTATTAGTAATTTTCAAAAACTCCTTCCCTTAGTTCTCTTAACCTCCATTAAATCCCGGAACCAGGTCACCTGTTTAATACGTGTGGTTTCCTTGAACAGCGTCGCAACCATTTACTTGCTCCTTTTATTTCCTCAACCAATAATAACGGTGAACACATCTCTCAAGTGCACTTACCTTTCAAGTCAGGAGAAATGGACAAGAGGATGGTGAGCTGTCTGCTGCAGTATTTCTTCACGGCCTCACAGTAGTCACTAGACATCGGTCCCTTCACCAAACCCGTGTACACATTCAGGTCTTTGTCACCGCTTTTCTGAAGCATCTCTGAAGCGAAACAGTGTACAGGCATCACAACAGCTGACGTCACCCAGGACTCGCTTTTTTAGGACAGTAGACAGTATCTAGTGCAATATTCTGCTCAATTCAAATCAAGAATCATGAACACTAAAATACTTTGCCAGACTATTTTATGTGCGGAGTTTTGAAAAAAAAAACTGATTAATTCACTGTTTAAGAAAGTCTGCAAAAAGACTGAATTTCCATTAACGTCACACCGCTGCTCTGTCTTGGAAGCAAGACTTCCGTACATATTGCATGACAGGTGGAGGGTGCTGGGGGTCTGGTCGATTCGGCCCTTTGCCGATTCGGCCCTTTACCGATTCGGCCCTTTTTGGATGATTCGGCACCAACTTGGACGATTCGGCCCTTTACCGTTTCAGCCCTTTTGGTTGATTCGGCACCATGTTTTGTTATTATTATTCTATTTTTAGATCCGCTTCAAAACTACTTTGATGCAGTCCACATTTTACACACCATGAAAAAACATCCTTTTCATAGGGATCTTATTCACCACAGTTTGAGTTTCGGTTGGTTTCTACACATTTGGTTCATACACATTCGTTGGTTTCTACACAAAATTGTGCAAATTTACCTTTTTTGCGCGTTGGTACTCTCTTTGTGAGATACTTGATCCAAATATCCGATGTTGCAAAGCAGAACAATCCACACATTTTACAATTTACTGTCGAGGCCTCAAGTCCTGTTCACATTTAGTGCATTTATCCGACATTTCAAAGGTTTGATTAATTAAATTTATCCAAACAATAACGATTGCACACAAGTTCATTCGATGCGTCCGGAAAAAACAAAATTTCAAAGCATTCTCTCAAGACTCATAAATTGGAAATGGTTTTCGAGCGCCTTTGGGGAGCTTTTTATAGTTAAAACATTGCAAAACTAATCATGAATAACCAATAAGAAACGTCTGTTAAACTTTACAGCAGAGTATATCACGGAGTAAATTGCAATTAACTCACTCCACTGAAATATTGCGTTTATTTGCTATTTGAGATACCAGAGAACATGCCTTAATCACAATTGCGATTTGGAATCAACCCGTAATGCTAATCCCCTGCCCCGACATCAGACTAAATCCCTACTCAGCGTGTCATTCAAACAGTTGTATTAGATTTTAGGACATTTTAAGTAAGTCGATGCTAACCGAAATCAGCTTTGCAGTGGGCGGAATTGTGGTGTGTAAAATTTAGTTTATTTTAAGATATAAATAAAAAGAATAAAAGGATTTATTGTATACCAATGACTTTTTATGACATTCTACACGCTAAAACAAGTCCGGTGAATTCTAACCTAAAGAAGAAAAGGTTTACATGTGGTCGATAATTTGGTGCCGAAACGCCGAGGGCCGAATCGTCCAAGTTGGTGCCGAATCGACTTTCACAAAGGGCCGAATCGGTAGGGCCGAATCGGTAAAGGGCCGAATCGACCAGAGACCGGGTGCTGCCTTTTCTCACACTTACTTTTGGTGATGCTGTCCAAGAGAGCACAAGCCACCTGCAAATACAGCACCCCCCAATGTACACATTGTTAACTGAATAAATATCAATATAATCTCTATAAGGCTCACGGATCTTCCTGACATTACGGCAAATAGTTCTTCATTTGAAAATGTATAGCGCAGCACAGTATTTTAACCCTATCACTTGTCAATAAGATGCAAAATTTCTAGATGCGATTTAAATTAGTTTATACAGCAGTACTATTTTTCTGTCTACATGTTTCGTGTTTTGATCGATGTTGAAATATAGAAGAGAATGATATATAAGCACCTTTTTCATGCCCTTGCTGGCTGGGTTATCGTTGTCCACCCTCTCTATATAACCCTGGTGTACGAAATACAGCATGAATCCTGCAAGTCAATCCACATACATTGCTCACTGCCAGAAACATTAACAAACGTTAACTTCAAAAGTTTCATACATGAGACCAAAATCTTTTAATTTTGACAAGGGTGTGAAAACTGATAGAAACGCCTTCAATTATAAACATGTCAGAATATAAAGACACAACAGAGCTATTTTCAACAAAGTGTAAACGTAAATCTAGAAAATAATGCTTTCCAAGTTCGGAAAACCCTGCAGCAAGAACTGTTACAACAGAACAAGCGCTAGCTAACTTTGACTAACGGACACCAATATCGCACGTTTTTCGGCTGCACGTTCGTTTCAGCGGGAAAAGGCCACGTGAGTTAAGAAAACAACCGACGAACGCGATTGATATTATACAGTAGCGCCACCTATTTTTTTATGAGGCAAATAAACAAGAAACCATACCATTAAGCAGGCGACTTCTCTTTTCTTTGCTATCTTCGCCTTCAGGCTCCGGACAGCATAACGATACAAGCTCATGCGATAATCGTCCAATACAAGCCGGTCTTCCTAAGTTACTGCAGAAAAAAAGTTCCCACTTACAATAATGCAGCCAGCTAATTATGTTAATATCTGCATTGTAGGGCTTAGTTCATTTCGGGTTCGCTGCTAGGATTTAGAAGTGAACCAAAAGCGTACCTCGTGACGTAGGCGTCAAGCGTCATTATGTCGTTTACGTGTAGCAGCCATAACAACTCCAACTGTAATTTCTTCGTGAAAAAAAAAAGCAATGAAAATGCATTAAATTTCCTTACGTATCCTGGTATTTTAAAAACAATTTGTTTTCTTAATTTTAAAACGAAATGAAACAACTGACCTTCTCTCTTTGGAATTTTAGAACTATACATGATGTAATACGCGAGTAATTACATGAAGAGTACCCGGTAGCAACAATACTTGTTCCAGTACACGCGTGCCGCGGTACACTGCACAGTAGAGCATACAACGACAACTACTGTACCCTCAACCACTTTTGTTTACTCTTTATTTATGTATTATTTATTCATTAATTCAGTTATTATTATTATTGTTATTACTATTATTATTTTTATTATTATACTCTTTCTCGATAAGTCAACAAGTCATACTGACTAACCTGTATGTCCGAATTGATCATTTTTACGAACACATTTTTGCTGAACGAATTTTCTTCCAGCAACACCTTCATTACTTCGACCAGTACCAGTATTGATTCCTGTGACATCGCATTGTAAAAATCACAAGCATACAGCAATTTGTCAATTCACATTTAAATTCACATCCGAAATGAATTCAATTGTTCAACGCTCAGTATAACGGAAAAGCAGATAACTTTTGCTTGCTGATTTTTTTTTCTTTTTTCTGTTTTTATACATTTTTTATTGTAAATGTCAGTCCCGTGTCGTCGCTACTACAGTTTTCGACAGTGAAAAAAAACTGTAAAAGGGTAGGATGGAAGGGGAGGGATATATATATATATATATATATATATATATATATATATATATATATATATATATATATATCGACTTACGCGCGCGTTCTGGTGCAGAAAGACTGCTTTTTTCCCCTCCCACTCTTGAAGTTTTTCTTTCATCTTTGTGACGCAGAATGAGGCAGCGATGACGTCACAATGACCAGTACCGAGCGAGGCTTGCCGCTTGATGTGGTTCACCAGGCCCTCAACTGAGCGTATTCAAAATGTGTGTTTCATTTCTAAATATCTGTATGCTCTGCAGTTTGGCTAAGGAAAAACAGCGAAACACCCCGACGAAATGTTTATTATAAAATAACTAGTCACTTTAACCGACTCACTTCAAAATATTTAAGTTGCACTGTTTTATATCCAACCGAAAAATAGTTTTAATGAGAGATTTTCTTTCGATAACTGAACGTTTTCGTTTAAACGCAATTGCAGGAACATCACTGAGATCAAACATCAAAAGAAAATGGACAAAAATAATCTCCATGTAAAACATTTTCGTACCAGAACACTTGCCACTTTTGGACACCCAGTAATCTTTCATTTATCTCCAGGACTAAGTGCGTCACAGTCTATAAATACCAGGATACAATCTGAATAGGCAGGAAAGTTGTTATATTGTGAATGTATAGCGAAAGATTTAAAAAAAAAAAGCAAGAGTATCGAGTATCCATCTGACCTGTGTAAGCACAGCCATCATTCGATGACTCCCTGCCGTGAGGACAGACGCTGTTCGTGTTGCCACTCGCCGCCTAAAGCAAACAATGCTCATTTTTAATAAACAATAAGCAGCACTTTATTTCGCACTTTTTCTCGGCGAGGGGTGTTTTGGGGTTATGCGAGCACTAGTATTACAATAAATTTTCCATACGGAGAGGTGTAAAACACACTTAGGTAGCCCTTCCAGTTAGCTGAGAAGTCGTAATTAAGTCGCAGGTGTGTCTTTGTGTCACATACCTCGCTGAGCATGGAGCTAAAGTCATTGTATCTTGCCACGAGCTGTACCGCCGCCTCCCTGATACTGGCAAGACTCATCGTTAATCTTCATTCAATGTACACAAAAGTCCAAAACTGTTATTTAAAATAAGAATACATCGAGCAAATAAGAATCCGCACATTATTTGGTGTTTACGAAACAATTCACTACAACAAATATATGATACGAGCTTAAGATATTTCTATATTAAAAAATAGAGCTTTTATTTGTGTGTACTAAATATATTTTACGCATAGTTTTGTTTTCACACAAATATCAAACTTTAATATATCGCAAAAAGGTCAACTTCCTTTCTGTCAAGTTTTAGTCACATCTGATCAGAAATTTTCTAAGTTCATCTCAGTTTTTTTTTTTTATTTTCACTTCACTCTACAATCAGTCCTACAGATTCCACTTTGCCTTACTTTGACTACAAATAAATGAGAGTTATACTGTATCACGCTGATCTGTGCACTGTTCCGTCTGGCTTTCTTCGACCATCAGAAGTTGCCAGACAAACAAGAACAGTTAATGGTTTTTTATTTCTTTATAAGGTGTCTAGAACGCAGCAAAAAGTTCAACTTGTTCCCGCCTGGGGTCTATTTAATTTCCAACAGTAGCCTTTAATGGCCCACAATGCCTGTTATTTGATAAGACTCAGTATGTAAGCGATTGAAATCTGCAACATAAAACAGAAATTAAAACGAGTACGTTTTAAAGACACTAAGGAGACATCCATCGGTTTATTAACAAGATACATTATTTTTCTTTGCTGTACGCCTTTCCCCATGGTGCTAAGTTTTATTGTCTGAACACTACAATTGAAGAATTTTGAAAGGCTTTTGCTTCAGTGCCTTTATGGCAGGCCAGGAATATTCTGGCCATGCCTGTTCCATAGCTAACACTATATTTTGGAGATAAGGTGCATTTCGGTCACTTTATAACGACTGTTTGGCTCCACGGTAGAATCTGTCCTCCTGTACGGATGTAAGCATGGATTTAACATCTCAGTTCTGCAGTAAATTAGATGGGACTCACACCAGACTCCTTAAAATCCCACGTGAAAACGTTAGGAGGACCATATCACAAAGAAAGAAGTTTATGATGAACTAAAGAAGTTGCCGGATAAAATCAGGGGTAAAGACTGAAACTCGCGGGTCACTGCCATCGGCATCCACAAAAAGCGGCTTCCAGTGCACGACATTTGGCCCAGCGATATTCAGCCAAAGTGGCATCTACGACATTTAGTCAATAATTATAACTGTAGATAAGGTGTCTTGTTTGACTGGTCAAAACATCCACAGATCCAAAGATATCGACCGTAGATGAGTGCCAACAAACTGGAACTACGTTAACAAAAAATACCAAACTTCAGGGCTGTTTCTGTAAAATCGTGAAATTGCGGGCAATCCCGCATCTGTTTCACCAAAGGGCGTGATCGGGAATCAGAGTGAGGGATCAGTGCGGCATCACATTCATAGGCAAATATATCTCTCTATAGTAGACTCAATTCAAAGTCCACACAATCAACGTCTTGTCTACAAAGTGCTCTAGGTGTCGTGATAGATTCAACATTTACTATGCAGGCCTTTGTTACCTCCATTATATGCACAGTCTACTACTTGCGTTGGATGCGCGACGTCAGATCCAGACTGAATGAAAATGCTGCGAAGACACTTCCATTAGTCGTAGACAGTACTATGAGAGCTTGCTGTTCAACCTCCAGAAGCGACTCCTAGATCAACTTCAGCTAATACTGAATCATTCAGCTCGTGATTGTAAAGAAAATATGCGTGATAAACTGACTGCTCTCGATTGGTTACCTGGCGAATAACGCAATGTTCAAAGTTGCGCTTATTACACATAAGGTCGTAAATAACCCAGCCCCATCAAATATTACAGTGATGCTCGTTTCATATAGCCCCAATAACCGCCTCACGTCCTCCCACCAGAGTCTACTCTTGGAGAACAGAACCAACCAATAATATAGTGACAGAGCTTTCCAGCAGGCCGCCCAAGGCTATGACATTCATTGCCTGTCAAACTATCAAAGATATTTGGGTAATACGGTAATGACTAGAGTGAGAAAAAATTCTAGCAGAAAAAACATGTAACTAATTAGGAAAAAAAAGTATTTTAAACTAAAATAAAAAAAAAGTATTAAAATAAAACTAGAGCAGCGTGCATAGCCCACATATTCCCCACAGCCATACCCCCCGACCCCATCAGTTAAACACGGCCATCAATAGTCAATCAAGAGTTGAAATTTTCCAAGTCCAGTTGGTGCATTTTCAATAGTCCATCAAGAGCTGAAATGTTCTAAGCCCAGCTGGTCCATTTTCCTTGGACGAACCTTGCCCATTTACAATACCGATCTGTGTTTGTTATCACAGAAGCTACATATCAAGTTTCATTAAAATCCTTGCAGCAGTTTTTAAGTTATCGTGTTAACAAGCTCACACAATAGTCAATCAAAAGCTGAATTTTTTCTAAGTCCAGCTGGTCCATTTTCCTTGGACGAACCTGGCCCATTTACAATACCGATCTGTGTTTGTTCCCATAGAAGCTACATATCAAGTTTCATTAAAATCCTTGCAGCAGTTTTTAAGTTCTCTGTTGATAACAGACCGACACACGGTCGATCACATATATTCCCCACAGGTTCTACCTGTGGGGAATAAAGGATGATGTGGCAACACTGCTCTTTTATTTACAGGAAATACAAGGTCCCAAGTGGACGCCCACTACTAAGGCATAACAAAAACATCTACTCTGGTTATAGTTGCGAAAAAGCACCAACAACATTTCAAAACGGCGCGGCCATTTCACAACTTATTGTGGTTGTGAAACGGCGCGTAACACATCCACAGTAAAGGGAGGAGTTCGACTTAGTTTTGTTAAAGCTACCGTAAAATTACGTAAAATTAAGCGAATTCGTATTTTAAAATTTACAGAGAGGGTTTGATGACAATCTGTTGAGTTAAACTAAAATAATAACAAAACTCCACTTTTATGAACGGGCTTATTATATTCCAAAGCGTATGTACGCAAAAAAGTGGAGTTTAATTTCTCTAATCACTTGTTTATACTTCACCCCAACGAAGTTGCATAAAAACACACCACTCGTATCTACAGGAAATAAGGCAAACTGGAGCAGTATGCATAGCCCACATATTCCCCACAGGCCCCCCATCAGTTAAACACCGCCATCAATAGTCAAGAGCTGAAATTTTCTAAGTTCAGCTGGTCCATTTTCCTTGGACGGACCTGGCCCATTTAATACCGATCTGTGTTTGTTCCCATAGAAGCTACATACCAAGTTTCATGAAAATCCTTGCAGGAGTTCTTAAGTTATCGTGTTAACAAGGTCACACAATAGTCAATGAAGAGCTGAAATTTTCTAAGTCCAGCTGGTCCATTTTCCTTTGACGGACCTGGCCCATTTACGATACAGATCTGTGTTTGCTCCCATAGAAGCTACATACCAAGTTTCATGAAAATCCTTGCAGGAGTTTTTAAGTTATCGTGTTAACAAGGTCACACAATAGTCAACGAAGAGCTGAAATTTTCTAAGTCCAGCTGATCCATTTTCCTTTGACGGACCCGGCCCATTTACAATACCGATCTGTGTTTGCTCCCACAGAAGCTACATACCAAGTTTCATGAAAATCCTTGCAGGAGTTTTTAAGTTATCGTGTTAACAAGCTCTTGATGACAGACCGACAGACCGACTGACAGATCGACACGCGGTCGATCGCATATATTCCCCCTGTAGGGAATAAAAAATCACACTTTGGGCATTCCGCATAAAATGCGCAAAAGTTCTGCGTTTCGAATACATACTAACCGGTTGAAGAAGAATAGCGAGATTTCACCTAAATGTCAAATTTCTCGCGCGCCAAAGAGCAATTGTGTTTTTAACAACCCGTATGCTATTTTAAAAATTTATTAAAAGTTTTAACAGTTTTCAATTTCTGCGTACGACTCGTATAGCTGTTTTTGCCATATTTCTTCTGTATTTCTTCTATCATTTCTTTCATTTTTTCACCCGGTTCCCTTGCAGTCGAAATTCAAATTATTGCGCGTTTTATTAGAAACACCCAAGTGTGATTAGGCATATAAGCCAATTCGTACTTTGACTTTTGCCGAAAAGTTTCTGCGTTTCGGCTGAATTCAGTTGGGATAAACATGTAAAAAGAAGATAGAAAAAAAAACGGCGAAAATAAAAAAAAAATCCATTTTGCCAGAAACATATTCACATGCTGGTTATTAAAGGGACTGAATATGTAAAATACCAGTAACCTAGGACCGTTCGCCACTTTTCAATGTTTTTGCGCAATAACTCTCATGTTTTAACGCGATCAGGATATGCTTTTGTATGTAGCAAATACAGAATTTCACACATGTTTTCTGTTATGCGCGAAGTAAAATGTCATGATTTACGAAAATGCCAGGCCGATGCATTTTTTCGGGCAGGATTTTCCAGCTGTAACTCGCCACTTTCTTCTATCACCCCGAAATATAAATTTTAAGTGCAAACTGTAAGACTCAACTCGCTTTTCAAAATGACTGCCGAGAGCTATAAGGATTACATATGAGCACAAACTTGACTTCATATGTGTATACTGACAGTTTACTTATAGCAGCTCAGTATTTCGCATTCGAGAACCAGTGGCAGTCGCAAGGAGGTTCGGCAAAAAATATCATTTCCGGGATAATTGTTGTTTTCGGGAGGTGGCGACGGTACAGGCGGATTGGACCTAGGTTACTGGTAGTTTTTAAAAGATTATATAATGGCTTTATAAATTTGAAAGTATGCATGTTGAAAGAAAATTAGAATTTTGATGTTTTGCCTTATTCTTTATAATTTATCCCAAAAAATCTGCAGTCGAAACAACACCTCCACCGGAAAGACCCGAAAGGGCGAATTGGCCCATTCCCGGACGTGCAGAGTACACTTAAAATTTTCATTATCGCCTGCCTTTGATGCAGCTTTGGGCCAAAAGACAGAAATGTCAAGTAATATTCATACGGTCAAACTAATCTAATAGTGTGTCCTTTCGTTACCTCATATCGTATTTCGTTCGTCTTTTTTAATGATACACAAGAAACCGGTTTTAAGACAAAATTTTATTTGTTTACCTGCCGAAATTGGCGGCGATTGGTTCTGAGCCGGTTCCGTTGTTATAAAACAGATGACCTCTGAGAGGTCCATCTGCTACTTATCAACACAGAGCGGATGGATATTTTAACAAGATTGTCTATGGAGACGACCCAAGCTCACCAATGCTGATGTCAAGATTTATGACATATAAGGGTACCCCTGCAATCCAAAGTTCTAGACAGCAACGCCATGTACATGGCGTCAGCCAAGATTTTAAGATAACAAGTTTGTCCAAGGACAAAGTCCCAGCTTACGAAAAGGAATAAGACCAATTCCAGCGTGCATGAGCAAGGGAATTTCCCTGAAAAATTGGGCTTCAAAAGATGAGACGGCAAAGAGCTGGCTCAGTAATTAATTTAACACCGGACCAGAATATAGACCGATAAATGCATACAAAGATTTGTTTCCCAGAAAAATGGGAAACAGATTTTGTGTATCTCTGATAGACTGAATAGTCTGCCATAGATACCTTCAAACAACGCTCGCATTTCGGACCAGTGCGCATATTTATTTAACTTGCCTCGATGCGCGGTTCTTATTCAGACAAGTGTGCATGTTTATTTAATTTGCGTTGATGGGCGGCTCTCATTTGGGAACAGTGCACATGTTTATTTAACTTGCGTTGGTGCGCGGTTCGCATTTTGGACAGGTGCGCATGTTTATTGACTCTGTGTTGACATGCGGTTCTTATTTCGGATCAGTGCGCATGTCTATTTACCTTGTGTTGATGTGCGGTTCTTATTTCGGATCAGTGAGCATGTTTATTTACCTTGTGTTGATGTGCGGTTCGCATTTCGGACCAGTGCGTATGTTTATTCAACTCGCGTTGTTGAGCAGTTCGAATTTCAGACCATTGCGCATGTTTATTTAACTTGCGTTGGTGCGCGGTTCGCATTTCGGACCAGTGCGCATGTTTATTTAACTTGCGTTGGTGCACGGTGCTAATTTTGGTCCAGTGTGCTTGCTTATTTAGCTTGTGTCGATGTGCGGTTGGCATTTAGGACCAGTGCGCCTGTTTTTTTAACTTGTGTTAATGCTCGGTTCCCATTTCTGACCACTGAGTTCGTTTATTTAGCTTGCGTCGATGAGCGGTTCGATTTTTCCACCAGAGCGCATGATTATTTAACTTATGTTGATGCGTGGTTCGCACTTTTTACCAGTGCAAATGTTTATTTAACTTGCGCCGATGTGCGGTTCGCATTTCGGACAAGTGTGCATGTTTATTTAACTTGCGTTGATATCCGGTTCGCATTTCTGACCAGTGCCCATTTTTCTTTAGGTTGCGTTGGTGCGCGGTTCGCATTTCGGACCAGTGCACAGGTTCATATAACTTGCATTGACGCGCGATTTGCATTTCGGACAGGTACGCATATTATTTAAGTCCCGTCGATGCCCGACTTCTATGTTTATTCAACTTGCGTTGATGCGCGGTTCTCATTTCGGACCACTGCGCATGTCTATTCAACTTGCGTCAATGCCTGGTTCTTTTTCGGACTAGTGCGCATGTTTGTTTAACTTGCGGTGATGTGCAGTGCTTAATTTGGACCAGTTTGCATGTTTATTTAACTTCCGTCGATGCGCGGTTAGCATTTCGGACTACTGCGCATGTTTATTTAACTTGTGTTGATGCGTGGTTCTCATTTCAGACCAGTGCGCATGTTTCTTTGGGTTAAGTTGATGCGCGGTTTTTTTTCGGATCAGTGAACAAATTTAATTTTCGTTTATGCGTGTTGCTTATTTTGGACCAGTGCATATGTTTATTTAACTTGCGTTGGCGCGTGGTTTGCATTTCGAACCACTGCGCATGTTTATTTAATGTGCGTAGATGCGCAGTTCTTATTTCAGGCCAATGCGCATATTTGTTTAACTTGAGTTGATGCGTGATTCTTATTCTGGATCAGTGCGCATGTTTATTTAAATTGTGCTGATGCGTAGTTCTTATTCTGAATAGTGTGCATGTTATTAAAGTTGCGTTAATGCCCAGTTCGCATTTCGAACCAGTGTACATGTTTATTTAATTTGCGTTGATGCACGGTGCTCATTTAGGACAAGTGTGCATGTTTATTTAACTTGCCTCGATGTGCAGTTCGCATTTCGGACCAGTGCGTTGATGCACCGTTCGCATTTCGGACCACTGCGCATGTCTGTTCAACTTGCGTCGATGCGTGGTTCTTTTCTCGTACCAGTGCGCATGTTTATTTAACTTGCGTTGATGCGCGGTGCTTATTTTGGACCAGTTTGCATGTTTATTTAACTTCCTTCGATGCGCTGTTCACATTTCGAAGCAATGCGCATGTGTTTATTTAACTTGCATCGATGCGCGGTGCTTATTTTGGACCACTGCGCATGTTTATGTAACTTGCGTCGATGCGCGGTTGTTAAATCGGACTACCGTGCAAGTTCATTTAACTTGCGGTTATGCGCTGTAGGAGGAGATTCATTTAATTTTTTTTCCAAAATTCCGAAAAAATTCAAAAGTTTTCCTGTTCACTCAAAAAGCACAAGCAGTATGCATGATCCCTAGAGACGACTCATATAAAAAATAAACGAAATCTGATTAAAACTGTAGGAGGAAATGCATTTTGAATTTTTCTTAAAAAATTCCCAAAAATTCGCTGATAGACTCAAAAAGTACAGGCCGTATTCACGACCCCCTAGGCATGCCTCAGTCCAAAAATAAATGATGTCTGATCAAAACTGTAGGAGAAGATGCATTTTGAGCCTTTTTCATCCAAAATCCGCCCCCCCCAATCAAAAATTCCCAAGTCGAGTCAGATAGCTCAAGCTCTATGCCCGATCCACCTAAGGATGCCTCAAACCAAAAATAAATGAAATCAGATAAAGACTGTAGGAGGAAAGTTTTTCTTCAAAAATTTCCTCAAAATACAAAAATTTGCCGATCGCCTAAAAAAGCGCAAGCCGTATGCCCGACACTTTAGGAATACCTCAAAGCAAAAAAAAAAAAAAAGAAAGAAATCGGTTCAAAACCATACGGGGAAATGCATTTTGAAGTTTTTTCTTCAAAAACTCACTAAAATACAAAAAGGGTCCGATCTACTGAAAAAGTACAAACTTATGCACGACCCTTTAGTCGTGCCTCATACCAAAAATAAATGATATCGGATCAAAAATGGAGGAGATACATTTTAAAAGTTTTTCTTCAAAAATTCCCCAAAAAGTAAAAAAACTCACCCGATCCACTAAAAAAGCACAAGCCGCATGCATGACCGCTTAGGGATGCCTCACACCAAAAATAAATGATACGGAATCAAAATTGTTGGAGTAGATACATTTTGAATTATTTTCGAAATTTTTGCTTAAAAATTCCCAAAAATACAAAAATTGTCCGATCGACTAAAAAGCACAAACCACATGCATGACACTTTATTGAAGCCTCACACCAAAAATAAATGACATCGAATAAAAAATGTAGGAGGAGATACATTTTAAAAATTGTTCTTCAAAAAATCATCAAAAATTTAAAAATCACCGGATCGACTGAAAAAGCACAAGCCGATTGCAGAACCGCTTAGGAATGTCTCACACCAAAAATAAATGACATCGAATCAAAATTGTAGGAGTAGATGCATTTTGAATTATTTTCAATATTTTTGCTTAAAAAATTCACCAAAAATACAAAAATTGTTCGATCGACGAAAAAAGCACAAGCCTTATGCACGACTCTTTAGTGGTGCTTCCCACCAAAAAAGATCAAATCGGACAAAAAATGTAGGAGGAGATACGTTTTAAATTTTTTTATTCAAAAATTCCCCCAAAATTAAAAAATTATCCGATCGACTAAAAAAGCACAAGCTGAATGCATGACCGCTTAGGAATGTCTCACACCAAATATAAATGACATCAAATCAAAATTGTAGGAGGAGATGCATTTTGAATTTTTTTCAAAATTTTTGCTTAAAAAATTCACCAAAAATACAAAAATTGTCCGATCGAGTAAAAAAGCACAAGCCCCATGCGCGACCCTTTAGTGGTGCCTCGTACCAAAAATAAAAGACATCGGATGAAAATTGTAGGAGGTGATGCATTTTGAACCAAAGTTCCAAACGCCACCCGCAAACCGATAGGAATACCCCAGCTTAAGTGTAACGTAAGCTGGGCTAAAAACGGTTTATCGCCAGTAGTATGAAAATAAGAGTTCTGCGTCAGGAAGTGACGTCATAGGCAGCATAACCATGGCAACAAAGTGATGGCCCTCCCACTAGGTGGCAGGCGGGACAGACTCCATGGTAAAAAAGTGAGGACCTCCCCCCGGATCGTGATATGGCTAACTTCAAGAGTGCATAACTTTAAAACTACGTGGTCGATTTGCATTAAAATTTCACTGCTTGATTCATTTTTATGTAAAATTTTGTTTTAAAGTGCTCACAGGCTATTTGCACATGCGGCGGTATGCATATTTGTAAAATGCCGCCATTTTAACTTTGTAAAAAGTGAAAAAGTGGGATAACTTTCGCTATGCTTGGTCGATTTGCATGAAAATTTCACTGTTTGATTCAGTTTTATGTAAAATTTTGTTATAATGTGGTCACATGCTATTTATACATGTGGCTGTATGTATTTTGTAACATGTCGCCATTTTGACTTAGTAAAAAGTGATAAAGTGAGATTTTGATAGGCAAGCTGTTCAACAATTGTTTAGCAAGTTGTTCAACATGTAAAACATGTTGAACATGTTGTTCAACAAGTTCAACATGGTCAACATATTCAACATGTTGTTCAACATGTTAAACACGCTCAACATGTTCTTCAACAAGGTGAACATGTTCAACATGTTCAACATGTTGTTAAAGAAGTTGTTGTTCAACAGGTTGCTGTATATAAAGCTATGACTTTGTCATCATTTGAAAAGTGTATGTTTAATCGAATGGATGTATAAATGCAACATTTGTTTGAAATCTTAAAATTGGCAACAAAGTCACATGTGATAAAGTTATTTCTAAACATATTAGGACATAGTGTGTAAAACCTCGAGTGTGACAACTCCCTATAGAGCATAAAAGGCACCCGTCCCCAGACGTAACACACATTCTGAAGAGTAAACATGTCTGCAGTGAGTGAACAACAATTACCATCTATAGCAATGCCTGCAGAAAAGTCTGAGACAGTGCCTGCAGAAAATGTTATAGCATAGCCTGAGACAATACCTACAGCAAAGTCTAAGGCAATGCCCATGGTAAAGTCTGAGGTGAAGTCACTACCAATGCAGCAGCGTCAAAGGCGACCACATCTTAGAAGGATAAAAAGAGATGAGTTACCAGTTACGACGTTGCCGTATAAAAAGCGAAAAATTAAGACAGAGCCTAAAATGAAACGAGAACCGGAGCGTTAAGCTGCCACTACAAAGTCCATGAAGAAGATGAGTGTACACGATTTACCGGTTATGATACCCATTAATGGAGAAATATATATTAAATTGGAGAAATACCAACAGAAAGTGATGATTAACATTCGTGAATATATTACGGATCATACATCTGGGAGGTTACATCCTACCAAGAAGGGAATTTCGTTGTCATTGAAAGATTGGCAAATGCTGAAGAAGCAAATGACGTCATTGGATCTCATGCTTCAGAAAACGGATATGTATAAATGTAGTGACTGTCAGAAGATAGTTGAGTAGGAAGTCATTGAACAAGACGGTGAACGCTGTATACAGTTTTAACAGTAGGACGAGCTTAGTGGATGCTATGATTTCATCACCCTCAGTGCAGAAGATTGGAGCGAAGTTTTTAAGGCTTGACAAGAACCTGAAACTTAGCTTTGACCCAAATGGACATGTGCATTTGATATGTTGTTCAAATAAAATTGTCTTTATACTTAATATGCAGATAATGAAATGAATTATTATTATCAATCGATGTTGATGTGAAGTCAGTTTTTATAACATTTGCAAACTTATATCAATTTAAGATCTTGTGAGTGGGCTCATGAATTAGCATTATATGTATTTGAAATATTTTCGTTTTTATCATAAGCGTATAAGTGTGAGTATTTGTGATATTCAGATAAAAACATATATGATGCTTTTCAACTTTTGATTTTTCTCATACAATAGTTGACAATAATACTATACTTCATTATAATATACGATATATGGTTTTCGAGTGAACTCACACCGCGCCAGGGACCTTAGTCTCTCGCGACTTCATTTGTTTAACATCAAAAGCAAGACACATATTAATGCACTTAGATACACAATGCTTAAGTTAATAAAATATTACAACATTTATGAAGTCTTTATTATAAATTCAAATAAGTCTATTTTTCTTCATCTGCTTCACTCTGTTGCACCTCACTGTCTATGCCACTTTCTTCATCACTGCTGTCATCATCACCCTCCTCCTCCTCCTTATCTAGTAGCTCTTCAAAGAATGCATTGTTTTTCCTTATAGCCGCAATTAGTGCCTTTGAATACTTGTAATGTTTTTCATCAACAAAGTAATTTAAGTCCTCTAAAATGGTTTGATAATGTTGGCTTTGTCGTTGGGTATATTTGAATAGTCTCATAAACAGTTGTTTTAGTCCATGCTTTAAAATGGGTCGAAGGCCATCACTTGCTATTTCACGTGCATCTTCGAGTCCATGTTCTTCATATTCTAAAATTTGTCATCATAGTCATCGCAGACTTCTTGAACCATATCATACCAAACAGAGTCTATTTCTGATTGACTGTCAGAACTGCTGTCTGAACTGCTGTCATCAACACCCTCGCCACAATGCTCCATATGTTTGAACAAAGCTTCTTCGCTGTTGTATAATGCACAAAATTCTGTACAAGCATGTGCATTAATGTCAGTCATGTTGACGCTTTGACTTTATATAGAAGACTCATCTAAAGTTTCCGTGAAAGGTGGTTTTACAGGGTTTTACATATCCCATTCTTCATCCACTTCTGAAGTGTGAGCATCCTTTAAGTGCCCTTTAAATATTGCATTTATACATCCTTTCGGTTCAACATACACTTTTCAAATGATGAGAAAGTCTTTAAACATAGCTTTATATACAACAACTTGTTGAACAATAATCTGTTGAACAACATGTTGAACAACATGTTGAACAACATGTTGAACAACATGTTCAACATATTGAACATATTGAACAACTTGTTGAACAATTTGTTGCACAATTGTTGAACAACTTGCTAAAAAACTTGTTGAACAATACCATGACGTAATATGTTCCAAAAAATAATTCAAACACATCTTTTGAATGGGCTGCTCATTCGAACACATGTTGGAATGGGCTTGCTATTCGAACACATGCTTGAATGGGCTCCCCATTCGAGCACATCTTTCAATGGCGCGCTCTTCCCACATAATCAACCAAAGAAAAAATATAGCAAATAAACATACATAACAAAGAATTTCACTTACCTTAAACGATTCTGAACAACTTTGGTTTTTTGACATCCCTCGTGGGAAAATTGTGTGATTTTGCATATTTACACGTTTCAGACGATTCTGGACAACTTTGGTTTTTGGATCCCCCCCCCCGTGCAAAAATTTTGTAATTTTGCCTATTTATCCGTATCAGACGATTCTGAACATTTTTGGATCCCCCGTGGGAAAATTTTGTGAGTTTTGCACATTTATCCGTTTTAGACGTCTCTGAGCCACTTTGATTTTATGACCTCCCCCCCCGTGGGAAAATTTTGTAATTTTGCCTATTAATCCGTTTCAGACGATTCTGAGCATTTTTGGTTTTTGGAACCCCCCCCGTGGGAGAATTTTGGGAGTTTTGCACATATATTCGTTTCAGACGATTCTGAGCGACTTTGATTTTATGACCCTCCCCCCCGTGGGAAAATTTTGTGATTTTTGCATATTTACACGTTCCGGACGTTTCTGAGCAACTTTGGTTTTTAGACTCCTCTTTTGAAAATTTTGTGATTTGTGCATATTTATCCGTTTCAGACGATTCTGAACATTTTTGGTTTTTGGACCCCCCCCCACCCGTGGGAAAATTTTGTGAGTTTTGCACATATATTCGTTTCAGACGATTCTGAGCGACTTTGATTTTATGACCCCCCCCCCCCCCCCCCCCCCGGTGGGAAAATTTTGTGATTTTTGCATATTTACACGTTTCGGACGTTTCTGAGCAACTTTGGTTTTTAGACTCCTCTTTTGAAAATTTTGTGATTTTTGCATATTTATCCGTTTCAGACGATTCTGAACATTTTTGGTTTTTGGACCCGCGCGTGGAAAAATTTTGTGATTTTTGCATATTTACACGCTTCAGACGATTCTGAACAACTTCGATTTTTGGACTCCCTGTAGGATAATTTGGTGATTTTTGCATATTTATCCGTTTCAGACGATTCTATACATTTTCGGTTTTTGGACCCCTCCCCCCCCCCCCCCGCCGTGGGAAAGTTTTGTGATTTTTGCATATTTATCCGTTTCAGACGATTCTTAGCGACTTAAGTTTTTTGTTTGGTTTGCGAATTTTTTGTGATTTTTGTATATTTACATCTTTCAGGCGATTCTGAACATTTCTATTTTTAGACATCTCCCTACGAAACTGGGAGCTTGGATATCAGATTAACGCGAAACCTGGGTGTATAAAAGGACGTCTGAGAGCACATTTTAGCATCTCAGTTGAAGCATCAACGATGGCAGCCAGTTCAGTACGGGATACACCAGTCCTATGCCTTGTTTTACCATATGGCTAGCATGTAAAGCATTACAACTTCAACAGCACATATATTTAAAACTACTTGACCGATTTGAACTATTCTTTCACTAAAACGTTCTGCAAGACTTTATCTTTATGAAATATAGATGATGTTTTCAATCGGATCCATATAAACTTTATGTTTGCTGAATTAACCATCTTTGTACTGTGTAAACAGCGTAGACGGATGTAGATATAAGGCATGTGCCAATATTACCAACTGCCGACATGTGATATTTAGTCACATGACAGCTGCAATGTGTCATGGTTCTTCCACCATGTAGGATTGGAGAGGGCATACCATTGTTGTTGCTGTAGTTATTGCTGTTGTTGTTATTGTTGTTGCCGTTGTTATTCATGTTGCCATTGTTGTTGTTGCCATTATTGTTGCTTTTGTTGTTGCTCTTATTATTGTTGTTGCTGTTGTTGCCAGTGTTGTTGTTATTGTTGTTGTTATTTACATTCAAAGACTTTTTTTCTCATTTGAAAAGTGAATGTGGAATCAAAAGGATGTATGAATGCAACATTTGTTCGAAAACTTACCACTGGCCACAAAGTCTTAAAAAGCATTTAAAGCAAGCACACGCTTCAGAAGTGAATGAAGAATGGGAGATGGATATGGAAAACCCTATAAAACGCCTTTCACGGACACTTTAGATAAGTCTTCTATTAAACGTCATAGAGTCAACATGGATGAAATTAATGCACATGCTTGCATAGAATGTGGTGCGTTATACAACAGCGAAGAAGCTTTAGCCATGCATACGAATCAGTGTGGTGCCGATTACAGCAGTTCTGACAGTGAGTCAGAAATAGACTCTGTTTGGCATGATGTGAAGTATATAATGACCATGATGACAAATTTCAGGGTTTTTAGAATATGAAGAACAAGGACTTGAAGATGCGCGTGCAAGATCAACTGATGACCCGTTCATAAGCGTCGACTAAAACAACTGTTTATGAGACTATTCAAATATACCTAACGTCTAGAACAAAGCCAACATTATCAAACCATTTTAGAGGACTTAAATTACTTTGCTGATGAAAAACATTACGGGTATTCAAAGGCATTAAAGGCCGCTATAAGGAAAAACAATGTATTCTTTGAAGAGCTTCTAGATGAGGAGGAGGAGGAAGATGACAGCAGTGACGAAAAAAGTGATATGGACAGTGAGGTGCAATAGAGTGAAACAGATGAAGAAAATTGACTTATTTGACTGAACTTTATAAAGACTTTGTAAATCAATAAATGTTGTAATATTTTATTAACTTAAGCGTTGTGTATTTAAGTGTATCAATAAAACTTTTCAATATATGTCTTGCTTTTGATATTTAACATATGAAGTCGCAAGAAGCGCGGTGTTAATTCACCAGTAAACCACAAATCATGTATATCATACATTATGTATTATAATTAAGTATTGTATTATTATGTATTATAGCCAAGTATTGTATGAGAAAAATAAGAAGTTGAAAAGCATCATATATGTTTTTTTAATTTTTTTTTTAAATATCATAAATTATTACACTTATATACAATTATGATAAACACCATTAAAATAGTGACATTTATTGAGAATAAAAACAAAGATACATCCCAAACATTTCAAATACATACAAGTATCAAAACTGTTATTACCCCGTTTATAAATGTCTTAAAAACTGGCCTAACATTGATCCAATCAAATCACTTTCACATCAACATGGCTTGAAAATGTTAGTCCACATATTAGGCGTAAAGTCAATTTGATTTCCTTCCCAAGCCCCAATTTCGTAGGGAGATGTTACACTCGGTTCTAATTTGCCTAAAAATAAGTTTTATTAAATTTCCTGGGGGGTGGGATCTGACACACTATATCCTAATATGTTTATAAAAAACTTTACCACATCTCCAAAGCATTAAATGAATGGGCTGCTCATTCGAACACGTCTTTGAATGTGCTGGTCATTCGAACACACCCTGAAATGGGCTGGCCATTCGAACACATCTTTGAATAAGCTGGCCATTCGAACACATCTTTGAATGCTCTTGTCATTCGACAACATGTTTGAATTGTGCGCTCTTCCCACATAATCAACCAAAGAAATAAAAAACAAATAAACATACATAACAAAGAATTTCACTTACCTCAAAGTTTTTCTTCCCATATTCCAACAACACTGTCACTTCCTCGCTGCAGAGGGGGTGTGACGTCACGATGATTGAGTGATGACGTCACGATGATTGACAGGTGTTATCAGGGTTAGGGTTAGGGTTAGAGGAGGGGGGTCTGACATAGTATGTCCTTGGGGGATCTGATGATTGATTGATGATTGACAGACGGTATTAGGGTTAGGGGCGGGGCTTGATGACGTCACATGATTGATGACGTCACGATGATTGACTTCAGTAGAACACCAATTTCCCTTCTACTGTCGGTATTTATTTTAGGTATTCATACACACATTTGTGTATGTTTAATATACCCATGTAACTTGTCACTTTTTCTGCAGCAAACGGGCGGACTCACGAATAAGCATTTTCTTCCAGTCCTTGCCCTTCTAACTTCCCAGTTGGTGATTACCTGTGATGTAATATGCTTGTGATTTATCTTTTTATTATTGTATATATGATAGTTTGTTTTATATATGTTTGAAGCTGGAATAAATCCTTATCTTATCTTATCTTATTTTTGGCGACTCGTGAGAAAAAGGAAAAGCCACGTGTTTCGGCCAATTTGTTTTGAATCGATAAAACTAAAGTAAAACCCAGATGGATGGATGTACCACTTTCTTCCGTCGAAATTTTAGTAGAATTCCATTTAAATCCTAGGAGAATATGCGTTTTCATGAAAATTGTTTTGGCTAATATTTCCACCAATTTTAGACGAATGACAAAAAAGTAATAGCCAGGTAGGTACCAAAGCATGCCACCTTTAATCAGACTTTCAAGGGAATAAGGTCAGATGCCTAAAGCCAGATGCGTTTTCAAGAATGTTTTTGGCGACTCACAAAAACAGTTATCGCCAGATAGGTATTTATTTCCGCTTCTATAATTCAAAATTTTAAGAAGGTACGATTATATCCCAAGTGTTAGTGACGAATTTAGCAAGAACTGATTTTCGTAAACATTTCCACCACTTTTTCACGACTTGCGAAAAAAAAACAAAATAACCAGGTAAGTAACCAATATCACTATCTTTTAAAAAATCAACACAGTAAAGCAAGAGTTTATTCAATTTTTTCCTCAATATTTCATGCAATTTATGGGTAATCCCGCAAAAAGTAATAGTCGGGTACGCACTAATATCTACTACTCATACTTGAAGTTGCAAGACAGAAAGGCTATTTTTCTGGAGTTGGTTAAGACTTTGCAAAAAGTTTCGATCGTGAATATTTCGATCAGTATTTTGGCGAACATTAAAAAACAGCAAAAGTAAGGTTGGCACCTACGTGCACGTTTTCATTAAAATCACGAAAAGATATACTCTTTTAAAATGCGTTTTGGTTAATATTTTGGGCAATTTCGGCGAATTTACAAAAAAGTAATGGTCAGGTAAGTAGGAAAGTGTACACCTGCGCAATGAAATTACAAAATTCCATGATATTATTTTCCTGGCGTTAGTTATGATGTTAAAAAATGATTTTTCGCCAATGTCTCGACCAATTTTCGGCGAATCACAAAACAGAGACAGAGAGTGAGTGAGTGAGTGAGTGAGTGAGAGAGAGAGAGAGAGAGAGAGAAAGAGGGGAGAGAGACAGAGAGAGACAGGGGAGAGAAAGAAAGAAAGAAAGAGAGAGAGAGAGAGAGAGAGAGAGAGAGAGAGAGAGAGAGAAAGAGAGAGAGAGAGAGCGAAATGCAAAACGTTTAAGCGGTAAGATCATATAACTAGCATGAGTTAAGATTTTAGTAAGAATTTGGTTTATCGCAAATTTTTCCGAATTACGAAAAACAGTAATAGCCAGGTAAGTACCAATGATGGCTATCTTAATCAAAAGCACGCTACCTTCCACAAAAACCATAAAATACTTGCATTAAACCTAGGAGATACTTTTTCAAGAAAATTATTTTTGGCCACTGTTCACACAAATTTTTACTAATTGGTAAAAAAAACAGCCAGTTAGCCAGTAATGTTTGCTACTGCTACTTAAAATTGCAAGGCAACAAGTTCTGGAGTTAGTTGAGATTTTAATGAATTTTGTTTGGATTTTGCCAAAAGTTTCGCCAATCACCGTAAAAAGTAATGGCTACGTAGCTAATATTACGTGCACAATTACTTAAATTTCTGGGTTATAAGGTAATTATTATGGATTTAATTAGGAGTTTATTTCATTTTTTTCAGATTTCGCCAATTTTGGGGCAATCAACAAAAACTGTAACGGCCAATTAGGTTTTAAGGTCTGCTACCTTTGTTTCAAGAGTCAAGACAGTAAGACTAATTTCCTTGAGTTCGATAAGATTTTATTTAATTTTTTTTTGTTTTTCTCCAAAAATTTTCGTTTATTTTTTGCCAATCTCAAATAAAAAATCTAGCTAAGTAGTAAAGCTTGCTTCCGTTAGTAAAAATTTCAAGATAGTGGGGCTATTTTCCAGCAGTAAGTTAAGATTTTACTGATTTTTTCTGTTTATTTTTGCTAAAACGTAATAGCCAGATGGAGACTGATGCACCCAGCCTTCCACTGAAATTTTGGAACATTTCCAATAAAACCATAGTAGAAAATACGTTTTAAAGAAATTTGGTTTTTGGCCAATGATAACAGTAGTCCCTCACTTTTATGAGAACTTTTTGCGGAATCCCCAGTGGATCTGCAGAGCAGGTGTTTTGCACAGCAGACCAAACCGTGGAATAGGTCGTTGTTGTTGAACAGCCAGCCTCAAATGTGGTTCGATTTGTTGAGTATAACAAATTTTACTCCGCAGATATACTGGGGTTTCCACTAAAATAGTACTCATAAGAAATAGGAAGTGCTTTTTAAAATATTCATTCTTCTTTGTTTATACATAATAGACAGGGCTTCTCAGAGTTCAGCAGTTTTATAACAAGGTTAAAAAGTTGGCTGTTGGACAGTCTAATTACTAGCCATATCAAAAGGCTTTTACAATTTAATCGTCAGATACATCCAGTGACGTCGCCCCATACCGTAATTTTTTTTTTCAATTTCACATCAGAAATACGATATGAGTACCGTGATTGTACATGTGCAAGGAGTTCCTTGCGTGCGGTAGAGACAAGTTCTACATTTAAGTTTGCTTTATTTGGCTAGATATGATTCAAAATATACATAAAACGTTGCTGTCTCTTGTAGATATATCAATATAAGTTTTATTGCGAGAATTAAACTTGAAGAATGATACTATTTAGCTAGTTTAATACCTAAAGTTCCTCATTTTCAGCTATTATTTTTTCAATCAATACTTTGTTCCCGAAATTTACTAGCTGGCTATGACGATGCAAGCTGTTATATTTTTTATAAATGATATCACCAATAGATTTGTCATCTCAATGACAAACATATGCTTGATTTGGCTTCCAATATTTCTTCCTTTTGCTACCTAGCTAGATTTCAGGAATGTTTAGATTGTCGGGTCCTCTTCGTCACAGCAATCATTTCATATTTTAATGTAGAGAAAGAATCTATGCTAAGTTTTCGATTTGCTAACTACATCGGAACCCCGGAAAATCAGTCCACCTCACCGAATTGTACGAATCCAACGAACTGTGGGGATAGAAAAATACCCAAATGTAAAAATTCTCACATATACTCGCATGCAAGAATATGCTAATGTGGTAGAGTAACAGAAATAACGTCGTACACGTACTCTTCACTATTGAGATTGTGAAACAAAATGATTGCAGTTTCATAGCTCATTATTAATTGCATCTAATGCAAAATTTAGTTAGAAAACTCTGCTTTGACAAACTTTTACGTAATGTCACAATAATATCACAAAATTTAAAATTACAGAATTGCAAAATTCGTCCACATTTTATAAAAATCTAGCCAGAAATCATGGTATATTGGTCTTTCAGGGGAATTACATAGATGATCTAAAGGGCGCAGAGGAAAATTTAAATACTGTTGCAAACTGTTGATTATTACTGGAAATGTACTTCTTTATTTCAGCCCTACCTGGCAGTTAAGTTTCATAATGACAATCAGAAGTGGTAGAAGTGCTCTGTTGTTCGATATGTACCTTGGGCAGATTTGCGGGATTGCCCGACACCGGACTACGGAGTAAAGATTGATAGCATTACGTACTTCAGTTTCAATAAAAGGTTTAATTACTTTTTCAAGTCTTGCATTTGTGACAGAAGTTTAGTTTTGAAATTGTTTGTTTAGTGGTCACCAGTGTGTCTGTATAATCGTCTTTAACAGTTCAGTTGGAAATCAGACGCAATTGTTTACTTCCTCGTTGACTAACATCAAGGCTATGCATAGCAAAATAGTATATTCGCAGTATAATAACTAGCACCGTACAGTAAGGTAATTGTAGCTTGTGTAGAATAAATATAAAACGGTGTATGTTTGTTTCCATGCGAAAATTGAGGTTTAAAGTCGGAATATCGTCTGTTTATTTTTGTTAAGCAGTGAGGTGGTCGAGGTCTTCGACAAAAGATGGCAAAAAAGTAACCGATTTTGCCCTATTTTGGATGGTCTGAGCCCATCAATGTTCATTGTTATAAAATAGCTGAACGTTCGTGAGATCTTACTGGTATATCTAAACATGGAGTGGAAATTTTCAAAAGTAGTTTCTCTCTGGGACTGATGATTAAAAAGGTGATAGAAACTACCGAAGAGGTCGGTTGTTGACCAGCAACAATGCGTCATTGCTGTGAAATATCGTATATTTTACATGAATGAAATCTGAGCGAAAATAGCAGATATGTAAATTTGTAAAAAATGTTAAAAAGTAAAACTTTCGCCAGGAAGGTTGCATGTGCGATGAGTGGTGGTGTTGACAGTGCAGTTTCAGCAGCACTACTGAAACAAAAAGGTACCGTTGTCATAACACAGAACTTAATAGTTAGGGTTCAGTTGAGCGATATGCGAGTAGCTTCAAGAAACACTAACCTGGAGTTTAGTCTACACTGTGGAGGCACTCGGGTCTAGATATGCGAGAGTCACAAGTAGCTCCAAGTCAGCTCTTCATTATTTATACTTGGTATATTTCTTTATCAGAGCTACAACGTGTTCCCTTGTATTGCTCATAGGGGTCAACTTGAGTTGCTCTGAGGCACTTTGTCGGCACAGTGATACGGTATCCAGACAGAAGGGCCTTGGACATAAGGGCCTTTCTTATTCTTAATACCAGCTCTAAGTGCTTAACAAATATATTAATGATTACCAAAAAATTAACAACAGCTAAAACTGCACATAATGCATATGATACTAAAACAACACGCAAAATAAGTTATGACTACAAGGACGAGACAGTAATTGGGACAAAATTATGGGTTTTTAACGATTTTAGGGAAATATCACTCAACTTACACGTGAACAAATATATACCACCGACAGAAGGTCTAACCAAACGTTGCTAATACAAAACACAGCAACTTCCCAGTATACGGACATTACAATACACAAAAGTATAAATTGTGTTTCTAAGGTAAACAATAGACAAGTTTGGGACACAAAGTGTCGGCCTGAACATGAACCAATCACAAACAGCGTTACAACCGATGTCTCAGAACATGAACCAATCACAAACAGCGTTACAACCGATGTCCCAGGACCAAGATGGCGATGTCAACAAATCAACAGTTGATCAATCTGGCTGGTTTTATTAACTTTTCTCTTGAACAACAAATGATACTTTCAATTTTATGTTACAATATTATGAGATACACTTTCCCAAGTATGTGGATCTAAGGATATCCAACAATAAAATGAGTAAAACAGGTTTCAGCGTATCTGCGTCAAATGTCTCATTCTACCCTCCGTCCCATTCTACGGTCTGAGCCTCGTAGATATATTATTATACTGATAGAGACTAAAGAGATATTAAAAATAATTGCACCACACTAGTAAGCACATATAAAAAGATGTTTTTGGTCTTTTGTAAAAACAACGAATCACATGGTCGTAGGGACAGTGAAAGGGTATTCTACAAATGTGGACCTTTAACATCGAAGCACTTTTTTTCCAAGCTTTGACTTCGTTGGTGGTATCCAGAGCAGTCCACTATTACTACAGCGAAGGTTGCGGGTCGAAATGTTGAATTTACTCAAACCACAGAGATAAGATGGTGCTGTTCCATTGATGCAGTTAAAATATATCACTAGAATTTTGTATTGCACCTTTTATTCAATCGGCAACCAGTGTAATTTGTTCCTTACAGGGGTAATATGTTCATACAACGGGGCTTCTGGCCGCAAGCCGTGCAGCTGAATTTTCGATAACTCGAACGCGAGTAAGCGATGTTTTCTTAGCGCTGATTAATAAACCGTTAGTATAGTCGAGGCGTGATGCTGCTAATGCATGTACCAGTACTTTTGTGGAATCAATGTCTGGGAATTTCCTAATTCGCGCAATTCATCGGAGGAAGAACAGAACAGATGAACATTTAGCATATTTTCATCGACAGCTCAGAGTAAAAAATTGCGCCTAGGTTTTTCACATATTTTTTGCTTTGAATCTGCTGGTCACCAACGTTAACAACAGTGCATGGCGAGTTCCAAAAAGCACAGCTGCTGTCTTTTCGTCATTTAATTTGAGGTAATTTGATTTCGTCCAACACTTTATGTCGTAATACAGGATTCAAGAACTGTTAAAGATGATGAAACATTGCTGGACTTTTCAAACGAGATATACAGCTGTGTATCATCTGCGTGAAAATGGGCGCGAGGTCCGTGCTTTTGTGTTATATCATCCAGGGGACCAGCATATAGGAAAATAAACTAGGCCCTAGAACACTTCCTTGTAGCACTCCCGTACTAGGGACACTGGTGAATATAGCTCATCTGCGACAGAGACACGCTGCAAACGATCACTTAAATATGAGCACAACTATTGTAGCACATCAAATCCATCCTATTCCGGGTCTGAAGGCGATGGAGCAATGTGCGTTGGTGCGTTGGTGCGAGGGCTGAGGTCGCGTAATATCAGCACGACCATTTTATGGTTACCTATGTTCGAAACTAGATCGTTAAGGACGCACAGCAACATCGTTTCCATAGAGTGGTAGCGTTTATATGCTGACTGAAAAGGGTTTAGTAGTTTATTAGATTGTAAATATGAATTAAGACACAAAACTACCATTTTTCCAGTAATTTTTGAGATAAGCGAAAGATTTGAAACTGTTGTATAGCCTCAAGAGAGAGGCTTTTTTTAACAATGGACCAATTGTTGCGGTTTTGAATTGTTCTGGGACTTCAGCTGCTGTCAGTGAAAGGTTTGCAATTTTTGTCACAAAGGTAACTATCTCGTCTTTGCATTGTTTGATGATAGAAGTGGATAGCGGATCCAGCTCACAGCTTGCGGTGAACGACTGAGAGATTAACTTGGAAATTTCTTCCTCCGTTGCTGGTTCAAAATTAGAAAGACGCGATTTCGATATCCCTATACTGGTATTGAATTCATCTGTTGTTGTGTTTATATCTTTGTCCGAAATGTCATTTGGAATTTTGATAATTTTATCAGCTAAGAAAAAGCAAAGCCATTTGGTAGTTTTGTTTTGCAATATCTAGAGGTATGAAAGGATCTTCCGTCCAGAATAAAATTTCCTTTGCCGCATCCAATAAACGTTTTTTATCGTCTTTGCTTTCACAGATTTTGTTAGAGAAAATTTAGTTGTCGCGTCTGTGAGTAGATAGATAAGATACCTGAACGATCCATAACCTCGAAAGTTAAGATCAGTTGCCATATCTATTACAGGAACTGTGACCCTTTCTGTCCTAGGAAGATAGAAAAGGTCCGCTGGAACTTGGTCATAAGTACTCTGTAATTTGTATATGGCCTGCACAACAGTTACTAAGGAAATGATCAGTTGAAAAAAGTTCACAGGTGCGGGTGTCAAGTGTGACAAAATGCTCGGGGAATGAATCTAAGCAACAGTCGTACTTACACCTATTTTAGTGTTTAAAGTGTTGACTGACTATATAGTCAGTCACTGCCAGGGCTAGGCCAAAAGCTGCTTTGTGGGGCTGTTCGCGGTTTCGAGTGCGCACGCTCAGTAGAGGAAACTCGCAGGATTCCAGTGGGGAAAAATAAAGAAACAAATAAGAAAAATACACTAAAAGTTGATTTTTTTTGCCATGTCGCACCATGTGTTTGTAATTTGGAAAATTTACGTATTATTATAATTATAATCGGTTTGTAGTGCAAAAAGAGAGCTCCATTTCAAAGTCTTTTGATGTATTTCGCCATTGACATCTATGTTTCAAAGTTTCTCGGCTTCTATGCTTATCCCCAAAATCTTGAATCCAGTTTTTTTCATAAATCTCGTAGACGAAACTCTATTGGGCTGGAACCTATGCTCACATGTAGCAGCTAAGTTGGCCAGGTAGGCTGCAGGCAGTCCTTGCAATGCATTTTACGCTTGTTTATAAAATCAGCGGTCACCCCATCGGAGTTTGGCAAGAACTGAACGCTGATTGACTTCGATGTAACTTCGAGGAAAACGTTCTTGTTCGGCGTTAAAATCTTGAGCCAGTAGCGAGGGCCTACACGGCGATGCTCAAGTAAAGGCCGAAGCAGTGAGACGTGAACCTTGCAAGTAATTGGATAAGAAATTACAAGAAAAAGTCCAGTGAATTTCATGAGTGCAAGCGAATGTTCTTACATGGGCAAATAGATTGCATTTACGGGGATTTTCCTTAATACTAAAAGCTACTAAATATTTATTCCGTTCAATTTTTTTATTCACAGGTTATGAAGTAATTGGAGTTTTTATGCAGAATTGGGATCAAGCCAATGAGAAAGGGATATGCACAGCTGATCTGGACCGAGAGGATGCGACGTACGTCTGTGACAAGCTGCAGATACCTTTGTGCGAGACGAATTTTGTCAAGGAGTATTGGAATGACGTATTCAGGTGCGCCATATAAAGCTTCGTTCACACATTTTTCTAAATTTTTCCGTAAGTAATTCTGTATGTAAAATGATACTGGGTAAATCAAAGACAAAAGTTTCAGAAATATTTGCCCAAGAAAGTTGTTAGTTTTTCTTTCAATCTTTCTTTCGCCCTTCTCATCCCCTCTGTTCATCTTTCATCTGCTTATTTTCTTCAGTGAAGTACCTGTGTATTAATATGCAAGGCCAGCATGACTTTTGTACTCTATTTTCTTATTTTTCCGATGTCATTCAGTGAAATGGTCAGCGGATATGAGAATGGTGCAACGCCTAACCCAGATGTTTTGTGCAACAAACACATCAAATTTGGGGCTTTCTTGAATTACGTCATGACCAAGATGGACGTCGATGCCATGGCAACGGGGCACTATGCTCAAAACAGCTATGGCAACTTCTTGGAGAATCGCCATCAAGGTGACGTCACATGTTCATGGAAACGGGGGCTGTTTGTCGTGTTTCGGATTTGTTCTTACAATTGGAAAAAGCCACAAATTTTGGAGAAAAAATGCTTATTAGCACCCCCTTCCCATCCGGGGCTTTAGCTCCGGATCGGGACTATAAGTTTGGGTGCTGTCCATATGTCCGTGCATCGCCGGCTGTGACTGCAACCCTGATATCCGTTCCCTGATATCCGTTCCCTGTGATATTTGGTAAATAGATGATCTATCACAATGGGTAAGTCACGTCATTTTTTAATTGCCCTTTACCTAATTTCAAGGTCACAAATGCATCTTGGATTTCGGTTGGGTCTGCGCTCTCTACAATGGCATATTGACGTAGGTCTAGGTTTAAACACCAGATAAAGTTTAAAGTATGAACACTTTTGTATCAAGAAAAAGGTAGATTAGTTTGCTGATATACGGTAATTTATATTGCTTCACAGTCTTTGTTTTGCACAAGAAGCAAAGTTAACATTTTGCTCATTTTTTAGGAAATGCAAAGCTTTTGCTGGGCCGGGATCGGTGGAAAGATCAAACGCTATTTTTGGCTCAGATTCCACAATCCGCGTTGCAGAATACTATGTTTCCTGTTGGGAGTCTCTTCAAGAAAGATGTGAAGAAAATTGCTGAATTGTTAGGTCTTGAGAGAATCGTCCAGAAAAAAGAGGTAATAGCTAAATATTTAATATTTGACAGTTATTTAGAATGCGAAATGTATTTCTGTCGCCCGAGCGGCCTTTTCATTATAGAAGCCCTCTGACCCCTTACTTTATTTTAGATTCCTTTTATCATGTTCAATTACAAACTAAAGGAAACTAAAATTTTGGCTTCTTTGAAGGTTTCTTCTTGAAAGCATACTTATAATATGCTCTTGTATTTCCGCCGTATCATCTCATTGACGACGTTGTTTCTTCGTTAATTTACGTATTTACTTTCTTTTGGGTATGTGGGAAGTACTTATTAGCCCAACCGACAATTGTCGCTGCGCTATACCGTACACTTATGGGAAATTTGCTGTCCGTTATGTGTGTGAGGGTGTTTGTATGTGTCAGTCTGTTGTGAACAAAATGTGTGCAAGCTATCTCAAAAACGAAAACTCAAACTTGGTGTGTTTTTCCTTGGGTAGGTCGGATGGTTTTGTCAACTTTTGACACGTGTTGCATAATTAAGGAAGGCATATGACGTTATTACGTAAAAATCTTGAATGCAAAATTTCTCAACCCATAGAACACCAGGGTAAGTTGAAACTGTTCTGCTTTGTTTTGAATGTGGGATTATTGATTGGTAGGTCAGAAAGATTCTGTCAAATTTTGTTGTGAGTAGAACGAACGAAAACGGCATATGACTTCATCACGCAAAATATAGATGCATTTTGAACAATATCTTGCGTGCAAAATATATCATCAATCGATAGTCAAATTTTGACGAGTGTACTGAAATTAAGAAAGGCTTATGAAGTCATTAACGTTAAAATCTTGCATGTAAAATTTCTTAGCCGTTGAACATGGGAAAAAGTGATAAGCCTTGCGGACGTCCAGTGATCTCACCACTGCACGATTCGTTCACAGGGCTTACACGCGTGTCCAGATCCAACACAAAGCACCCAGCACCATGGTCTATCACTGTTGTAACACAAACCCACACAGTCATGCCTTAGATAGCAAAACAGAGCAGATATAAGCTCCTTTTACCTCTCATATTCTCCATTGAACTATGATGCCGCCCGTGTGTTACATGGCAACTTTTGTCACGCCCGACAAGAAGGGTTTCCTCTATTTCCATATTACTTGTTATGCACCTCAACAATAACGAAAAATATGCTAATGAGCTTTTTCGCCGTTCACGAGATGGAATACTAATTCAAAAAAGGTGTCTTTCCTTTTCTGCTTTTCCACTTCCCCCATTATTTAAATATCTCCGCACCATGCGACTTACAAAGTAACCCTGTACCAAAAATGGAGAGAAAGCACCACGCGTTTTAGATAACAATGTTTAAAAGAAAAAGCGTCGGGTAGTGGGGGGGGGGGGGGGGGAGGGACTCGCAAAAGATATTCCACACTGTTGTTGAGCACTGTGGTACACCATTCCGAAAGAACACTATAACTGATAAATGCTCATTTTCAATAATTTCAAGTTTTATACTATTCTTGTCTGGGTTATTGCAATGTTTGTGTGGGTTCTTTTCTATGTAAACACTTTTTAAAATGTTTCACTGTGTCCCCACGGGTTCCCGAGGCTCCGGGTAACCCTACCCCAGTCAAGAATTAAGGTCATGGGCTTCAGAATACACACAGTTGTGGACTGTTGAGAATCAAGGTGTTGCGCTGTGGAATATTCACATAAAGTGACACGGTCGTGATCTGTTGCAGAGCGTAGGCATGTGCTTCATCGGCAATAGGAAATTTCAGGACTTCATAGAACAGGTACAGCCAAAGGTCTTTGGTCCGAACTTTGCAGGTGGGCGGCGTGAATATCAAACATCGAACATCGTACGACCCCGTCAGAGTCAACTTGTGACTGTTAGCCTAGGAGCGCTTAAAATTATGGAAGTTGTTTTTTTTTTTTTTTTTTTTTTTTTTCTTTTTTTACTACAAAAGTAGTAGTGTAAAAACTAAAATGACAAAGTAAACTTTCTGCGAGAGTTGTCGGTTATTATTGAAAATTTGAATTTGATCAGGAAAAGACTCGGGAGTAAGCCTCGGGTTGTTTTGACTTTGGACTTCTGTTGTGACAAATTTTAGGGAACGTAACAACATGACTGGCTCTGCTAATTTCGTAAATTTTAAGTTTTTGGCCCAAAAACCGGAGCTGATCGAAAAAACTTTTAATTGTGCTCCGTTACCATGGATTTTCAGCGCACTTTACTTAACAGTAAATTATGGTGTTGCAGTATGTATCTCCACAGCCAGGTGTGTTCATAGATATAGAAACCGGAAGCATCCTCGGCGAACATAAAGGTAATCGTTGCTTAAATACAAGCTCTGACATTTTCATTTGGTTACGAGCCGCAAGAGTGAATGGATTTTGGGCAGAAATTATGTAACAGCCGAGTAGACTGTAGTCTAAGACCGTCATTATTAGCCCCCAACTGGGGCTTTATACCCCGGAGGGCGACTTATGGATTGGGCTCTGTCTGTCTTGCCGTCCGTCCGTCCGTTACCACTCATTCCTCTTAGATGTGTAGGCCATTTGGCCTGATAGTTCACAGGACTTACCCCCATGGTCGTAGCTTGATGCACGCCATCTTTTTGGCGGTTCGTTAAAAATTTGATTTTTTGCGAATTTTTTAAATTTTTTAGCTTGATTGTAAAGTGTTTTCTTGTGGACACGATATCTCAAATTCAGTTGGACGTGTTTCAACCAAAGTTTGCATGTGGCATGTGTGGAGAAAAACTTTGGTCAAAGGTCAAGGTCACTGTGAAACTTTGAAATTTTACACATCTGTTGCTTTTGGACACCATATCTCAAGGTCGACTGGACGGATTTCAACCAAAATTTGTCTGTGTCGCAACCTGATTAGATTAGGGTGACCTTGGGTTGAAGGTCAACGTCAGGGTGATACTCTAAAATTTTATACTGCAGTACCCACTACGAGTTGTCTCAAGATCGGTTGGATGGATTTCACGTAAAATTCGTATGCAGCGTGTATGCAAAAGTGTCGCAACCTAATTAAGTTGGGGTGACCTCGGGTTCAAGGTCACAGCGAAACTTTAAAATTTTACACGACATTAGCACTACGATTTGCTTGTGGACATTACATCTGCAGTTGGGCTGAACAAATCGTTTTATACTACTCACAGTGTCACAGTCGGATCGTACATTGATTTTTAACCGACTCATCGCCGTTTCCGGTTGGGGGCTGTGCTCTCCATGGTGACTTGTTTAAACAAATTCTGTGTTACTTAACGTCGTAAAGCCGCTAATATACCAACTGTTTACCAGGCGTATCCATGATTTTTCAAAGCGACCGCTAAACACGGAGTGTTTATTTTGAAATAATACCCTCTTTCTTAAACAGACGCGGAGCAGAGTTCTGAAAGAGCCCCCTTTTTGTGAGAAGCGGGGAGTACTGAGTGAAAATTACTCCCTTATTTAACTTAATTGGAACTCCGTGCAGACCGCGTCTGACCTAAATTTACATCCTTTTGCGTTTGTTTGGACACGCATGGTAACACATATGATACCAAGCAGCCCCCACCCCCCGGGTCGAAAATTTGTGTTGATTTTACTTTTGTTCAAGTTTTTTTGCCAGGTTCATGGTAAACACCGAAAATATTTCACGAACTAAATCGCAAGCTTGTATTTATTTTGCTGCAGGTACACATTACTGGACAATAGGACAGCGGTCAATGATAGGCGGACAAAACCACGCCTACTACGTTGTTAAGATGGACACCGCGACTCAAAATATATACCTGGTGACGCCCTATGTCTTCTGTTTCACTTCATTTCTTTATTCTTTTCTTTTCTTTTTCTTTTCCCAAATAGGGAGTTTATTTCCACAAAGGAACAAATCCGATCTTGAGATTAAAGCTGTTTTCAGAACAGGTCATATTTTGTTTCACACCTCAGGCTTTTAAAACAGTGCATAACCGATAAAATATACCCCAAAATGAACCTGAGAAGGTTTTCTTTAAAAGGAAATTCAAAACAGCCCGTCTATTTTGGAAGTGTTTTTCTTGAAGACATATGCTGTGGCACACATTTTAGCCATTATTCACATTCACACATTGTGAAAGAGTAATTAGCATTTCAGGTGTACCCTATTCCTGGTTAAAAGCGTGTAGCTTTCCGGAGAATGAAATAAAATCTATTGTGTCTCGTGCAACAAGTCGTGACGTTATCACTTCAGGCTCCTGGCGTCAACCATCCGGCCCTATACTACGACACCGCGTACACCGACGAGCCGTTCTGGATCAGCGGGACGCCCGAGTACTTCGTGAATACGGGCTCGTATCCGTGTCACTACAAATACCAGCACATCTACCAGCCTCAGCCGTGTCGTGTGGATAGCACCAGTGTAAGCGACTCGCACTGTGATCACTCGGACGCGTTCCCGGCCAAGACACTACCGCCAGAGGGCGTCCCGGGGCACGGCATAAGCGCCAAAGTGACGTTACAGATGCCGATAAGAGCCATAGCTTTGGGACAGTATTTTGTATTTTATGAAGGGGAGCAGTGCCTTGGTAGCTCAAAAATCCTCAAAACAGGACCTTCGTTGTATGAACGAGGGGTGTGTGAAGATGTCACAGCACCTCCTGATTTGGAGGAAAGGGTTTTATGACCAATAATTTGAAATAATTTAGATGTATGTAGGTAATTATAGTATAAACAATAAAAATAAATTTTGAAATCAGAATAAACGACATGCAAGTAAGTTACTTGCTTCCAGACAAAATGTAAAATTTTTCTTTTTTTAAATTTCTGAAAGATTTAGCAGCTTTTCGAAACTATTTTGTTAAGTGGGGTGGAGTTCAAATGATGCCGTCCTTATGGACTTCTCCGGTCTCGACTGCTCCAATCCGCGTCGAAACATTTCCTCTCAACGTTATTAGATATTTTAAGAAAAAAAGAGATTTTTTTCGTTAATTTTATTTTTTTGTCTAAAAGCATGGAAAAAATAGCAAACAGAAACACTTACAACAAATACAAGCAAAGTGAATGACGATGCTGCGATTAATTCGTTTGTGAAAACAACCAAACACGATAACCCAAACGTGCAAACATTTACACAATCCCGCAAACGTTCTTCGATTCAGCGAAAATAAATGTACGACATTTAGTCAGCGACATCTAGCAGAAATTGGCATCTACTACCTTTAGTCGAAATTTTTAACTGTGGATAGCATATTTTAATGGTTCGTCAAAATTTTGGTTTGATTATTTTTATTCATCGTTCAAATAGATAAAAATGAAATGATCTATTTTGTGTCTATCCATAATCGATTGTTCTTAGAATCTCTTGTCACGCGAATATTTTTGAGTCGCATGTCCCAAATTAAAATTAAAAAAAAAAAAAAAACCCTAAAATTTCTTCTTTTTTTTCTTTAATTCGGATTTAGTGCGATAACGTTCTAAAAGGATAATTCACTTTTCATAACCATGCGTTCTGCTAAAAACTGACCTGCATATAAATGTGCATTTAACAACTCGAAATTCGATGAGTGGCATCCAAAAACTACATCGAAAACTCTATGACAATTAATTATATACATATATATGTTACAGGAAATCTGTGTAATCAGGGATTTCACGTAATCGCTAGGGAATTCGTGTAATGACTGAGGAGTTCAAAATTTAAGCTTTGTTTCATAATTTATTTGCTCTCAGTGAACCAGTACAATACAACGATACAGGTTTTGAATTATCAGTTTATTAAGGAATAATTTTGCGAAAAATTATCAGTCAACTACCGTGTCAACTGTTTAAAATAGTAGATTTTCGGTCGCATTAAAAATTGGGATTTAATAAATAAATCATTACATTTTTTTTCTAACATTTTAGATACTGTTTCCACTTCGTATACCGATTCTTGCTATGCTACAGCATTTTGCCAGTCTTCCCTTTACACATTATTTTTAGTTAAAAATGTTGAAAACTTCTAATAATTTAACCATCACACTGAATCCCTAGGGATTACGTGAAATCCCGGATTACACAGATTCCCTGTAACATATATATTATATATATATATATATAATATTTTATATATAATGATGCATTAAAATGATGTACACAGAAATGCACACTATTAAATTTAAAGTCTATTAATTTTTTTATCATGCTCAGCTGCACACAAGTTCAACTGATCTCGAGCTATATTGCATGCACACAGATGTCCTTATTTTTAGCAATGCGCCAAAGCCTCACTGTGTTCACAGCAGGCCTCAGCTGTGAGGTAATAGTAAACTATGCACAGCGAGCATCAGCCTTTTGTTCACTTCAGAAGAAAGGAAAAATTACCCTGTGTTTGCGTATTGATTTGACCTTGAAAACAACCTCAATAATAAACAAAAAATATTGATATAGAACTAGTTTACGTCAAGTTCTATGTACTGTGAAAGTTTGTGGTGTCAATCGGACCAATAGTTACTGACGAGTTGTGATGACAAAGAAAAGAAAAAAAAAACAATGAAAATCTCACGGGTGCCCCAACACCAAAGCATATAACTCTGCAAGACTTCGTCTTGTCAACTGTTAAATTAAAAGATATTATCTACAATTATACATTTCAACTAAATGTCGTAGATGCCAATTTCGGCTAACTGTCGCTCGGCTAAATGTCACGATACCAGCGAAAATATAACATGTGCTCCAGGGATTTTATACTCGTACTTAACTCCGTTATACCACTGAATTGAGTATCTATTCGTTTCAGTTTTACGTTTAGTGCATGAGTGTACTGTATATTAAAACAACACTGCCAACAGACTAAAACATCGTTTTATACGCTGCGTAATTCTAATCTCGATCAGGCGGCACTAGTGCTCTATTAACGGACAATGCAGAGAAAATCTCGAAATGGCTCATCTGAAATTGGGTGCACATTTCGGCAATTAACAGGGCCATCCATAAAGTACGTACGCAAAAATTTGTCAACTGTCAAATCTGCCCCCTCCCTCCCAGCGTACGCAGTGGCCTGGACCTCCCCCCCCCCCCCTCCCCCTGCACGCACATACGCAATATGTTGTGCTATATTGAAAAATATCAATTTGTTTTAAAAACTATAACGCCAATTAATGGGTGACAAAATTGAAAGTGCGCATGCTAACATGCATTAAAATTGGAATAAAATAGCCAATGCTCTAAAAAGAGTATAATATTTAGTTTGTAAATCGGTGTATTAGGTTTTTCAATTACATAAAAATATTTTTGAGATATGTTTGAAAAAAAAAATGCATACGTACGCAGCAGTCCGCAACCCTTCCCCTTGTACGCAGTGCGTGCGCACCGACCGTGAGCCCCCCCCCCCCTTCCTCTGTGCTTACGTACTTTATGGATGACCACTTACACCCACGCACATGATCCAAAACAAAAAAAAAAAAATTAAAAATCGCAGTTTGTGTTTTCAGCCCAGATATTTTTCTAGAATTTAAATCTTTGGACGTATCCAACCAAGCAGCTATTTCCCACTTTCTCAGAAAACACCACTTACATGTGATATGATCGTTACTACTGAAATCTAACCGAACATATTGGCGAAAAAAATTGACTAGAATAAAATGAAACTTTCAGCAATGCGTAAGCTGGCGAGTAAACCTGAGGTCAAACTGAAAGGCTGTAGTGCAGGTAAAATACTCGCGCCTTTTCAAACTATGTTCAACAGATACAGAACACGCTGAGGCATTCAGTTGTTTCGATGTCTTTTTTTTTCACGCAGTTCACTGGGTTTTGCTGTCTTGGTAAAGAAAATTACAACAATTAGATTTTCTAGAAATTGCTTGTTTTAAATTTTCTGCCTTCGCGTTTCGGCTGCGAAGCTGCGAAAATGATTATCGAACTCCTATTGAATATACCTCATCACGTGACAGTCACGACGTCCATGCGTCATACATGTCGCTATTTTTGTCAGTCTCACGCCTCTGAAGTACACTATTGCTCCAACCGTACGAGTCACACCCAGCTTTTATTTATTTTTCAAACACTTTGCTGTCTTCGCGAGTATTGTAACGCGACAATTGTTCCAAAATGCCTCTGGCAGTAGATTTATTACCTAGTTTTACGTACAAATTCATTCTTTTTAAACAAAAATCGTTTCTTGAGTTTATATAAGGAACTGTCAGGACAATAACAAAAAATGTGATTGGATTCGATATTATCACGTGCAGCTCTTAAGATTCTCATCGACCACATCCTTTCATTCCGTTCACTCACTTATTATTAAAGTTATCTGTATATTTAGTTCATCTTGATTACGTATAAATTGCAGTTTCTCCAATTTTTGTTCTCACATATTTTTTTTTTTTATTTGCCAACCAGATCTCTTCAGGTTCAATGGCTAGAAAATAACAAAAACTGTACAGGTACATTAAACCAGCCGTAAAATTTATATAATCAAAATTTCAAAAAAAATTTACTGCAGTTGTCATTATGTTTCAAACGGACAAACGTCACAGAGGCAAAATAAAGCGAATTGCTTTTGGGAGTACGATAGCTTAGCAACACTGTCGACATGTGTGTGCATAGTGAAGGGGTGCGGCACAAAAAGAAAATGGTGTTCTCTGTAAACAACTGTTTTTTTTCGGGGGTGGAGGTGGTATCTTAGACAGTGCATCCAAAAGATGTTCGCTTGTTTCTCCTCGACAATTATTTTAAAAAAGCATAGTTTAATCAAGCAAGCGGCAAGATTAACGTTACTACAATGTCTACCTGGAATGCTATAACGGACGCAAAGGCGTCGCCAACAAACTGTTACCCTTGTTAATGCATTAACAAAACTAGACCGAAAACTAAAACTACAAACCTTGTGTTGCACTCAAAATCAATATGTCTGCAGTGTTTTGTGAGACAGACAGAAACGTGTCAAAACGAACCATATTCTAACTAGGCTAAAAGCATCGGTGGAAGGCCATGTTCTGCCACAATATACACATGTATTTGAAGGGAGTTGTATAAGAGATTTAAGTTGGATAAAGAAACAAATATTCTATTCATTTTACAACTTAATTCCTAACAAAACTTGAGTAAAATGCTCTCTGTGCTTCCGTACTCAACCGTTCACATTTGCCGTGTTGCCAAAACATGAACAGTCTACTTTCAAAAACAGCGAAAAAGAAGTGCGCAGCAAATGAGTCACTGATGACCCAAATGCAGTATAACCGCTTGCAACGATTACCACGAGCTAACACTGCAGGGCAGCACTGGCACACAAGTCAATAAAGAATGCAGTCACACTTTAATGCTCAACCTAAAGAAAGCATTGCCACGAAACCCATAAAAATGCCTCTGTATTTTTTTAATCTATTCAAAAAAAATGTTTTAATATTTCATGAAAACAGTGACTCTTTGAAACAAAATCAATAAGCTATCGAAGTTAAAAGAATATTGGCCAAAACTCAATAACAAAATAGTAAGCCACAATCCACAGGTTAACAAATCGCTGTGACTATGGCAAATCTAGACGACAAGTTGCGACTTGTTTCATGGTCCAGTATTCCTAAGTCGCTGTTTTTCAGCTTCTTTCAGACGAAATGCAATAAAATGTCCTACTCATTCAATGTTTGAGACAAACCCTAATACGTTCCTCAATGGGAGGTGGTCAATATTCAAAGCAGATGCATGACATCACAAAAATCTTCAAATTTCATTGGCCCACTGTAGTTACTATTAGTTGACTCATCAATGAACGTAAATATACTATGAATGAAAGTAAATTTATGACTGAAATTGGAACCGTCTCAAAAAAAAAATCCCCCAAGCGGAATGTAGCACTATAGGAAGGCCAGCTTGGGCTGGCCTTCCAAAAACACTCGTTAATCTGTAATGCCCGTACTTTGAGAGCATTACATATGAACTCAGTTGTTGTTAATTGACAATCCAGACTTTGCCGTGCCTTATTTTCTGTTACACGTCATACGCAACACTTACATTTCAAAGCAGAACAAAGTAAATGGCGGGGAACTAATTTCCTCAAAACTTTGTTCTTCTCTCTCACAACATTTGTCGGAACCACATTTGAGAAAAACAAAACAGCCTTAAAGAAGGGGTTTTTCTTTTAAAGACGCTATGGTTAACAGCCAGTGCTATCTGACATTATTCTGTGAGGTCAGTTTGGACTTGTGGATATTTTTCTTGATCTTTCTATGGTTCTCTTGCACGCTTTTGAAATGCTGAAGTAATTCTTTGAAGTTGATTTTCTTCACATGCAGCCTGCTCTCCCCAGTTGACGACGATCTCAGTCTGCAAGTCAACTCATGAATATATGATCACAATGAAAAAAAAAAAAAAATCATGCCATCCACACAATGCAACGGCCCTTGGCTATTTATTAATGTATTATTTGTTTGACTGGATTTTTTAAATTTTGTAAATTAGGACCAAACGTTTACAATACAAATGGACTTTTTCTTAAAGCTTAGCCACACGGGCAAGATGTTTTGGTCCCGTTGATTTGGTGGCTTCGCACAAAAGACTGGCGGAACATCACGAATGTTGTTAATGTAAATGTTGTTAATGTAAATGTTGTTAATGTAAATGTTGTTCATGTAAATGTTGTTAATGTCACAGTTCCAGTTAACTGACACCATTTGCACAAGGATTCGAATGACACCGTTTTAACAAAGATACTAAAAGTGACAGACCGGTTTTCCGCCGGAATGAACTGGACCTTTGGAATACACTCCAGACGCCGCTGTAGCGTCTTGAACGCGTCACTCTGGGGCAGGAGCATCAGCAGCCCGTACAGACTCTTCACCAGTGCCTGGTTGTGCTCAACATCCAACAGCTGCAGCCGAAGGTCTGAAGAAAAAATAACGCGCCATCATACTGGGTGTATTAAGAACAAAAAAAGCAAATTTTTTATTCTAAACAAAATTAAAGTTTGAAATAAGTGCTTTGAATAATATATGAGCTTTAAAAATTAAAACTGAAGCGACACCTCCGTCGCCTTTTTTCCTCAGTTAGTTTGCAATCAAAACGTAGGATTCTTCGCAGTTTATCCCGAACACCCGTGTTCTGACCACCAATGACGCCACATTAATGAAAATAAGAATTCTGAAGCAAAAAATCCACATCTTTTAGGCACGATTTTCCGGAACAGACTACAAAATTTGATTCAAATCACACAAATCTGAACTTTTTCTTCATTTCATAATTTTACACTGCAAACTGTAAAAGCAATTTATTTTCTGGACTGAAAGAAAAAAAAAACTATAATACAAAAAAATTTTAGAAATTCTAAATTTCGCCAGGTTATTCAATATTTTTTAGTGGATGACGTTTTGACGGCTTTGAAAAATCTCACAAAACTAAATAATTTCGAAATACTTAAGGTTATTCCTTACGATCAAGCTGTAATAGAAATTAAATTAAAAACCAAATTATTTACTTATTTTTATAAGACAATCAGTTTTAATCACACGATTCAACAAAGCTTCTTTTCACCGCAGTGCATCACCAGTGAAATCTTTATTAAGCGCACTTACACGTGAACCAGGAATGACACAATATGAGATGCAATAGGTTGGCGGTGTCGTTAAACCAATCAAATAACAGTACTTACACGTGAATATTGGCGATTCTATGAGCTGCACCAGTTTATCTACCTGTGTAAGTAACTCCACTGTTACTTCCAAGTCACCGCTATAACTTTGTTCAGGAAAAAGATTCATGTATATATTTAGAGAAAAAAAGTCTGGTTTGAAGCTTTATACGTTTCAATACGGCATTGAAGACAAATTGCTTTAGTATCAGACAGGTTTACACGCTGCAAGTTTTTCCCTTGCTGCGAAATTACATTCCACTTTTAAACCTTTGTGCCGTTTGTGGAATGTACGTAAATAACAGAATATGAAGGCAAAGCGGAGTTGGGGAGAGGGCGATAATGAATCTGATAAACAATGTTGTAAAGTAAGCTGGGTCACGTGATATCTATTCGTCCGCGACAAGAGTGCCCATTGGCTGACATCATGGGCGTCGTCAAGGATACAACACGGACAGCAAATCAGAGGCGTGCTGGTAGTTCTGCGTGAGAAAACAGAGCGCTACCGTCGCAACGGGGTTGTGGCACCACGATTTGTACAGACAGCTGAAAAGTGTGCACGTCTCGTTCGTCCTAAAAATGAAGCCTTGTCACGTGTACTTACGGTTTACGCCATCATCGCAAAAATCATAGCTTAAAGTGGTTAATATTATCAGACCCAACCAAAAGAAAATGATGCTTACATTTTACATAAACAGTTTTTGTTATTTTTTGCTTAAACGCATAACCTGTTGGATTTTATATTGTAAGATTAATGATAAAAATCTTGTAATAATGTGAAGTTCAAATTAAATCTTTTTACCGAACACGCAGAATCTAAAACTTTCCACCACAATATACGGAATCTATAATCTATATAGTACGTGGAATCTATAACTTGTATTCCATATGAAATCTGTAAATTCTAACGTTAGCAACCTCAAGCTATAAATAGAGTCGCATACTTAAAACGATCACACGTGATACGTACTTGAGTTCTTTCAATTGTGTTCTTAGCTCGTAAAGCTCCGTGGAGGTCAGGAGAATTGTACTCAGGGTTTGGATCATGCACGACGCGAACTTGATGTCGTTTTCTTTTAACAATATCTCCGCGCAGCACCGGTAGATGTCCTCGGCGTTCAGCTGAATACAGAGCTGTCTGCAAAGTAGTTACACCAAATCATTCCTCCCACTACCGGTACTGTCTGTGATACATTTGTATAGACATCAAAGACTCAGGTACCAAAGTACTGAATGAGTACTGGTGGAGCGCCCCATTTCCCTCCCATCCTCCCTCTTGTGTTGACAAATACCCCGGTACCCGGGTACTGAATGAGTACTGACGGAGCGCCCTATTTCCCTCCCATTCTCCGTCTTGTGCTGACAAATACCCCGTTGCCACAGTACCGAATTAGTACTCGTGGAGCGCCTCATCCCCCCCCCATCCTCCCTCTTGTGTTAAGAGATATATATTTATACAATCATACAATCCACTAGAGTCTATAATGTTGATGTATTCATCGACACCAAATCGCATTTTTTTTTATTGAACTCAAGGCGTCAACGGAAAATATCATAGCTCATAGGATAAAGAACAATTCTGCACGATTCATCAACATTGTTATGACATAGCGAAATGGAAATGAACCGACAATATCTGTATCAGAAGCCATATTGAGAAAAGCCCCTTGAAGGAGAGATTAGCGAGGTACGTGAAGATATTGTTTGCAAACCTGCATTCCCGAATAATACGGATAAAAGCATCACAGAACATCAACGCAGTCGAGATGACAAGTGACAGCCACATAATCTGTCTGACTGACCTTCTACACACACTTACCGAATAATAAATGATCCCCGGTCTTCCAGCAGCTGTCTATCCGTACTGAACAGCTGCAGAAGGCTGATCATGAACTGAACAAAGTAACCATTGAGTCCGGGATTATTTTTCAGCATGGTTTTTAGCGACTCTGGAATGGGTGAATCTTGTTTAGGGGCACGATTTTTACCCGCTGCACTGGAGGATAATTCCGCCAACACTTCTAGGTCGAGCAATACAACCTACAACAATAACGTAAACAAAGGCGAGCGAAACGTTTATTACGTAATAACATCGCCCGATCAACTATTTCCCTTTCCAGGGTACCGAGGGGGGGGGGGGGGAAGGGGGGGGGTGAGATTCGGTAAGGGACAGGAGGAGGAGGAGGGGGAATGGTAGGAGCTAGGAAGGAAGGCAGGTGAACGGAAACTCTTCAAACAGCAAATACAATATTAAGTTGTAAAGTTTTTTTAAAAGCCATATTTCGTACTACACCGGTTAACTGTGTACCGCTTGGAAATCCCCTTCTGGTTCTTTTGCATTCAAAATTTACAGCATAATGACACATATCTCTTGAACGCAAAAATATATACTGTACAAATAACTATCTTTGACTGTAATCCATCACAAGGGAGTTTTTAACAGTATTTATAACCAAAACCATAACATCATCAAAGCCAGCAATACAACTCCAAGCACTTTACTCCAAAACACATATAATAAAGTATGCATAATATGAACACTATGTATGTAATAGTTTCATGTATAATCTTTTTATAGCATCTACCTCATCAGAAGGATCACAGAGGGTTTTCAACAGGAGAGGAAACAATTCCTCGACATGGGCGAACATGCTGTGCGGCGTCTTGAGAAACAGGTGAAAAATCCAGCGCAGTGTAACTATCCGCGTCTGCATGGAATCGTGCAGCAAGTGGCGACTCAGTACCTCTACCATGCCCCTGCGCGCAAGCGTCAACAAGAGCCTAGCGTACTTGTACTTAACGCGTTTAAGTATACAGTTAAGTATATACTTTTAATAAATGTTCGTGTAAACCCTGCTGCGGGTAAGACCTCTTATAGTCAGGTCACTTAAGGCGAAATGTCCCTACGATCGATCAGTACTGAGCAAAACGTTGTTGGACTAACTGGTGCAAGCCAAACGTAAAATTAAGCTATAGCTTCTACAATGGAACAATGAAGATCGAATAAAGAGTATCGAATAAAATCAACAAAAGATACCAGATAGCAGATTACATCAACCCAAAGCCAATTTTCCAAATCTGCTGTCATATGCTTCATAGTTATCTCAACTCAGCAGAGCTATTGAGAAAATAGGAAAAGGTTTTGGCAGCGCACAATGGAAGCAGAGATGTAAACAACTCACCCTATATTTGCTTTTAAGACTTCTGCATTGTCTTCAGAGCTATCAGCAGCATTGTCTGGAAGTTTATGTTTATCGTTTTACTATGCACACATCTTCGCCGTAAATAAAATTAAGTTTTTTTTCCGTCCTGTTGAATTTAACTAAACGCCATAAAACAATCCATGGTAAACGACTGATACGAATTAGTTATGCCGCGATCTTGAATCTTTGTGGTTGTTAAAAGAATTTTGACAACTCTGCCATTCTGACCCTCTGCTGTGACAAGTTCGCTTTGTATATTGTAATAATTACTGTTGATACTTCTGTGACATAGACACTGGCAATACCTTACCACAGACTCAACCTGGGCCATTACTCAAACAAATTAAACGAACAAAGCCCCCCCCCCAAACCCAGAAGAGATACTCCATTTTCGCAGACTAGGACTAAAGACGCCCCCCCCCCACCAAAAAAAAAAAAAAAAAATGGGGAGGGGTGGGCAAGGGCCTTTTCGTTGGGGGGGGGGGGGAGTGGTTTAGTCCTACAATTCTCAAGCAATGCTACCGTTGGACTTGCTGGCGATGAGCTTCATCAGGTTGGAGTTGACCGTCCTCGCGGCCTCGATGATATTCTTCCGCGCGACGTCATCGTGGGAGAAGCACGGCAATATGGCGGTCAGGATGCCGGAAGTGAAGGGCAGCATCTGTGACCCGGACAGGTGGATGAATTCGTGAAGCCACACAAGTGACGTATGCTGGATCACATTATCTACAAGATCGGAGTCAAAGCGACCTGGAAGTGAGCCTCTAAAGGTCATGACGAGATAGAACACACAAGAATGCTTAAGTCATTCAATTGACTACGACGCAAAGTACAATAACGTACACATAAACACAACGCCTGGTGATTGAAATGCTAAGTTAAGGTATGTAAAGCGATACGTAACTTTTATCTTTATATATTTATCTATGGGTTTTAATCAGTAGTATTTCACTTTTTTTTTCAATTATTCTTCTAAAGGCGCCACCTGTCGACTGACTATGGCAGATGAGCACATTCACCATGGCGGGGAAGTCAGCCTTCTGCGGTCGTTTACGAATACCATGCAGGAACTCCCCCAAACATGCATCACACCTTCAAAATAACAGTGAAACCGCTCTGTTACACTCGGTGCTGAGATATTGACAATGTAATGAAAATGATTTGACTAACCGTATTTTAGTCACACACCCTATACATTCCTTTCAAGTTTTTTATCTGTATTTTATTGCTGTATGCGTCGCTCAAAATTTAAAAGATAATTTTGATATTAATTAGAAAGCTGTATGCTCTTACATTTTGCGTATCTCTGAATTTGGATCACCAAGAATTTGCAATAAACCATCAATAATTTCTGGCAAGAAGATAAGCATGTCAATATCGGGAACCGCGTCCAGCGCCGAAATCTAAACACAGAAATCCATTCTATAACCATATAATATCCTGTCTGCTGTGAATAACCACAGAAATGTAGTCAAACAATCACACAATGTTTGCGTCATGCTTACATCAACCAATCACAAAGCACAGAGTGTGAATAGACAAAATCAGAATCATTTAAATTATAAGAGAAAAGGATCGACTTTTTCAAATCTTCAACCAAGAATTATTCTGGAAAATGAATATTATATTTGCGAAGAAGCAAAACTGTAAACGCATACCAGCATTTAGAATCATGGATTGGAGCTTTGGGTAACTAAACAGTGGATTAGAACCATTGTTCTAAAACAACGAATTTATTTCTAGGAACGCTGAGTGTAAATATATGCAGATCAACAGGCTTTAAAAAACTCTCCACAGCTTACCCATGAAACAAGAAATTGTCTTGCAAAAGCATTTTTCGTATAGATTCGCTCTCTTAGCAGCGGGATGAAGGCCACCAAGTCAAACTGGCAGCTCTCTGTCACGATGTCCTACAAACCCAATACCAAACGGCATAATTGCGGAAGAAGAAAACGTGCAATTACTCATCGACAGACTGGTAAATTATTACATAAAGTTCTGTGGTTGCTCAGGCCCTTTGAATTGTTTTTATCTTTATTCAGTAAAACAATTGCACGGTGATGCAACAAGAAAACCTTTAGCGCAATTTAAAAATCTAGTCCAGCTGAGAACAGTCATGACATTGATCCTAGCATTGTTTTAACTTTGCAGCCTGGGCCAGAAATAGAACACGGATCGTTGAAATCAATGAGCAAGGGATTTTTATATGTCTCAATAAGCTTGGCATTGATTCGCTGTTGCCAGTTGCTTGCCTTCATCAGTCTGTCTAGCAGCTCTGATCCGCTTCTCACATTCAGGTCAGGATCAGCTGCCAGCTGTAAACCAAACCACTAAATGCACGACTAGCTGTGGCCAAAGTCATTAAATGCACGACCAGCTGTAACCAAAACCAGCCAAACAAGTGCATCATTTTCATCCATTATTATCTTGCAAACTTTATTATTTTTCTTGTACCTTCCACTCAGAACATTAAATCAGACTTTTTAGCCCAGTACAAGTATTTTTACAGAACGGTTACAGAAGAATACCAAGATGTGTGACGCAGTACAAAGAGGAATTGTACCTTACTCAAGCCATCAAATATGTCGTTGAAGTACGGAAGTACGGCACCGCGGGCCACCTTGACGATGTTGTAGAGCGACTCGCAGCCATAGTAACGCACGCGGCTATCCGAGTCGAAGAAACACGTGAGCACGGGCTTGACCAGCTCGTGTACGTATATGCTGCTGTCCTGCAACGTAAACAACATGTGTCAGCCTCTGCTCTGTAGAGTAATATAAATAATAAGTGTCACAGTGTACGGGCTGTTCTGTAACGTAAACAATCATTGTGAGTGTCCGCGCTGTAACGTAAAAAGGTTATGTAACATAAACGCGGTGCCACAGCATCTTTCCTGTCATGTGACGTAAGCAGGAAGTGTCTCAGCATCATTCCTGTTCTCACTGTAAGCACTGTAAATTCCAAAGCGCTTCTGTTGCCTCGTAAGCTAAACGTAAACTGTCAGATCACCAATACCTATGCTGCAACGTAGTTATAAAAAATAAGTATATAAATAAAATATCACAGCATCCCTGTTGTCCCGTAAACTGAATAAACATGTCAATATACATTAAAACATGAATAATTCTCCACTTCATACTGTACTTGCTGAATAAAACACTTGTGTAATATGAAAAATTGATTTTGTTTCTTCACACATAATTTAAATTCTGTAAATCTTTTTTTTCTTTTTTTTTTACAGTATGTTTTCATTACGAACTGAAGGCGCTGTAATTTTCCTTACTGCACCTGTCGAGATGTCGAGAAGCAAGATGAGAAGAACGGACCTGAAAGCACCTACGCCTGCACAATGCCAAGTATAAATGCTTTACAGTGGAATAACCTGAGCTGGTAAATGGTGACCAATGACGATGAAGCGAGCGCGCATCGTAAAACCAAAATTTCAGATATTACGTATCACTTCTATTTGCCCCCGACCCCTACCGCGGAAAATTTCGCATTTCGGGCATCATCCCCCCCCCCCCCAAATCACTCCCACCCACAACTATCTTTGCATCTTTTAACCTTCTGTGCGCCGATACCTATTCTACAGGACAATCGCGTGAAACACACAGTACTTGTTTTCACTACGGTTTACCTTTCCCAGAGCAATAGATGTGGCGGCCAGCCCGATGAGCCCGCCTTTACGACTGTTTGGGTTTTGAGACAGGGTAAAATCATGCCCCAGCACTTGCAGCAGTCTCTTTATCTGTGCCATGTTTTGAACGGTAACATAATCTCGGACCATTCTGAAAAAAAACAAATAAACAGGGAAAGTACACAACTTGAAACGTGCTTAAACACAACAATGGTGGATCCAAGATGCCGGATCAAACACATGACCACAACAGTTGTTTTTTTATCTAACGTTGAACCATCTAGCAAAGCAATTTTCGAGATCAACTAATCATAATAGGTCACTATTTATTTTTCATACACAACGATTTGCAGCATTGAGTTTAGGCACAAAGAAAGAACATGCCTTTACGATTGTAAACTTTTTCTCAACTTACTCAACACTTTCGTTCCTGAACTTTGGTTTTTTTTTTACACAGACCGGTATATACAGCACTATATTGGACATTGTAACTTTTAAAATGTGTGTGCCCCGTAAACATAACATAATGACACTTATAAACACGTCGGAACGCAGTAATTTACAGACTTGACAACTCAAACAATGCTCGCGATACAAGCAATTAAAATTCTAAGTATTTTCTTATTTTCAGGTACCACTCATGAAACCCAGTGTCAAAATGATTTGCGATTAGCCCACAACTAAATACTGCCATCTCGTTTTACCACAAATCTGTTTATTTTTAAAGCGTGCAACAAAAATGCAAAACCTACTTTTCAACTTCCAAAGCTGCCACCTTTCGCTTCTCATACAGCTTATCGTTCAGACCTCGGACCGTAGCCAGGCTGAGGGGAGCGAAGTCCCTCTCACTTGCACTTGCCATCCTTCAAACTACACCATCAGGCACAACATGGGCAATTCCATCCTTGGACTACAATATAACAATAAATACATAAGAATTATATACATGTATATGTAAGTGGTGAATTCGTAGTGTCCACCGAAGAAACAGCATTGGAGAAGGCAGAATTAGAAGTGGCATCATTTCCATAGTTTTTTGTTTATTTTTGAGGCATCCACAGGTACCTGCCATCAGTTTCAAATAGCTAAATACAATTCAGGCCAGGTTTGTTAACTTTTTCTCAGACAGTACATACTATCAATTTCATGTTACAATACTATGAGATATAGTCTTCAAAGTATATGGCACCAACTATATAATTGTGACATATGTAACGCAGATTTCGATCTATCTGGTCAAATTTCTTATTCTTGGGTCCTTGCCAATTTCGGGTTCCCTATTTGCAAAAGGTGGAGCTGATTTGGAGCTAGTATTGATAGGCTGAAAGATGTATTTATCACCTACGGACCATGGTCAAATAATAAATAATTAAACTATAACAGAAACCTGAATTTAATCACTGAAACCCAACGGTAGCAAAGAGAAACCATAACTGTAAATCACTTTTAATGGATTTTTTTATTTATGTAACTCCGTAGAGAGAGTTGGAATCCAAAAATAAGATCGAAATCGCTCTATCTTTAACGTTTTGCGAGACAATAGATCGTCAAGGTCGAAATTTTATGTTGCTGTATTATATACAAACCGAAATCTGTTACCGCAGAGGTGATGGAGACCGAAAACGAGGTCAAAACCGCTAACGGTTTCTTATATAACACAGGTCACACGAACTTTGGCCTTGAAAATGCAGCTCAAAGTTACCCTCATGAGCTCTCTAGAAGGGGTGGAATAAAAACTGAAGTCAGAATGGCCGGTTACCTTGAAAATGCAGGTCAAAGTTCAGATCACGAAGTACCTCTTTTGTAATTCCTTTTACGGGGTTGAGTCCGTAAAATATGCTGAGGCCAAAATAGCTCTATCTCTAACGGCTACCGAGACAACACAGGTCACGTGACCTTGAAAATCTTGACTTTCCCGAAATATCCATCTAATCTGTTGATAGATAACCCAACCACAACTCGTTTCTCGATAACTACGTTGGATCTTTTAAAAATAGATTCCATTTGTTATTTGGCAACAACAAAAAACTTGCGCTATTCTGTTTGCAAATATTTTTTCAAACTTTACCAGTGCTCTCTACTACACTTTTCCAATATTTTATGGCTGCGTAAAGACGAAACCTGCAAGATGTGACTACAACACCCGGACTATTCACATAATCGCCCCAAAGACACAAAAACATAAATTGTGATTCCAAGGTAAACAATACACAAGTTTGAGAAATAAAGTGTCAGTCTACAGGCGAACTAATCACCAACAGGATTACAAACGATGTAGCAGAAACAATAGAAAAAAGAATAGCTGGTCACACCAACAAAAAAAAGTTAGTTAGTTTTGTTTAATTTTTTCTTGGACAACATATGATTCTTTCAATTTTATGTCACATATTATGAGATATAAATTTCCAAGTGTATGGTGCTGAGGATACACAAGAAATTCGGGAAGTAGGTTTAGGTCTATCTACGTCAATTTTCCCAATATTATCATCTTTCCCAATTTCCACTTTGGGGTTTGTATGAATCTTGCTGTCATAGAAAGACAGCTAGAATCAGCAGGGACTAGCTCCAAGAAGCGGCTCACTGCTGGGTTTCAGCGTACCGCTTTAATTCCTCGCTATATAACGATATACAGGTTTACTTAGATTTCATTATATCGCGATTTTGTGCGAGATTCAACGACCCACAAGTTTTAATTGGCAAATCTCCTATAATCAGGGTTGGCAGGTTTCTCCCATTAGGGTTTTTACCCTGGGTTTAAACCGGGTTTTTACCCCAGGGGAGAAATACGTTTATCCTGCAGTTTCTCCCCTCTTTTTTTTATTCTTTTGTTTTGTCTTGCTTAACGTACACGTTAGCAGGGTTGAAACTTCGTAAAATTTCATGGCTATTATAGGCTATAATAGCTGGCATTTGTTTGCATACATGCAGAATGGTTTATTACACGAAAAAGTAACAATAAATTTTGCAATTATATACCAAAAAACTGTTGAACTGAAGCATGGAAGCATGGAAGAAATTAATAGTTAAATATTGTGAAGTGTACAGAAAACTTGAGCGCAGGTCTGCATCTATCAATTATGTTATTATATATCTCACAGAGAATCGATAACCCTTTACTTAAATTTTTGGTCTTTTAACTTTGGTCACATGATATTTAAAGCAATGAATGTAAACAAACATTTGATATGTGGGTTCGAAAGCTAACTTTCCTGCAATTTAACGATAAAAAATCATAAAACTAGCAGCCCATTAAAACTTGTGCCTGTTTTGCTACTGGGGTACATTGCAAATGAACTTTTCGTAAATATTTGAATAACAGGGACGGGTATGAAGGATTCGTGCCACAGAACATACGAAGTTGACCCCTGTTAGCGGAACAATGGAAGGCTTCGTAGCTCTGACTGAGATATATACGAAGTAATTTAAGGAAGAGCTGACTCAGAGCTAATCTAGGGCTAGTCTAGGTGGACCCTTTGTATCATCCTAGGACAAAAATGGACAGTTCCTTTAAAAGAAATGGTCACTGATCTCAACTTTCGAGAATACGGATCTTTCGATGCCTGATCCAGGACATCAAGGTTCAAACTACCAGGCTTTTTCTTAAAAATAAACCAAACTAAAAAGAATTCTGGCGCAATATTTTCGATTTTACTTTGGGAGTTTCATCGAGGCTACTACCAGGGTTATTCTGAAAAAAAAAACACACTGAAAAGACTGACGATACTCCCAAATTTTACTTTTGCAATTGTATTTGCGTTGTTTTTGTGGGGGATAGTGGGCATTTCTACGTCATGATCTCAACAAAAACACCTATTTTTTTTGTACAAAAGTGCTATTTGACCATAAAAATTGTACGCCATTTGGGTCATTTATGTCTAGTCCAAGGGAGAGGAGTGGTGATGGGAGTACAAGCCGCAGGGCCACTCGTAACTAATTTATGTCATGCATCCTTTATAAAATAACGCCATTGCCAAGAGACTTGCCGAAACTGGAAAAACTGAAACCAGTGGTACGTTCGGTTACGGAACTATGACTCTTTCTGTCATGGGAACAGTCATCTAGGGCTAATCTAAGGCCAACTTGGAGTAGTCCCAGATGACTCTTGCGGTCTTCGTAAAACAGCAACAGGCATAGTTTCTATGATAGAACTTACTATTGGCGTCAATTTTGGCAATCTCGGAGCACGACTCTGGCCAATGCCGTTATTTTAGGAAGGAAACATCACGTAAACGAGCAGCATGATTTGACGAGAGTCAAATCGGTAAACACTTGGCCCAAATTAAAAAAAAAAAACCTAAAATTTCTATTTTTTTTTTAAATTCGCATTTAGAGCGACCCCGTTTTAAAAGGATGATTCACTTTTCATAACCATGTATCCTGCTAAAAACTGACCTGCACATGAGCGAGCATTTAACATGCCTGATGCACAGCCCCTGATCCCGAGCTGTATTGCATGCACACACATGTACTTATTTTTAGCAATGCGCCAAAGCTTCCACACACTGTGTTTACAGCAGGCCTCAGCTGTGAGGTAATAGGAAACTATCCACAGCGAGTATCAGCCTTTTGCTCAGTGCAGAAGAAAAGGAAAAAGTACCCTGTCTTTGTGTATTGATTTGACCTTGAAAACAACCTTAATAATAAATGAAAAATATTGATAGAACTAGTTTACGTCAAGTTCTATATACTGCGAAAGTTTGGTGTCAATCGGACCAGTAGTTTCTGTCGAGTTGTGATGACTAAATGATGGCCGACTGTAAAGACAAAAAAAAACAAAAAAAACAATGAAAATCTCATGGGTGCCCTAATACCAAAGTATGTAACTCTTTGCAAGACTTCGTCTTCCCAAGTGTTAATAAGCGAAATCACACTTTGGGTGTTCCAAATAAAATGCGCAAAAATCTTGTGTTTCGAATACGAGCTAACCGGGCAAAAATTGAAAAAAAAAAAAGATGAGAGAGAGATTTCGCCTACTCGGAAATGTCAAATTTCTCTTGCACCGTAGAGCAATCGTGTTTATAACAATCCGTATGCTATTTTAAAAATTAATTAAAAGTTTTAACAAAAATTTTCAATTTCTTTTATGTGCCGAGTATGAGCTGTTTTTGCTAAATTATATTTCTTCTATATGTTTCTATCATTTCTTTTTATCGTCCACGACACTAATAAATATACCATTACAAACACAGTCTTTACGTACTCAAGTTTGGGAGTTTCGTCGAGGTCGTAAATTATGTGCATAGTAGTCCCGTGTATCTCTTTCTCTCTTCTCTCTCTTCTATAGAGAAAGCCGGGGGTGGCCGACCTCGTATGGGTCATTAAGGACTACGACACTCAGTGTGCTTCTTAAGAAAAATTCTGCCAGTTTTTACATCGGTGGCTTAGAATGTGTCCCGAAAGAACCATAGCCTCGAAAGTTGAGATCAATGATCATTTCTATTAAGGAACTGTGACCCTTTCTATATTAGGAAGGCAGGGTCCGCTGGTGCTAACTTGGAGCAAGAAGAGGGGCGGTACTTGAAGGCGCAGAGTTGTACGCCACTTAAGTTTTCAAAGAAAACGCTGAGGTGCAATTAAAATTATTTGAAAGAACCCCAAAACCTGACAGAATGCCGATTTTGCGTTTCATAAGTTAACGTGCACAGAAATTTACATTTTGTAAAATTTAAGTCACTTCCTTGTTTCAATACAGACTAGGTATTGACGATGTGTTCGAGCTGATAAAACAGTACCATTAATTTGCTCTATTGTATCCGAAAGTGTGATTTTTATTCCTTCTTTTTCTTTTGTTCTTTTCATATAGTGGACATGTTTCAGAGTTCCTTTTAAAGTCGGCCTCACTTGAGCGAGGAAAGCTAACTTTATAATGTCTATTGTGCATTAAAACCTGTCTTAACCAATCCTGCTGCGTTTAAACCCGCACCGTTCACACCACAGCTTTGCTTAGCTTGCACTAGAAGATGAGGTTAACTTGAAGCACCGAGATGCAAATTACAAGGACAAAATTCGCCAAATTCAGATTCATGGGTGTGTTCTACAGGCAGCGAGACCTAGTGTTATACCAGGGCACAGCGTTTAATTAATTAAATCCAGGCACAGAGATCCAGCGAAATCTTACTAACTCGACCAAGCAAATACCATCCGAAACGCCCGACGCAAAGAGATATCCATCGCCATGGAAATGGCTAGCCATCGCCATGGAAATGGCTATGAAGGCTGTATCAGAAATCCAAGGAGCATCGGCAAGTGTTAACAGGTTGCAGTGGACAGCTGGAAATTGTTGATTCAGGTGTGGTAGGAATGGCCATGGTCAAGAGGATTGCCGTTGTAACGGCAAGAAATGCCGCAACTGCGGTAAGAAAGGCCATACAAAGAGAAGATGCAAGGTGAATAAATCCGGTAAGTCATCTTCTGAAGGCAAAAAGACCGGAACAGACCAGTTTAAGAAGCGAAAACCAAAGAAGAAAGTTTTCTATGCTGACGACTATGAAGTGACCACTGAAGGCGAGGAATTTAATGGCGACAGCACTTTCTGTTCAGATCTCGGCTATACGGAAGTTGTTTGCGATATAAACAACACTATCGAAAAGGGATTTTCAGCGCAATCTTGGTAAATTACGGCTGCGGAGAACAAACGTTGTTCTTAAAACCTATACTTGAGAATGTGTAAGGCCAGAGGGATACTGAATGTTCTGGTGGAAAACGAAGGTAAGAAACATCGTTTGCGGCTGTATATTCTTCACGGGGGAGGTCCACCTTTGTTCGGTAGAGACTGGCTCCAACACATCAAATTAAATTGGCACGAAATCAAGTCTATACAGATGACCCAAGGTAAGAAGAAATTAGACCATCTTCTGAAAAAGGACAGTGAGTGTTTCGAAAACGACTTAGGTGAGCTGGAGGGAATAACTGCGAAGTTGCACCTCATGGAAGGGGCTACCCCTAAATTTTGCAAACCCATACAATTCCCATTTGCAGTGAAGGACAATTTGACAAATAATTGGACAACATGGCGAGTAAAGGAATCCTTTCACCGGTAAAATGGAGTGATTGGACTGCACTCATTGTCCCAATTCTGAAAAAAGACGGTTCTGTCAGGATATGTTGCGATTTTAAGGTCACTGTCAATCCACAGCTCAACGTTGACTCGTGTCCATTGCCTACGATTGAGAGCATGTTGGCAACGTTGGCAGATGCTGAGAAATTTTCAAGGATAGACTTCAAAACGGCGTATCTTCAAATGGTAGTGAACGAGGAATCGAGAAAATATCTGACTATCAACACCCAGAAAGAACTTTTTTGCTTTCAACCGCCTGGCGCATGGTATGGTATTTCCCAAGCTGCATCCATTTGGCAACGTGCAATTGAACAAGTTTTGAAAGGTATCAAAAACCTGTAGTGTATTTTGGACGGTATGATAATCACCAGTTCTGACGATGACGATCACCTATTTACCCGCGAGAAAATCTTTCAGCGATTAATAGAATACAAATAATAGAACAAACTTATGTTTATATTTGCCCAAAAAGTTACTCTGGTTACCGACTGCAAAGTTTTGGTTTCTATCTTCAATCACAAGAAAGGGATTTCAACAACTACGTCATCGCGGATGCAAAGGTACGCCATTTTCCTTACTGGCTATAATTATGAAATTGAATACCGAAAGAAAAGTGAACACGCCAACGCTGACGGTTGTGTAACGGCTGATGGGTTGACGAGAAGCTGCTCACCAAATAAACCAATCAAATTTAAGTAGGTCAAGGCAGCTATCTTGGATAAAGGTATTAAACTACGCAGTCGGTAGAATACGGAATTTTGTGGATATTTTCTCAGAATTAGAGGGCAAAAAGGTATGAATAATATGTCATAAAATTTCGCAGTATATATAGATCATCCAGATGTAAATTCAATTAGAATTCATTCCCAATTGTGCCGCTAATTTGCGATGATTTCTCGGATCACATAACGTATCGCCCGTTCTGTTTGTGTTCGGGGATTTTCGAGTAAATTGAACAGATTTCTGTAAAATATTAGTTTTAAAGTATTCTTGTCGAAGCCAGGATTAGGTACCGAAAATAGTTACCGAGTTCTGTATTGTTCTTTTCAGTTTTTTCACGATGTTTTGGCGTTGAACAAAGAACATTCATAGACCAGAGTCTTGCCAATAAACATCCGTTTACAACTTTAGCCTTTTATTGAAACGAACCAGCCTTTTATTGAGACTAATGCCTTCCGGTAAGCCAGAAAAATCTATCAGAAGAAAGAGCAATATTCTACGCCGCCCTACTGGACAACTGTCCGATTTTATTCAAGCAAATTACCCAGGCAGCATCGAAAGATCAGGTATTGTCACGAGTTTACAAGATATGGCTAGCTCGCAAAAGTTGAACAAAATCTTTCCCTCTTATCATTCACACAAATGAAAATTATCCATTTCACAAGAGTGTCTGCTGATTGGAAAGAGTTTCGGAAAAGTTCCAGAGAGAATCTCCCTACAAGAACTCAATAGTGCACATCCTGGTATGGTGAAATGAAAAGATTGGCTAGATCGTACATATGGTGGCCCAATATCGACAAATATATCGAAACGCAAGCGAAAATGTGCCCAAGTTGCTTAGAGATAAGCAAAACTCCAACAAGAGTTATAGTTCACCCCTGGGAGTGGCCAAGTCATCCATGGAAAAGGATCCACATTGATTTCGCAGGACCTTTTCAAGACCATATATTCATCATAATAGTCGACGCACACTCCAGATGGCCAGAGGTACGGATCATTGAAAAACTCACTGACCCGGAAACTGTCAAAGCACTTCAAGAACTGTTTAGCGCCTACGGAATTTGTGATGTTATCTGTACAGACAATGGTACCACATTCCATTCAGAAGCCTTCCAGAAATTTCTAAAACTCCATGGAATTATTCACAAAACTACGAGCTCTTTTAAACCCTCGCGAAACAGTTTAGCACAGCGTATGGTTCAGATTCTTAAATCTAGTCTCAAATCGATGAAACACGAGCCTCGTTAAAAGCACGAGAAAGTAGCAAAATTTCAACTGATGTATCGCTCAGCTACAAACGAGATCCCGGCATCGTTATTCCTAAGACATAAAATCAAAAAAAAGCTGGATTTGCCAAAACCCAGTTTATGTGACATCATTTACAGAACTGTAAACACCAAAGATGTATTTCAGCGCCGTTCTGTTAGTGTAGATGATGAAGTGGTTGTAAGGGACCATCGGCAAAAAAGCGCGAAAAATGGACCTTTGCAGTTATTTTGCAAAAATTCAGAACGTTAATGTATGAAGTTTTGGTTGACAATTCAATCTGGCGAAGGCATTTGACCAAATCCGTCGTTCACAACACCCGGTTGAAGAAAAACTAATCAAGAGCGATAATACCCCTCAACCATCAACCGTTTTACCCAAGCCCACTGAACCTAACCTGACAGTAGATCGTAGAGCTATTCCGTGTAGCACAGACGTGCAACCATGACGTCAAAAGAGAAACCCATTGTTTCTAGCCGAAAAACTATAACAGTTAAAATTCCAGAGCCTTCTGGCAATGTTTCACACCTCGTTTCACCTGAAACTGAAATTTCTAGTGTTGGTAGTCGCGTATAGCGATCAGGTCGTTCTGTAAGATCGCCAAAGAAATACGGTTTCTAGGATTAACTTTAAGTTAAATATTGTGCAGTTAAAATATTTCGCTGTAATTAATGATTATTCATTTATTCTAAGTCAATATTAATGTTTTATGATTTTTAATATTGTACAGGTGCTGATTTGAAAAACTGGTTGCAGTTAAAGTGCTGATAACGTTTTTGCAACTTTGTTAGTTAATCATCATTTCAGCTGCTGTGATTACGTACGGCAAATATAAAAAAGAATTTTGGATTTATTTTTTGTTTTTAAATGCTTGTAACATATCTGAACTGAGTTGCAAGTTTAAAGCTATGGTTTAGATATCACTGAAGTAATTATTTTCCTTATTCGCTGTCTCTTATAGTTACTTTGAGCATCATTTCCATGTCTGTTAAGTAATTCTTAAAATCACACTCATGGATCAAGTTTATGTTAATATAAAACATCTAATCGCAGTAATAGCGATCATACAGAGTTAAAAAAGTGCACAAAATAAATATTCTGCAGTTTTAAGGTAATTTAATTGATATATTCTGTTAGTATACCTTTAGATTTTGTATCTCTTTGGCTGATAATCAGATAAAGTGTTTAACTGAATGCTGATGGCAAAACAGCAGTTAAAGCACAGTTAAGCAGTAGTCTAGACAGTAAGTCTTGCATCAGTACCCGGGTAATGTTGTGTATATGTGTAGCGAGTGCGGGTACTTCCGGTTGTAAATAAAACCTGGCGGCAACTTAGCGTCTATTTAATTTTATGCAGTGTTTCCATGTGACCATCTCGCATACAGAATAGAAATGATATATATAGACCAAGTAGTTGCAATTATAGATGTTGCTCAAGTGAGAATTACAAATTTGTGAGTGGATCGTTATCCTAGGGTGCTTCCCAATTCTACAAGAGCAAATGTAATGGGTCATATAAAATTTACATAACCATGCAGTGCAGTGCAGTGCATTAATAACAGGGTCACGCATAAAATCTAGTTTTAAATATATTATATAAATATTTTAGAAAGGGATCGTTGAGACAAGAAAAATAACAATGGAAGTTGCTAAACATATATTGGTCCTTTTACTGGACAAAAATATTACAATGGACTGAATTTGCTTTGATTACACACTGTTCCGGTGTGGATATTACATAAATCAAACTTGGGACTTAATTTTGTTCTCCTTGTTCTGGGGGCAGCATCCCACCTGTATAGAGTCAAAAGTAATTGTAATCAAGTTGTATAGGGACCAGTAGGTGTAACTAATGAACTGATATAGGATGCAAAAGTTTCTTAGTGCATAAATTCCACATTTTCAAGTTTTTATGGGGGCTGCAATCTGTACTATATCGCATTTAATCTAATCATGTGTGATCTACCTGCCGCCCTGTTTGGTAATCAGCCATATGCTGCTCTTTGTCTATCAGATAACGGTAGTTTCTGGTACCTTTTCAATAATGGTTACTCTGATCTAGGGATCTTATAACTGTGCTTCGACAATTGAGCAATAGGGAGCGTTGCAATGATAACCAGAAAGGAATATTTTCAAATTCTGACTATGCCGAGGCTCGAGGCAAACTGTTAAACAGGAACTCTGTTTGATTAATGCCTTTAGAAGAGCTCGTAGTTGATACACGTTAATAAGTGATCTTTTTAAAGGTACTGTGATGACATTCCGAACTTATCTTGTTTTAAGAGGTGTAACAATTTGCCTCAATGTAATAAAAGCAAAATACACTACTTCAGTTTGTCTACAAATAAGTAGTAGGTCAAGAACTTATTGAGATAGAGGCTATTACTTTTCGTGTTCGGGAACAATATTCTCCAATATCCCCACCACCATAAATGCAAGATACGGTGTTATTGTAATACAAAACGAACAGTTTGTTTAGTACAAAACTTAATGTAACATTACCATGTTAAATGTATAACATTTTAAGCGGCAAATCAATCTTTCATTGTACAATATACCGATGTTGGTTGTACACAGTGTAGAAGTTGTTATTGTTAACTAAAGTTTTCACTGTACATCGGCAGATATTGATAATAAAGCACGCTGCATGAAACTTAATATTCAGAAAAAAGATGATAAAACTTCATCGTCTGTCATAATTTGTTTAGTACGAAACCTACTGGAACTTTACCATGTTAAACACATTTAACATTTTAAACGGCAAATTAATCTTACATTGTACAATATACCGATGCTGGTTGTACACAGTGTAGTGTTATTGTCAACTTAAGGTTTCACTGTAAATCGGAAGATAATGGTAATAAATCATGCTGCATGGAACTTAATTAATATTCATTGTCTGTCTTCGATATTTCTTTCTATTTTTTATTTTATTCCTTTTTCTTACTGTGTCTTTTTATGCTTTTTCTTTTGCTGGTTGTTGTTGTTTTTGTTGTTGTTGTTGCTGCTGTGGGTGTAGTTATAGTAGCAGTGGTAATAATAATAATAATAATAATAATAATAATAATAATAATAATAATAATAATAATAATAATAATAATAATAATAATAATAATAATAATAATGATTGCTGCTTATTATTGACATGAATATTAATTTCTGCTATCTAAATTTTTCTCGGGTGCGGTTTTAGCTGCTCAGTCATGCAGTATAGTAATTTCATTTGATCAATAAAGATTCGAATGCACGTGATTTGCACTATATCATGAAATTGCTTATTTAATTACTGTATGTTGAATGTGTAATTTGCAGTCGGATGCAATTTAATGTGCCCAATAAATAGACGGAGAAAAGTATAAAATGAAAAGTAGACTGCAAGATCAAATTGAGGTCAACCAATATTATTGTTTCAAAATCGAAAATCCTCCTAGATCACTTGTGGGTGTTTTTAATGTTGTACATAGAAAAGGAAAAGATCTCACTGGATTGAAGTCAAAGGTCAAGATCAAAGGCAAATCAAAATATTTGTCTTTAAAAGACTAATTATAACAAATACAGCAAAGATAAGACTCAAAGTCGAGTTTGAGCACATATGCAGTTTGATTTAGGGTTAACTTCGTCGTCTGGATCTTGACCTTGGGATCACCTTTATGGTTCCCTAACTTCTGCATCTCGAAAGCCGTTAGATTTGAACCCAATGTCGACCTTCGTTCTGGAAGGCGCTACATAAAAGATACCAAAGTGACTTTGACTTCTTTTTGGCCTTGTCTTTGATCATTATCTTTGGCAATTTGACAACTATCTCGGCTCCAACTAATATGCCGTGTAGCTCACATGATAACGTCCTGGTCCTGGTCGTGACCTGGAGTGGTATTCTGCTCTGTCCTTATATTTAAGGACGTCCTTATTCTTGACATTAGATGGTTCATCCTTAGTTTTTATCCTTATTTTTAAAAGACTTTGTTTAGTTTGAGGATAGAGCAGAATAGCGTTTTATCCTTATTTTTAAAAATAAGGACGTCCTTAAATATAAGGACAGAGCAGAATACAACTCCTGAGTTTCAGAGTTATAGGTCTTGTGACCTCGTATGTCGTAAACGATTAAAGCCACTGTACAAAGTTATGTAATTCTGTGACCTGGATATTAGCAATAAAACTAATTTGACATCATTTTCGAGTTTCAACAACTACATGGTGTAGCGTATGGGATAGCTCTGGAAAACGATTAGAAATACAGTAATATGTACCCATTTTCGGAATCGAATTCATATAGTGATTTGGGTTTTGACCTTCATGTTTTATAGGTCACGTCAGATTCTTAAGTCAAGTTTTAAGTCGAGGGGCACTTGACATTTATATCTGAAAAACCGTATGCGGTGTAACAACGCAAGGCACAGATTTTGAGGGTTTATCCAAGTGTTATTTCGCTGGCTGACCGAATTCAGTCTAGTTGGTAGCATTATAACGTCTGCCGAGTTGCCACAACGTGAGTGTAACGCCGTGTCTGAGAAGGAAACAGACCGCTTGTCATAACACAAAGTTAACTTTGTATGCCTTAAGTGGGTCTCCGCAGTATTTACCGATAGGCTTTCTTCTCTCTCTTTTTGCATAATCTTTATTGAGATATTCGCAGAGATTATTAGATTATTATTTGTACTTAAAATATGCGGGGGAAACTCTGTACTTATCAAAACATGTCGGTTAAAACTGTACTTCCATTTTAGCCATATGCATTATTAGGGTTAAAGCTGGAAAGAAGACTAAACATTTTCCGATCTTTTTCTTGGCAATTACTATTGGATATCGATAACGACATTTCTATGACCAGTTTGGAACCTGACAGCAATGCCAGGAAAACAAAATAACCCACAACTCAGTGGGACAAACGGTTCTCAGGATAATCATGCAGGTCACGAGGACAGGTTTGTGTCGCGACTTATCACATTTTACTTTTTAGACATACATGATAAAATGGATGAATTTAACAAAAATGACATGCTCATTTTAAATCAAAAATAACTTTAAGATCAAATATCAACATTATAATTTGAGATAGAAATATTATTTATAATTAATTATAAATATATACTGGCATATTCATACGTGAAATCACACTAATATTGATTTCATCTTACTTGAGAGTGTATAAAACATTAGACTCCCAAGAATAAGACATTCACATGGGTGGGATCTGAGAATGCTTAAACACTTGCATTATATTTTTTCTTTTCTTTTTCTTTTTTTTTATTTTGTTGTTTTTTTTCTTTTGGTAAAAAATATTCAAGTACTGCAATTTTGTTTAAAGAAAAGGCTGGGGTATTACCATGATTTGATTGGTTAGATATCTGATGAGGTAGAGAACCCCTTCAACTTTTTTAAACTGCATCTTTAACTTCGGCGATTTCGTATTTGACCCATAACTGGCAGTCTATGCGAATGTTGGGCATTTTAGCAGGGCTCTCTTCAAATTTATGGGAGGGAGGGAGGGAGAGAGCTTGGTATCATATGTGTTACTATATGTGTTCAAACATAAGAAGTCCGCGCAGTGTGCCAATTTTTTTTTTTAAAGGGTATCCCCCTGTTCATTCCGTACAAGGGGGGGGGGGGGGGGGAGGTTCTTTCGGAACTTCACTCCGCGTTTGATTGCAAAAAGAGGATTCTATTTTAAACTTAGCACTTCGCGTTCAGAAAAGTTTCCAAAGTTTCTTCAAATCAAGTCTCAATATGACATTAAAGTCAACACAAATGCACGAGAGAAAAGTCACAGGGAAAGACTTTTTGTGTTTCAACTCTGAGCGCCACGAAATGAGGAATATATATATATAGATCAAGTAAAAATATTTAATCACTTAAAACTTTGCAACATTAGTAATTTATCCATTGTTGTGTTCGTGTCTCTAATAATTAGGAATGGAGGCATTATCCCCGCGATTCTTAAAACAATCAGGTTACCTTTAAGGGTTCAACTCCCCGAAGGTAGCCGTATTCACAAAAATTAACTGTACAGTTAACTGATTCCGTTAACTGCTCCTCTGGCAACCAGAATTTCTAAGAAAATGAATAAATTTTGCAAACAAAAATCCACCTGAAAGTGTTTGCATGATACAGGTAGATCAACTGATTTCGCCTCTAGCAGTCAAGGATACTGCACAGTTAAATTTTGTGAATACCGGGTCCACAATTCATGAAAAAGGACGCGAGCACTGTATAGATATATTTACATGTTGTTTCTTAGTGACTACGAAGATGCAGTTAAAACTGCGGAATTTCTAGAATCAAGAACCAGCCATAGGCCAACCGTTGGCATCATCTGCGGATCCGGTCTAGGTGGGCTCGCTACATCTGTTCAAGAACAAAATGCCTTTGATTTTAAAGATATACCGGGTTTCCCAGTAAGTACTGGTGAGTAAATTAAATTTGTCGTAATTTTGTCTTGATAGAACTCTCAAAGATTTAAAAATCGCTTTGTTAGCATATTGAAGGTTGCTGTTAACTGAGTTAACATCTGTTATGTGCCAGTAATCAGAGGTCACTGCGACGTCAGCATCTTCTTTGCTATTTGGCATTGGTACTCCGACTCTAAAATAACCAAAGATAGATATAGCATCTAAAACATCATAATTTTATATATATATATATATATATATATATATATATATATATATATATATATATATATATATATATATATATATATATATATATATATATATATATATATATATATATATATATATATATATATATATATACATCTCCCTTCGCAAACTCTGTATTTGATCCTCAGTTTCAACTCCCCCTACCCCGCCCCCACCCCCACTTCCAATGATCAAATATTTCCCAACCTTTTTAACCAACGCAGTCAAAAACAGAAAAATTAAGCAGGTAATTACTTGTTGCTACATTGTCTGTGTGATTTTACATTTAGTCCGTATAAATTTTAAGTTCAAGGACATCGTGGTCGGCTGATATTTGGAACCTTGGCCGGAAAATGTGTTGTATGTATGCAAGGTCGAACACATGGGTATGAAGGCTATTCTCAGTCAAAGGTAATTCTTAAAGATCTACAATTCATTTTTATATTGTTGTGCCTAATATAAGCTTAGTCTCCTAAAAATAAGAAGTAAAGCTAAGTGCACTAAAAAGCTATTGCATAAAAACATTGCTCATAAAAGCCACTTATCGGTACATTGATAGAAGGCAAAATTTATTTATGAAAAACTTTTTTTTTTGTATTTTCAAGCCACTCATCCAGAATTCCGATAAAATTTACAATATTCTCTGGACTTTTGTTTATTGTTGAAAAAGTGATATTGTATAATTTTGCTGGCGTCGCCTCGTCGGTTTGTGAAATCAATGAAAATATCTCTTACCTTGTAACTTGTCATGGTTCATGTGTAAAAAGCAATTTCAATTTTCGGAATAGCCATATAAAACTGATATCAATTTTCACAAGCTGCATAGATTCTGCAAGACCTAAGCAGAACTGTAATTATTTGACCTATGTTTCACGGCAAGTGTGCAAAAAAAAAAACAAAAAAACCTGAGAAAATTTCCCCTGTCACAAAATTCTTGGGGAGAGGGGGGACGGGAGGGGCTATTCTCGACGAGCTGCACGAATTTTCTCCAGGGACGTTTTTCCGGTATTCTGAGATTCGAACGAACGATGTTCCATTCGTGACAACCATGGTGATTCATCTGTGAAAATTTACACGGGAAAACATTAATTGTCATACTTTGACTGTTGTCTTGGGCGTATGTGGATTTTTCACACAGTGCTTAAAACAGTTTCTCTTGAAAATATATTGTCTTTGGGAATCTCCTGTATCCCCCCCCTCCTCCTGTACCACCCCAGGTAGGGAGAGTAGGTTGGGCCCTCTCATTCTCAAAGGTATTTAGCCAGCCAAATCTGTTTCATGCCGGAAATTATTTGTTCATCTTTTTTTATTATTTTACTTGATCACCTAATTTTCGTTTTAGTCTTCGAGTCATTACACTTTTAGAATGTTCTAATGGGCTGGCATGGATACGGATAACACACCGGACCGGACTATAGGGGCGGGGGTGGGGGAGGGGATGGGGCTTGAGGATAATAGTGCATGTGGGAAGATACACTAGTTTAACTGTCAGGAGGCACAGGGGCAAGACAGACTGTTATAACTGAGATCATCGACTCACACAATTCAAGTCAATATGCCCTTTAAAGTTTATCCGGCCCCAGTGGGCCACGTGATATCTTATGTATCAGCATGTGTGTCCAAAAAGGAAGGGGGGGGGGGGAGAAAAGAGGGGGATAATTTGAGGCCGGACGCAGTCTGCGTGGAACACCAATTTCGTTAAAAAGGGGGTATTTTGTTTTTATTTTTTCATTTAGTACTCCCTGTTTACTAAAAAATGTTATTTCGGAAATTCATTCTGCGTTTGATTAAAAAGGAGATATTTTTTTTTCAAAATTAGCAGTCAGAGTTCAGAGGTTGTTTTAAAAAGTTGTGGACATGCATGGTAACCAGCTGGTACGTGAGTGCGAAATCAACGCTCGTCAAGTCATTTCTGGTATTACAAATTGTTTTCTTTTACTAAGGAAATCTGTTAAAGTTTCGCTTATGATCACCAGAGCAACCAGAATTCCACTTAAATTCTATTTTTTTTTGTTTACAAACTTCGAAGTACACGATTAAAACTCTTTCAATTCCGACGAAGCGACGTTAGTCACCCTCACCTTAATACTGCTATCACCTGAACACTGTGTCTCAGAAGCTTTTCTCAAAGAAACAACAAAAAAAAAAACAAAAACATTATTATCAATGTAGAATATACTTAAAGAAAGCACGAAGAATATTAAACATATAATGAGAAATCTCGAAGGGCATTTTGAAAATGCAGAAAAAAACATTTCACAAATAGATCTGCCTTTTAGCACATTGAATACTTACTCCTGCATTTTTAAGTTAAAACATTTGTCATCTTCAGCGTTTCCGAACTGACGTTGTTTTAAGTGGGTACATTTGGCATTCGGTTGCCAGTTTCAACAAAAGTAGGCTATGGTAAAATTTACCCCCCCCCCCCCCCCACCACTTGCACAGACAATGATTTAACTTGCTAAAATGTGAATGGAAAACAACAATAAGTAGGGAGAGGGGGAGATCAATCAGTTTCAGAGTCGGCGCTGGTTTATATGCACAAAAAATATGTCGAAAATAAATACCAATAACTTTTGTATGGAATGCCATTTTAACATTTAATGCTTATTTTGGATATCAAAATATATTTAGAGATATCAATAAATCAATTTAGATCTCATTAATTTATATTTTGCTATCAATGATTGAATATTAGATGGCAAAAATTTATTTTTGAGATCAAAAAATAAATCTTACAAACCTAAAAAATCTTACGGGAGACACACATTCACATAAAATATAACGAATCGTCAATTAAATTTTGGAGATGAAAATTTGAATTATTGAGATCAATAATAACAACATAATTTTTGATCTCAAGAATTGCTTCTTTTTTGTACAGTAAAAAATTAAAATAAAGATTCTGTATACATGGACAGTCATTACTTATTTGCAGATGTGCGTTTCTGAATTTTTTATTAAAAAAAATAGACTGATATTTTGATATCAAGAATCAGTTTTTGAGATAAAAAAAATCGTTTGCAGACTTCAAAATACAAATTAAAAATGCATCAGTCTGAAATAATGATATCTGAAATAAATTCTTGATATCAATATATAGAAAATCAATTAGTGAGCTCAAAATTAATATTTTGCTCTCAAATATTTTTATTTTTGCTATCAAGAATTGAATTTTTGATCTCAACAAATCAATTGCAGATATCATTAAATCATTTTTGATATCAATAAATATTTCTTGATATCTCTAAATATTTATTGATAGTAGGGTGAAAAGGACAGTTTTGGCTCACTTGATGACGTCATACTGTCTGGACCGGAAGTGACGTCATAGGCGTAACCAAGGCGTAACCATGGTGATAATGACGTCATCAGTCACGTGACCAATGAAAAGCCAATGAGATCAATGAAGACAATGAAGCCCCGCCCACTTTCTGTCTATCATACTGTCTGGACCGGAAGTGACGTCATAGCGTCTGGACCGGAAGTGTTGTCTGGACCGGAAGTGCTGTCTGGACCGGAAGTGAGGTCACGATAAGCGTTAGGATAGGCGCGGCCATCCATGACGTCATAATGAGGTGATAATGAGGTGATAATGAGGTGATAATGAGGTGATAATGAGGTCATAATGAGGTCATGCTGTGTGGCGGCTTCCTAGGGTTTCAGTCGATGATCGTCGAAGTCAATGAAGTCAAGCTTTCATTTCCGAAGTCAATCGACAACAGACCCTAAAAAGTGATGACCTCCCCCCCCCCCCCCGAAATTGTGATTTTTGCATATTTATCCGTTTCAGACGATTCTGAACATTTTTCATTTTTTGGGTCGACCGATCCCTCCCCCCCCCCCTCGAAATTGTGATTTTTGCATATTTATCCGTTTCAGACGATTCTGAACATTTTTCATTTTTTGGGTCGACCGACCCCCCCCCTCGAAATTGTGATTTTTGCATATTTATCCGTTTCAGACGATTCTGAACATTTTTCATTTTTTGGGTCGACCGACCCCCCACCCCCCCCCTCGAAATTGTGATTTTTGCATATTTATCCGTTTCAGACGATTCTGAACATTTTTCATTTTTTTGGGTCGACCGACCCCCCCCCCCCTCGAAATTGTGATTTTTGCATATTTATCCGTTTCAGACGATTCTGAACATTTTTCAATTTTTGGGTCGACCGACCCCCCCCCCCCCCCCGAAATTGTGATTTTTGCATATTTATCCGTTTCAGACGATTCTGAACATTTTTCATTTTTTGGGTCGACCGACGCCCCCCCCCCCCCCGAGGCGGCAGTCGGGACTGACCCCCCCCCCCCTCAGGACATACTATGGACCGACCCCCCCCCCCCCTAGGCGAGCAACATTCTGTCAAGTCAGCTTCAGTTCCATCAGAGGGGTATATAAGGGATGAGCATACAGCAGTGACAGTCATTTCGGTAAGTGGAGCAAGAGTTACACACTACAATTTAATCACATCAGATCCAGGGATGGCATCCAGTGACAACTATTTCGGTAAGCGTTTATTGAAACTTTATAAATAAAAAGTGAACTTTAGTTATTTGCAAACAAACTTTGTAAACAAACTTTGTAAACAAACTTTGTAAACAAACTTTGTAAACTAACTTTAGTTATTTACATAATTGAAACTTTGTAAACAAACTCTGTAAACAAACTTTGCAAACAAACTTTAGTTATTTGCATAATTGAAACTTTGTAAACAAACTTTGTAAACAAACTGTGTAAACAAACTTTATAAATAAAATTTGTAAACAAACTTTGTAAACAAACTTTATAAACAAAATTTGTAAACAAACTTTGTAAACAAACTTTATAAACAAACTAGATAAACAAAATTTGTAAACAAACTTTATAAACAAAATTTGTAAGCAAACTTTGTAAACAAACTTGACTTATTTACATAATTGAAAATTTGTAAACAAACTTTGTAAACAAACTTTGTAAACAAACTTTGTAAACAAACTTTGGTTATTTGCTTAATTGAAACTTTGTAAAACAATACCTTTCGTTATACTTGGTCGATTTATATGAAAATTTCACCATTTGATTCAGTTTTATGTAAAGTTTTAACATGATCATAGGCTATTTAGGCAGCTGGCTGTATGCATTTTTACCGCCTTTTTAACTTAAAATTGTGATAACTTTCGTTATAGTTGACTGAAAATTTCACAATTACAGTGCTTCTTCGCGGATGAATACCATTTGGCAGACAATTTAACTTCACCGCTAGATGTCTCTGCTGTGCAGCAGTACAACTTCACAACTGTAAGTGAGACATTCATATACACAAGTAAAATTCTGCTGAGTCAGCATTTTTGATCAATTTTTGAACAAGTTACACACCATATTTTGATTACATGGAAGTAGAATAAAAGCATGAGTGAAACATGTCAACTAGTCAACTAGTGATACATTCTGCTGAGTTAACACACCATTGAAGTGGTATAAAAGGAAGAGTGAAACGTATATTTTACTTCATTTCAGTTCTAGCAACAACGATGGCAACAGTCTACTGTCATGATTGTGATGTGACATTTCCATCTCTGGAAGTGTTCGTGGAACATACATGCAAACCAGCTAGGATGAAACGTGCTCATGAAGAGCTTGTTGAGCAGATTGAAGTCAAGAGACGAAAGACCGTACAAGATGGTGTTGAAAGACCTGATCCAGTCCTCTGCTGTAAATGCGCCAAGATATTTTCATCTTTGGATGCATTTGAGACACATGCATGTGATGAGATGGAAAATGTGTCTCATGAAGAACAAAGAAAGAAAGAGACAGGACAAGTAGGCAGAGGCAGAAGAGTGAGTCTTGGTGAAAACGCGCAGGAAAGACGGTTTGAGCCTGAAGATGGATCGGATTTGCTACTTGAAATGCGACAACAAGAGAACCGGATTAAGAGACATTTGCTAGAGACGTTAAACCATGGCATGAAATGGTACATTGTGGTACATGCACGCTTCAAGAAAATGACACCAAATGCTGAAGGCGTGATGGTAGAACACGTGGATAATGCCTTCATCAGTAGTCCGACATATGCAGCATACAATCCAACGGATATTGAGAAGGACTTACCAGAAGCCTATAAAGAATTGTTTACCAGGTTTGATGAACATGAGCGACAAGGTTCTGGCTGGGTGTTGGATAACATATTATTCATTGAAGTACATACAGCTACGTCAGCGCCACTGGAAGCGAGCAGTTTTATCCCACTGCCGAAGAAAGTAAAGAATACATTAAGTGTGTTAAACATTCAGAATAAAGACAACAAGTGCTTCTTATGGTCTGTTTTGGCTCACCTTCACCCTTCAACAAACAACCCATACCGTGTGAATCAATACAAGTCATTTGAGAACGAATTGAAGGTAAAAGGCATGACATTTCCCACCCCGATTACAGACATTCCAAAGTTTGAAAAGGAGAATGATGTGTCCATCAACGTGTTTGGATATGAACATGATGTAGTTGTTCCCATACAACTCAGTCGAAACACCAGCGCGAGAGAAATCAACTTGCTTTTGATTAGCAATGACAAGACAAGACATTACTGCCTCATCAAGAATTTCAGCAGACTTATGGCTAATCGATCAAAACATGATGGAGCTGCTTTTTATTGTTTCAACTGTCTTCACGGGTTTAGGCGACAAGATCTGTTAGACAAGCATCGTGAAGTGTGTGGCAAGCATGGCGCACAACGTTTATCATTCCCCAAGGAACCCTTCATCAAGTTCAAGAATGTAGCCAAACAACAGCGAGCGCCGTTTGTCATTTATGCAGACTTTGAATGTTTCACGAAAAAGCATGAAGGAGACAAGTATCAGCATCATCGTCCAAACAGCTTTGCCTATGTGGTTGTCAGCCAGTATGATACACGTGCTCCAGTCGTATATCGAGGAGATAATGCTGTGAAAGTCTTTTTAGACCATATGGTGAATGAGCGTGATCGTATTGTGCATGGTTTACAACAGAAAAAGAAAATGGTGATGACTCATGAAGATGAAGAGCATTATAAGAACGCCACAGATTGTTACATTTGTCATGAGCCTCTAGGAGCAGATCATGTGAGAGATCATGACCATATCAATGGCAAATACCGTGGAGCTGCACATAGTCAATGCAATTTACAATTTCGACTTCGAAAGGATCAGCAGGATGTTGAAGATTCTTTCATCATTCCTGTGTTTTTCCACAATTTACGAGGCTATGACAGCCATTTGATCATGGAAGAAATTGGAAAGTTCAAAAATGAGACAATTACAGTCATTCCCAACACTGTTGAGAAATATATTGCATTCGCCATGAGCAATCTGAAATTTACGGACAGTTATCAGTTCATGAGTACTTCTCTACAGAAGTTGGTATCCAACCTGGCGGCAGAAGGGAAAGACAACTTTTATCACATGACGTCACACATTCACGATAGCGACCAACAAGAGTTACTGTTGAGAAAGGGAGTGTACCCTTATGATTACGTGGATGAGCCATCCAAGTTTGCTGAAACACAACTGCCGTCCAAGGACAAGTTTTACAGTCAGCTTAGTGAAGAAGGCATTAGTGATGAGGATTATGCACATGCGCAGAAGGTGTGGGAGACATTCCACTGTACTACATTTGGTGAATACCATGACTTGCTGCTGGCTGACGTGTTTGAAAACTTCCGTCACGTATGTCTCAACACGTATGAATTGGATCCAGCTCACTACTATACAGCGCCAGGACTGTCGTGGGATGCCATGTTGAAAGCGACAAAGGTGAAATTGGAATTGATCAACGACATTGACATGTACCAAATGATTGAACAAGGTCTACGGGGAGGAATATCTGTCATCACACACAAGTATGCGAAAGCAAATAACCCCTACGTAGCAGATTACGATCCCACGAAACCAACCAACTACTTGACGTACCTGGATGCAAACAACTTGTATGGCTGGGCCATGTCGCAAAGCATGCCGGAAAGTGGATTTATGTGGGTGAGCGAGCCAGAATCCATTGACTTTATGGATGTGGATGAAGATGATGAGATTGGATACATTTTAGAAGTGGATTTGGAATACCCATATTCAATCCATGATCATCATAATCACTATCCAGTGGCTCCAGAACGGAAATGTGTGAAAGTGGGAGAATTGTCAAAACATAGTCAGAAGCTGCGGAAAGATCTAAACATGAAAGGTAAGCCTAGTGAAAAGCTCATTCCCAACTTGTGCGACAAGAAGAAATATGTGCTTCATTATAGAAATTTACAGCAATATGTCTCGCTGGGATTGAAAGTCATGAAGGTGCACCGTGCCATCATGTTTGCACAGAGCAAATGGTTGGCAAAATACATCTCCTTAAACACGGAAAAGAGAAAGTTGGCCAAGAACCCGTTTGAGAAAGACTTTTTCAAACTGATGAACAACTCTGTGTTTGGCAAAACCATGGAAAATGTGAGAAAGCGCATGAATGTGGAACTGGTTCACAAAGAAAAGCGGTTCAAGAAACTTGTGGTCAAACCTTCCTTCCACAAATTTAGAATTTTCAACGAAGATTTGACCGCGGTACATTTGCGCAAAGTGGATCTGCTTCTGGATAAACCCATTCAAGTTGGTTTCACCATTCTCGACCTCAGCAAGGTGCTCATGTTCCACTTTCATTACAACTACATCATGACCAAGTATCCCGACGCCAAGCTGTTGTTCAGCGACACCGACAGTCTATGTTATGACATAGAAACGGAAGATATCTACAAAGACATGCAGGAAGATGCTGACTTGTTCGACACAAGTGACTATCCGCCAGATCATTTCCTGCATTCCAACGTGAACAAGAAAGTGCTTGGGAAAATGAAAGATGAGACGGCGGGCATTCCCATTGAAGAGTTTGTTGGACTTCGACCGAAAATGTATAGTATGATGTATGGTGGGAAAGAAAAACGTACGGCCAAAGGCATCACTCGCGCGTGTCAAAGACGTATGAAACATCACCAGTATAGAGACAGTTTGTTCAACCAAACGCAAACGATAACCACAGGGCACATCATTCGAAGTCATGACCACCAGATCTTCTCGGAGAAGTTGAGGAAAGTGGCTCTCTCTCCTTTTGATGACAAGCGATATGTGATGAGTGATGGCTATTCCACTTTGGCGCATGGGCATTACAGTATATAAGGGGGAGACACTTCAACTTTAGAGTCAGTTGAGGTGTGAACACTGAAGCGTCAACATGAATCGGAAAAGATCTGCAACAACGGATATGGATACTCTTGCTGATACAGTCAAAGACATGAATGTGAAACATCCTGACAATACCATCAAGAAATTAAACGTGAAGATAGCACCAACACCACAGTCGTGGGATGGAATGCTTTCTCTAGGCAATGGAAAGTATATCAAGATTATGAAACAAAGTAATGAAGGTGTGATAAACATTCGCAAATACCTCAGAGATGAGGGGACTGGAAAAAACCGTCCAACGAAAAAGGGAATTTTGCTGACAATACCTGAATGGAAAATGCTGAAGAAGCAGGTGAAAGAAGTGGATAAAAGGCTTGGTAGACAAGAAGGTGGCTCATAACAAGGTAACAGTCATGAATGCACTCATGCTGAACGGTGGTGTTTACCTTACTGTCAATGAGAGGAATGAAGTGATACTAGATTCTAAGACAAGTTATCATCGGTTTAAACCTGAAGTGTGGAAAGACTTTAAAAACATACCGCTTGAACATAGGTTTAAACGTAGACTTGAAAATAAAGTGGAAGTGACGGTAGCTGAATATGATTCTAACATACGTGTAGAAATCTGTAGAAATCTTTTACAGGATTATCCAAAGGATTATAAGGGAGTTGTGCCAGATACACCATATACAGATTTGATCCTCTTTGATATCAAGAACTGGCGCGCAGTCTTACGATTCCTAGAAGCGATACAACATCCACTGTTCGACATCATCCGAGTATAAAAAGATGGAAGACTATTTGATGGATTATGAACCCATTACATATGGATTCTCATATCTGAGAAACTTATGTGATGACATTGTGCTACGACATTTTGGAAAGTATCTCGTCCTATCACTTGATGACCAATCCGTGTTGAAAGACCATCTAGAGAAGTTGAGAATACCCGGCTTTCTCCTGACAGTCTCAAATGAATTAGAAGTGCGTGTGACTGAGAACTGCTTAGACGTGTTTGTACAATTTCGCCAATATGACGAGCTTACAGAAAACTATGACTACATCACCCTCAACACAGTGGAATGGAACGCGCTGTTACAAGCATTGGATTGGAAAGAACCTAACGCTTGAATTCAAAGAGGGAGGAATACAACTCAAGCGGGGTACCAAATCCATTGAGCTGACACAACCTATGCGTGTGATGGACATTGACTTAGAAGAAGGATATGAACTGAAACTGTCTGAACATGAAACTGTTAAAGTGATAAAGTTTGGTGATGTGTGTTATGTGAGCTTTCATAGCATTTACAAACACGGGTATAATGTCTATGATACCTATATCAATTTAGATTCTGATGAATGGCATGCATTGATGAATGTATTGAAAATAAAAGTTTGTAAATAGTGTAAATAGCGTTTGTAGTTAAGAGTTTGTAAATAGTGTAAATAGACTTTGTAAATAAAAGTTTGTAAATAGTGTAAATAGACTTTGTAAATAGTGTTTATAGTTAAGAATTTGTAAATAAACGTATGTACAACACAATAAACAAGACTGTTTGAAAACTTGGTTTGTTTTATTTAACAACAACAACAACTTAACTAATATAACAACCACTTAACTAATATAACAACAACGTAACTACAACTTAACTAATATAACAACAACAACATTAATAAAACAGTGGTTTATAATGTCTATATACAAAATCCTTTACAATAAAATCACCATCCTTTCTTTTTAATATATTCACAATATCAAACATACTCTGACCTCGAGCTCTATGTAATATATGATATACACAATAAAAACCACATGATGATGATATTGGCGTTTGTAATGAGATAGAATTATACATATAGTCATTTCTTAAAAATATGTCTAAACGATCATCGAGAGGGAATAGTCCATAAGAGTCAAAATATTCCACAGGGTCTTTATCATAATACACTGCCACCCAATGTTCTCCTGGTTCATCTTGATCGTCTGTGTTGATCACATAGGCGCCGCGTTGTAAAGACGGTAACTGATCCATGGCAAACACGCCTTGAAACAAGTCTTTGGTCATGACATCATGACTCAATATGGCATCAATCTGCTTCGTGTTCATGACTGGTAGTCGAATTGGATGTGGCGATTTGCACTGATCTCAATAATGTTGTCAAATTCAGTATAGACAATGACATTGATGGTAGGTTGCAAAGCCGTAGCAAAGTTCATTTCTAGCCGCAAATTCCCATGCTTGATCAGGGGGAAATGATCATCGCCATCATAATCCGGTGTTAAGTCAAACGAAAATAAAGCATAACCTCTAGGCCAATCTTCCCGTTTTATAATGGAACTTTTCTCACCATTCAATCGATCAAACGATTTGTAAAGCGTTTCAAAAGCGTCCAGGTATTTGTTCTGTGTAATGTCAAGCTTGAGAGGTTTGGATAGAACTGGTTCACCATCCGTGTACAGTTGCATATAGTCCAGATCAAAATGTTTGAAATCATATGGATTCCTCAATACTGATCCACCAAAAGCTTCATTATGAACCAGACCAATGACAATACGATTTGGTAATTGACCCAAAAAGATGTTATCTTTCACAAAAGACTGAAATCCTGCTGGAATAGCTAAGACTTTACATTCTTTTCTAGTGATGATGATCTTGGCAGGACTTTTCATCAATGCATCTGTATGTCCTAACTGAATACCTGGACTCACCCTCACTTTGCGAATGGTTAAAAATGCCTCTTTCACTTCTACCTTATAGGTATTATCTGCAGCCATCAATACATAGTCATCTTTTTGTCTATGGAAACGCAATTTCAAACTGATGCCATTCGGAAGATAACGATCCTGCTCAAACAAATCTATCCTTAAACCACCTGCGAGCATAACATCACGGCTAAGACGAGTATGCAAATAACGATGATGTAAGCCATTGTTTCCTTGCTCAGCCAAGTCACCGCCGTCAGCATTGACATGAAACCCGGATACATATCGTTCATGATTAGGTCTTTTCACCTCATGACTATTCATTGACCCAGCAGTATCCTTGTACATGAGACGCATAGAGCGCTCAGAATGCAGACTTTCTTCCGAGTCATGGATGAGATGAGAGATAATGCTGGTATAACCATGAGTATTGTTACTATGCGAAACCAAACGATCATTCAGAAACAATTCAATATTAGACCATAACCCATTAAACACATCATTGATGCAAGAGACATTATCATCTGCGCCACACTCTGTTTCATCGGCCTTGACAATGCGACATACAATATGGAGTTTGCTGTTCTTTAAATCCAGATATTCTTCTGTACTCGCAGGAATGTAGAATTCTATTGGAGCGCCTTCTCTAATGCTTGTAAGTGGTTGATAGTCAACATTATAACTTTTCTCTACAGCAGTTTGCGTTGGTGGTACGTGAAACCATTCCAATGGAGAAAGACTACATTCACACGAATGATTATGAATGAGAGACATGATTTCAAAAGATATCTTTGCGATATTTTGATGTTATCCGTCTGGCTGTTTTTCGTCTTCTGGCACGTTTCGTCGGTTGCACACGCTTTTGTTCTCCAAACACACGTTCTGCTACTCGGCCCGTCACATCTTTCGCGACATTCTTTGCAGCCTTCTTAAGATGTGGCGCAACGATCTTAGCCCCAGCCTTAAGTAGTGGAATAGCTTTGCGAGCCAATGATCCCAGTATTGAACCAATACCATCGCCATATTGGATTCGCGCTCCTTTGAATCCTGGTAATTCCCCGCCCACTTGACGAAGAAAATGGTTGCGATATGCAGACGGATCGTGTGTATAAGCTTTCATATTGCTTTTGGTCGAAAATGAAGTTTACAGATCACCTTTCCAGTTTGAAATGGAACATTATGGCCTGTGTCGTCCTTAATATTCATTTCTATCATGTCAAATTTGGATGTGTTTACAGGAACATAATGCGGTTCGCCATACGTTTTCATGATAATATCTCCATCATGGCCTTGTATGCCAACAGAACGTAGTAACGGAACATAATAATCACCAACAACTTGTGGTTCACAAATGCTACAATACACATACAGTGTATAAAACCCCTGTTTCACATCCGCTTTATGGTCAGCTGTACATGTTTCAGTATACCAGTGATCTGGGATAAATCCTAAAATCTCAGCTAATCCAGTGGAAAAGGACACTTCCTAACCATAATCGAGAAATAGAAACACACGTCGTCTAATCTTATCATACTTTATTCGAATAGCTTCTGTAAGTTTCAGAGCATTAGTCGCTTCTTCATTGACTGCCTCACATAGTTCTTGTATGGTTCTATAGTACCCATAAGGAATATCGAGAGTGCTAAGAATAGGATCATCGAATAGTTCTTGTCGATACTGAATAGAGTAGTCCATGCCCTGTCTCATCGTTGGCCATGTATGTGGATATTGAATTTCAGCTAAAGCCACTTCATATTTTTCATTCAGATAAATGGTTCGAGGCATACGAATTTGATAATTCGAAGCCTTGTTGTTGGGATAATAGCTCATACTCGCATTGCTAGGCAAAGTGATGTAAAAGCTTGTCGACTCCATGATGGGAACTAAATGGTATAGGTGCGTTGACGTTGTCTATATACTTCACGATAGCGCGCGCCATTCGACCAAGTATGTAAATGATCTTTCACATCATGATGATGATGATCTACATGATCTTTGACTTCTCCTTCACAACAAGCACTTGTACATCTTATTTTTACAGGAATAGTTGGTTTATCTTCTTGGCAACAACATAGCTCTTTCAGCCATGTTAAAAATTTTCCCATCCTTCAGGAAACTGTCTTTGTTGACGTTGTTTCATTTCTGTTGTAATGTCGTCACGAGTGGTCTTTTTACTAAACATTGTTTTTGGAATATTAGCATCAACAATTTCCTGGATAAATGGATGCCAGCCATATGGTGGTATGGCTCGTTCTTTTCTTCTTGTCGCCACCAATGCTTCTTTCATCAAATCAACCACGTTGGAATTTGCTATAATATCGCCCGTTTTCAACACAAGTTCATTCTTGTCTGACCATGTCGTACCATATTTCTTCAGTTCTGCTAAAAGTTGTGTTATTTTTCCATGATAGATAGGTTGAAAATGACTTAAAAATAACTTTTCTGGCTTTTCAGGTGATGATGATGATGATGAGGGCTTTTGCTGCCTAGACTGACTTGTTCGTAAATGACGACCAAGAAGTTGAGACATTTCTATAGCCTTTTCACGTGTTCGTTTCCCACGTAAAAGTTTATTCACTTTCGTTTTGATTTCACCATCTTTTCCCTTCTTTTCTAGCAACATTTTATATTCATATTCAGGAATGAGGACCATTTTCATCGTATGTTTCATTTTAGCAGTAGTTTGGCTAACAAGGGCAATGCCAATCTAGCAATAGCTCCAATGAATCCTCCTTTCTGATTAATCAACTTCTTTTTTCGTCGAAGGGATATCTTCTTATCTGCTAGAGTACGTAGCGTATGACGTTCACGTTTAAATTCCTTAAACCGTTTTGAGCTTAAGGGTAAATGTCCTTGCAATATATTCAAACAAATTTCAAACAAGCTTGTTAATTCCTCCTTTGTAGCTTGCTGTAGCAAGGATTTACGTCGTTTAGGCCCACTGCGTGCAAGCAAATGAAGAAACGGCTGGTTCGCTCGAATACGTTTAGACATCTTGACTGCGAATGGTCAAATGAGTTGGTTCTTGTTCATACACTGCTTTATCAATATATACATAATGTGTATCTTTTGGTAAAATGCCTGTACGAATACGTAGTTGATCATTTGTCTTTGGTTTTAAATCAATGAATAAATAACCATGAGGTTTGCTAGTAGCATCTTGATAGGCTTCTATGAGAAATTGAGATCTTCCAGGATACATTTGCCGCGCCAATGTACTAATTTGTTGACTGTCTCTCGGATTTTTAAACAGAATGATATAATGTGTATTCAAACTAATATTTCGCATCTCTTTCCCATGATGGAATAAATTATGCACAATAAAGATAATGCTTAGATTTTGATGACTGCTGCCAACACTAAATAGACGTGTCATACGCTCATCACTATGACATTTCGTCATTAAGCCATCAATGATAAGTAAGTTTGGTTTCTTCGGGTTAAAACGCTCTTCAATGTCATCTGGAATGCCTTGGTAAAATTCCACGCCTTTCATTCCCTTGTACAAAGGCTGATCTGCTGCATAGAGCCATAAAATGCTTTTTGGAGAGGGTTGAATCAACTTTTGTTCTAGAATTTCCTTCACCAGAGACGTTTTGCCACTGCCTGTAGGTCCAGAGACCAAACATGTAAATGGATGCTTCATTGTTGAATGTCTGTTTCTTTCACCCAACTGTTAAACTTGTTTGGCCAACCTAACCACTTGACAAATAATTCTTTCACACCTCCTCGTCTTTTACGTGTTTTCAAGACCTTTTCAATTCTATAAATAGATTCAATATCTTTGGTCACTTTCTGCAGTTCTTCTTCATAGAAATGGCCATCAATATCTTCATCTAAAAAGTCTTTCACACGATACAAATGTATTCCTTGCTTCTTACAACGATGTGTGACAATGAAGACTTCTTGCGTCCATTTGATGTGATAATCGCGTTGAAACACATATTTAATGTGGGAAATGCGAACATGATCGCCAATGTTAAATTTATACTTCTTCTTCTTCTTCGGTTTCAATTTCAGTTTGTCGACATACATATACTTCCACACTTTTGATTCGTTGTCTTTACGAATCTCGGCTGGAGCATATTTATTAGGAAGAGAACCATGAGGTCTATGGTTGTAATTGTACACCAAGTCTGGAAGAATGTCTACGTAGCGGTAGGTTTGATTATGTAGAAAATACCGATACATCATTCCCTTCAGAGTACGAATGACTCTTTCAGCAAAGTTGGCTTTGGTTTCATTCTTTGTGGTATAAGCATGAATTCCTTCTTTCTTCAAAAATGCTTTAACCCATCTATTTTTAAATTCTGTTCCTTTATCAGACCTTAGAGTTCGCGGTCTTCGTCGTGTGTCATGAAAAATCTTTTGGAAAGCTTGTATGACGCTGGTATGTGATTTATTAGGTATTGGCTGTACCCAGACATATTTGGAAAACACATCAATGACAATGAGTAAAAAGCGTATGTCATCATTATAGGGAGCTATGTTTCCCATATCAGCCAAATCAATATCCCACATATCATCAATACCACGTGTAATGACACGTTGTCTTTTGAACCTGTATTTGACAGGTTGTAGTAAACTAAAAGCATCTTGATCCTGCAGCCATTTCTTCACTTGTGAATGTGTAACTGGTTGATTATGTTTTCGTAAGATGTGATACAGTTTGTAAGGACCAGCAAATGCTCCAGGCTGTCCAGGTTTGAAGTAAATATTGGTCAAGTAGTCTTTCCACGTCGACATGGTCACACCGAATGAAAACCACCTTCTCAACAGAACAGCTTTTATTTTATAACTCAACCAACATCACTTAACTAACATGCATTTATAACTTAACTAACAAGTTTTTACAAATCAAGTATGGATACAATGGTATGAATCACTGGAGACCATTGGTCTTCAATGAACACTAACCAATGACTGAGTTCATCCAATGTAATAGCATCTACACCATATTTCTCACAACGTTGATTTGCATTCTCTAACACTTTATCTAAATGAATGTAATATTTAGCTTCATTCCAATATGTATAAACACATGCAGTATGACAAGTATGTTCTTGACACTCTTCATGTTGACAAGCAGGACAGACTAAATATGCAAACTTTTTTACAGCTGATAACATTTCTTCACAATAAGCTTTTTGCACAATATATTGTCTCAGTGTCATGTCCGCCATTATGCAGTCTTGAATCAATGCAGCACAAGTCTGTCAGGTTTAGCAAGTTATGCTGCTCCGGCAATGTAGCATAAGTCTGTCAAATTCAGCAAGTTTTTTCCAGTTGCTGTTCACTTAACACACTTCTCCATGTTCACACGTCTGCACATCAAGTCTCACAGAACAGTTCTAACAACTTTCCCATAATATTCTGACCAGGATATCCAGATGACACTTGTTTCACACCAGCTCCCCACCAATGATCATACGTTGCTTCAACTAAAGTTTTGTCTTTACATTCTTTCAACTTGTTGCGAAACAATACACACTGATTCCATTTGACTTGTAAAACATCTTGCATTTTACTTCTCTTCACTGGTAAGGACATGGCTTTATCCCTTTAGCAATACGTTTCGCTTCATATCCATTTCTAGATGACACAATGGCTGAAGCAATATACTTTTCAAGTCGTGTTGGAAACATGTTTGAAAGAACGTCCTTATGACTACTGAATAGTACAAGATTCTCCATGTTGACTTTGTTTCTGTTGTTTTATTCTGACATGTCGGTTTCTTCGTGTAATAAAATATCTTTTAATATATTTGCTGCCTCTTCTATCATGTTCTTTCTTTGTTTACGTTGAAACCACTCACATAAAACTAAATTTGTTAGTAAGAAAAACATTGTTATGTTATCAATTCACTATGTTGTTACAAAGATGATTAAAAGGTTTTTATATCTTTAAAGTTACCTGATAAAGCTGCTCGGTTTCCTCTTCTTCTTTACAACAATCTCTCAAATGATCAACTACGGTGAAATATACTTCAACATCAGTACGAGCAGAATAAAGTGCAGAATCAAAGTCAAAGTCAGGATCTTCTTCTATTCCAATTTTATGACATTCTCCAAGAAATCTTGAATGCAGTTCAATCACATCAAGACTATGATGTATAACATCCCAAAAAGCATCCAAATGATAAAGTTGATAGTCTGGAGTGCCATAGCAAGCAAGTTTAGCAATCATCAAGTCAATATAAGCATTTTTAAAACATGCGTCCATCTTGTTTCAGTGTCTTGTGGGCTTTTACTTTGCTTCACTGACTTTAAGTACTCCACACTTGCCGCAGAAGTTGTTTGGTTCACACAACTTGCAATTATACTTGTGGCAGTGGCAATGATAATCCTCCATATATCCACAAGCACCGCAATAGTCGCAGGTAAGTCCAAGTTGATTTTGCACGTTCATGTTCTCCAACTGAACTTCAGTCAGCCTTTTCTTGGATAGCTTTGACACCTTCATCCGACCATCCTTTTGCAGCTTGATGATCGTTTTCTTGTCATGACATTCCTCACATGGTGATAGGGCTGAGTTGATGTTGTCCATCTCCTGAAGCAGTGTCTCCCATTCACCATCATTCATGTTGATGTGATGTGTGTATTCTTTCCCTTCAAACCGTGACGTGCGCACAAAACTAACATAGCGCATATCCAAGTATGAAATGACTTCAAGCCACTTCGTTTGCGTTAAGTACAGTTTGAAGCCAATGTCGCGTAAATTTTTCAAGCTCTGGCACACAATCTTCCACAAAGATGGTGAATAAGCACACCATCTCTCTCCACGTGTGATGCGTAGAAATGGCCCATATTCTCCATGCTCCACAGTAATGGTTAAGTTAGCACTAATTTTAAAGCTGCTGCTGCTGCTGCGCTGCGCTGCTGCGTTGCTTGTCTTGTTCTCCATGACTGCTACAATGTATTGATGATCCACTCCCTCCAACTGTCTGCTGAGAAATGACTCCACTCTGCTGAGTTCACTCCCTTTTATACCCAACTATCTGCTGAGTCAGCTTTCTTTTCAAAGAACTTGCAAACTTTTGAATTCACTTCAACTCGTCCATGCTTGAACCGAACAAGGTCTGATACATTATTTGGAACATCATCATCCTAATGTAGAATAATTCTAGTAGCTACAACTAACATGAGGTCAGTTGCCCAAATTGTATTCGCGTTGATAAATGCTAAATCAATGTTGTAAGTTGATCGTAAATGCAGTTCTTCACATTCATGTAGAAACGAGCGGATGAAACGATCTCTTGGAATAGCCTTTCCCACAGCTTCCCAATGCAGATGCAAATTCTTCACTTGCAGCATCCAATCCGATTCAAAAGCAGGAAGCTTTGAAAACACATAGTCAATATAGTTCACTTTGAAGACGTCATCCATAGTCATACATCTGTCAAGAAGTAATGCCGACATTGTGAAGTATTTTCTCGTCACTCTTCCTTTTATAAAACTTTGATGGTATATGGTGTGTAACTTGTTCAAACTTATTCAATACTCGTTCAAAATTGTTGACTCAGCAGAATGTATCACATATATGTTTCACTCATGCTTTTATGCTACTTCCATGTAATCAAAATATGGTGTGTAACTTTTCAAACTTGCTCAAAATTGTTAAAATTGCTGACTCAGCAGAATTTTACTTGTGTATATGGTCGACCAAAAAAAAAAAAAAAAAAGAAAAATGTTCAGAATCGTCTGAAACGGATAAATATGCAAAAATCACAATTTCGAGGGGGGGGGGGGGGGGTCGGTCGACCCAAAAAATGAAAAATGTTCAGAATCGTCTGAAACGGATAAATATGCAAAAATCACAATTTTGTGGGGGGGGGGGGGGGGGGGTCGGTCGACCCAAAAAATGAAAAATGTTCAGAATCGTCTGAAACGGATAAATATGCAAAATATGCAATTTCGGGGGGGGGGGGGGGTCATCACTTTTTAGGGTCTGTTGTCGATTGACTTCGGAAATGAAAGCTTGACTTCATTGACTTCGACGATCATCGACTGAAACCCTAGGAAGCCGCCACACAGCATGACCTCATTATCACCTCATTATGACCTCATTATCACCTCATTATGACCTCATGATCACCTCATTATCACCTCATTATCACCTCATTATCACCTCATTATGACGTCATGGATGGCCGCGCCTATCCTAACGCTTATCGTGACCTCACTTCCGGTCCAGACAGCACTTCCGGTCCAGACAACACTTCCGGTCCAGACAACACTTCCGGTCCAGACGCTATGACGTCACTTCCGGTCCAGACAGTATGATAGACAGAAAGTGGGCGGGGCTTCATTGTCTTCATTGATCTCATTGGCTTTTCATTGGTCACGTGACTGATGACGTCATTATCACCATGGTTACGCCTTGGTTACGCCTATGACGTCACTTCCGGTCCAGACAGTATGACGTCATCAAGTGAGCCAAAACTGTCCTTTTCACCCTACTATTGATATCAAAAATTATTTTTTGAGATCAAGAATACATTTAGAGATATCAAGAATACAATTACAGATAGCAAAAATGAATTCTTGATATCAAAATATGGATTTATTGAGATCAAAAATTAATTCTTGATATCAAACATCAATTTTTGAGATCAAAAATGAATTCTTGATATAAATAATTCACTAATAAATGTGAAAACGGCATTTCATACTTTTCAGGTTTCAAGATGTAAGTGTTTTAAGGCCCATCCGTCATGTATGCACGCGAGGACGGGGAGTGGGCCCTTGGGTGGATTGGGAGAGGGGGAGTTGAGTCTTTGTGTACCGTTAGAGCGAATGGGTAACGTCACAAATTTTACGTACCACGTGGCGATGTTACTGGGGGCATTATATGGTATTTTATTATAACCAGATAACATTCCCAGTTCGCGTTATGAAGCTGTTGGGAGTTCAAGCGTTAGTGATCACCAATGCTGCTGGCGGTCTCAATCCCGACTATAAAGTTGGCGACGTGATGATCATAAAGGACCATATAAATCTGCCCGGACTCTGTGGTTGTAATCCTCTGGTTGGAAACCATGACGACAGGTTTATTTACACAGACATTTCCACATGTATCTGTATTTTTAATAAAATTAAAAAGTCCTAAGAATTAAATTTGAAATCATGTTATTAAGATTGAGATAACATATTTCTAGCAATCTAACTAGTGTCACGAATGAATTAATAACAGATTTAGGCTAGAAGAATTCCGTTGTCGAAACTGACTATGATATAATTGAAACGTCCATTTGTTTGGTTAATGTAATACCGGAAGTTGCAATTAAGGCTCTTGGCACACGTGACATAACTACAGCTTAAGTAAGTCAGAGAGTCTAAAAATGAGGTAAAATTTGATTTTGATATGACCCATGACCTTGAAATTTGAAGTTATGAACCAATATTTTTTCAAGCTGCCACATATTGGTGTTGGAGTCAGAAAACAACGTCAAACCGGCTCTAGCGGGTTTCGATATTAATATGTTTAAATTTTCCCACAGCCTAAATGCGGATGTGGTATTTCGTTATAGATACTGGGAAAGTCACCAATCACATTACTGTGAATAGGGGTTGGTGCTCGAAAACGAGCACAGATTTGCTCTTATCTTTCTGAGATAATTTTTAACGAGGTCTTTTAATTTCTTTTTTTTTTTTTTTTTTTTTTTTTTGTAATCTAATCTACCTTTGAGGTCGATTTTATTCTTCCACTTATTTAATATTTTGACGTCCTGTGCTTGGTAGTTAGGGGTGCCTGGTTTTTCTATCACTGCGGTTCGCTTTTTTGGAAACTCATTTTTTTTAATTATTAAGCAATGTAAAATATTCTATCGATAAATTTTTAAAACGCATGTAATCGGTTTATGGAAAATCCAGTTGGTCAGATGTTTGCGTGCTTTTTTGTTTTTGTTTGTTTGTTTGTTTGTTTTTTTTTTAAATCAAGTTTTTTTCGAACGCGGAAGACGCGTTTAGATAAGGTCAAAGAAATCATTTTAACTGACAACCAATTTCAATTAATGGCAATAAATGTTCCAAGTTCGAACCGCAGTTCGTTTTTCCTTAGAGCTGTGCAACTCTGCAGGAATCGCCTTCTGTGAAGACTCTGGTGCATTTAAAACGGATATAAATATCTGGAATAACAAGTAAATTGCCGTTATTTGGAAACGAAATATTAAAATGGGAATTACTGCATGGAAATAAAATGAACTAAAATTTTACATTACCCTATTTTGGTCTATTATTTTTACCTCTTTTTTTACCTCTTTGTATCTTTTTAACAGATGGTGCAATGATTTTTGCATTAGCTGGCCACGTTGCTTCTAGGTTTATCCCAACATCAACCAGTGAATAGGGATGGATTCTCCGCATATGTCAATTCACGATAAACAATTTAAAAGTCACTGGGTGTTTTTCGGAAACAAAATGATATACAATTTCGCCATTGGGCAAGAAGAATACTATGTCCGGAGAGGGTTAAGGGAGCAAATCTCCACGAGGGAAACTTCCCTTCTACCACTAACCTTATCGTATTCCGTTTGAATTGCATCAAAATGAAACTTTTATGTTGCTTTTTTTGTAAGATAAAACACATATCACAAAAATACATTGGTGTACAGTAAACTATTTTACAAAACGCATAGGTTTGGTACTCGATTTCCGGCATTGTCATCGGCTTACGATAAGAACATGAGAATTGCAGTGAAGAATGCAGCCGAAAATCTGCAGTACGACTTTGTTAAAGAAGGGGTTCTCGCAGTGCAGGTGGGACCGAGTTTTGAAACCGTTGCCGAATGCAGAATGATGAGGACATTAGGCGCTGATGCAGCAGGCGAGTGATGTAATTCCATAGCGCTAGCTACACAGAATATATATATCAATTTCATGATTGCCAGTACACATACAAAGGAAACAGTACTATTTTGCCTTGTGCATACGCCCGGTACACACGTGATGACGTATCACCTGCTCTTCTGGTATCGAAAACGCTACGCGTTACCTGACATCGTCATAACAACGTTACTACGCAACAGAAAGCATCGCAGAGAAGTGCAAAAATAAGTATTTTTTTGTTCTTACAAAAGGCTTACAGCTGCCGTTGGAGCTTACCGACGCTAGAAAAGTATTATCTAAGCCTCTTCACGCCCGTAACCGCATAGAATTAGGCGTTCCTGAACTTAGCGATGGAGCTCCGACGCTTAAAAGTATTATTCGTATACGTATAAATACATATTTCATTTGTACAGCACAGTGTTTATTTCCGCCTAGCAATACGTCCGTTTGTTGCTGGAATGAAAAATTATATATTTGGACATAGTCTGAGGCTTGATCGAGGCACCAGTAGAGGGTCTCTGGAAAGAAAAATCATCGCAAATTAATCTATCATTTTGAGTCTAATTTCTCATCGATCGCACCAAAGGATTCAAGCTTAAAATAAGTTTTCGCAGGAGTGGGTCTACAAACCAATCCGACTTTCAGATTTCCCCAACTTCTGTAACATTACCAATGTTTTCAACACAAGCAAAAGACTTTACTCTTAATTGTAGCGACTCCCGGCGCCGGTTTATGATCTATGATTTTGCAGTTTCAGTTTTATTCACTTCGGCATGTTGCACATGCAGCTTTTCGTTGAAAAGCGCCGATACAGGGTTATTCCTGGTCACGTTAATCGGTTTTGGTGTTATAGCGAATAAAAGGATCAAATCAAGCCGACTATTCTTTGTAAAACAACAGCTCACCAGAGGGCGGCGCCGCAGTCGTCCGCCCCAGAGGTATCCAGTCTACTTGAGTAATTTGAATTTCTTGCGTAGGTGAGATCCAACGGCAGCTATAATTCATTTCTAAAAATAAAATTCACATTTTTATCCAGTTAAAACGGATTTTTGCCTTATGTAGATGTTGTAGCTGTATCTGTTTTAATTGGATAAAAACGTGAAATTTATAAGAAACTGGATCTGCAGCAAAAATGAAATAAATAAACAAAGCCAGGCTTTCAGCCTCTTGCACCAGTACTACAACCTGCGGGAGCGGATCAGTCCACCCGCTCGTGTAGTTTTGCCATTGTACATAAGAAAGCGGATCTGCGGATGTGCGCACACAAATGTTAAAGTGAATCGTTGACATCACAAATTTTGCGTGCACAAGAGAAGGGGGTCGCTAGTTTATTCTGCCGCTCTACTAATGTGACTTTAATTTGTCAACTTACTTTAAAACACCAAATCAATGGCAGCGTTTTGCATTCGTTTAATTTATCTCTTTTGTTTATATCTTAGCTATAAAGAGCTCTGAGTATCTGAAATATGTCGAGAACAGTCTTAAGTATTTTTCTGTATTTATTTTATACATATGCTGAGGAATAAATATAGATTGTTAGTTTATAAATTAGTAGAATTCTTCAAACTCATCAAAGCAGGCCGGCTCTCTTTTAAAAAAGTACAGTTTTTCTCAACAAATACGACGTGATGCGTCCTCCCGACGTTGTTAATACGTTGCTTGGTAGCAATCTGACTTCAAAACTTGAAAATGAAAAGACTTGACATCAAAAACATGCCCTTGAGTGTTCTCGCCAAATAATTGATTTATCAATTAATTAAAAAATCAATTGATGGTTCAAGTGAACGAATGCACTTAACATGTGGCATGTGGCTCAACAAGATGTTGAAATCTAACGCGCCACCATGGGCAATAAGGGTTTGTGGCAAAAGTGACTTCAAAACGGCGTATTTGTGTTCCTTTTTTCGGGGGAGGGGACCTTTTTTTTTACAATTTTGCTTTGAATAATGACGTCTTGTTCCCGTGTCCTTTGCATTTTGTGAATCAAGTGACGCCGTAACGAAAGGAGCGACAAATGCATTTTTTACTTGCATCGTTTAGTACATTTTGTGGCTCTTTCACGATGTCGCCTTTACGTCGCTTTGATAATGTCGTTTAAGCGACGTCATAATGATGTCATCAGGACGGTGCTGAAATGACATGTCATTTAGTTGATCGTTTTACCACATTCAGTAGTTCTTAGGTCACATAAGAAATGTCGTTTCTGTTTCATAACAGCGGCTTTGCTGCTCAACTTATATTGTGATGTTCCAAGTTTCTTGTTTCTTACTTTTCTGTGTAAAAGTACTTCAGGACAAGTAAAGGTACTGATGTTTACAAATGAAGAAAAACCATGTCTTTCAGAAAATCTGTTGACCTCAAATATATGAAACTAAAAAAGTACTTTTTCAAACGGAGTATTATGGGGGAATGAAAAGTGCGTAATGAAATGGAACTTCTAATTTATAAATGCACTTGTTAAATTATTGATTTATGTTATTTGTACATCTAACAGGAATGAGTACAGTTCCGGAAGCCACAGTTGCGGTGCATTGTGGGATGCGAGTTTTTGCCATGTCGCTCATTACCAACCTGTGTGTCATGGAGTTCGATGTGGAACAGCAAGCCCACCACGAAGAAATCCTGGCTGTCGGCCGATCGAGAAATACAGACATACAGAATCTAATTACAAAATTAATCACCGTCATTGAGTGATATGTCTCAACTCGCATAGGATCCCACGGGGCACCTAGTGCCATGTGTTACCATGGGTGGCAAAAAAAAAAAGACAGAGAAAGAGGGCAATTTTGAGGCCAGACGCGGTCTACGCGGAGTAGTAATTTCGTTAAAGGGGGGGGGGGGGGAGTGAGAGTTTTCATTCAGTGCTCCGCGTTTACGACAAAAAGTGGAGGAGTGGGGGCGGGAGGGAGGGGTTCTTTCAGAACTGCACTTTTTTTGTTGAAAAGGAGGTGTTATTTCAAAATTTGAACTCAGCGTTTCCGGGTCGTTTTAAAATATCATGGACACGCATGGTATCCGGTTGATACGCGAGTCCCCCGGGACTAGAATGCATAACAATCTGACACTGGTGTGCAAACTAAAGCTAGACAGTAAATAACAGTTCAGATCACGCACTGGGGAATCAGTATTAAAAATTCGGCCATCTAAATTGATGCAACGCTTATCAATAACAGTTTGTGCTCTCGGTATATATATGAGAATGCCTGACTTCGAGGTATTCTCTATTTTCATGGCCCTGTCTATTCATACCGAGGGCGTCAGCCCGAGGCGTGATCAGACAGCGCCATGAAAATAGAGTTTACCGAGAAGGAAGGCATTCTCATACTTAATGTCCATGTGCCAGACGAATTGGCCCCGCCTTCCCCGGCCCGTCACCCCCTATTGTTCTGCGATTAAAGTGACAAATAAAGAATAACAATCATGACAAGGTATAAAAAACTGAACGATCATTCATAACAACCTAGTTAACGCAAGAGTCAACACGAGCTTTTTTTGAGACAAGATTAATATGGAGGAAGATTCAGAAAATGATTTTTTGACCCAAGTCTGGGAATTTTGGCATTGGATTGGACATTGATGGATTTATTCAAGTATATAATGTTAACGAGTCTGTCGGATCTATCGATACCACAAGCATGTTAAGACCGGATGGACCTTACATAATTTTTGAAAATGAATTCCGACATTAGCTACAAGGTAATTTATTTGAAAGCTTCTACTTTCTTCTGTTTAAGTTAATGTTCCTCGTCGTAAAAGTCTGGCGCTTTGCTCGAGATTTGAAATCTAGAGAAAAAATCGATTAAGTGATCATTCTGACGTCTATCAAACGTCTTTTTGAGGTCACGACGTCTGTCGACGAATATTTAACGTAGAAAATGAGATGCGTTTTGTCATTTTCATCGCGACTAAATCACGACCGCTGTCGAACGTCTGTATCGATATATCTCTTTCATCAGCCCGCCTCCCCCTGTTCCAGTAAAAACTAAAGAATTCGTCAGGTATTTAGGCATTAGAATATTTGTTAAGGAATATATGTTTTTAAGTTTAAATAAATCTTTTTTCAAGGCGAAGATTCTTGATGTTTGATTCCTGTTAAAATTCCATTTGATCAATGACTATGTCTGTTGTTTTCAATGAATCAATTTAGCCAACAATGAAAACAAAGTCACCCCTTGCAGGGCATTCTCAAAAAGAATGACCTGTGTACCGGGTCGTTTTTTTAGAATGCCCTGCCTCACAAAAGAGGTGCGACTTTGTTTGCCTCGTTCTTCAAAATAAGTCATCGGAGAAAACAAAAGAAGTGGACATTAAATTTAAAGCTTGCAACGGAGGGCTATAGCTGCACGATTTTCTCAGACCCATACATTGTTTAATTGGAGAACCTTGACATGATTCTACACTAGAGATTACTCTTTGAGGTGCATTTATGGCTTCAAACCCATAGAGTAGGCTAGGAGAACATACGGTATTCCACATATGGGCTTTAACATCTGTTGGGAGTCCAGGGTAACACATTCCAATTTCACCTAGGCTATAATACGAACGCCGGCAGGAGGAAGCTCGTTTATCAAGGTTGGTGGGGTAGCTAAGGTCTGAATCATATGTAACATCAAGTATATCCATCAAACTTACTGTTTCAAGCGCAGCATGTTTCAGATGCCATGTTGGAGATAATCTAAATGGACTTTTTCCAGCTATAAGACACTTAGTCTTTTTAATGCCAAAGTTAAATTTCCATGTTCTAGAGTACAACTCACACATGTCAATCTGATTTTGTAAACCCTAGACGGTTGAGTTGAACAAAGTAATAAATTGTACAACTTCTCACCATTGCGTACACCAGTATTGCTCTCTTTCAGTAAACGTAACAGATCATCAATAAATATATTGAATGAGACAGGAGAGAGGATACTTCCCTGTTTTGTACCTCTGGTAATATGAAAAGCAGAACTGGTACTATTATTCCACTTCACTACTGAACAAGAAGATTTATACCATTTAAGTAAAGATATCAAGTGCGCTAGTGGGGTTCTATTAAACAATTTAAAAAATAGGCCGTATTGCCAGATTTTATCGACATACTTTTCTGCGTCTAGACTACAAACAAAGAGGGAGGTATCTTTGGCTTTACGGAACATCATAACATCGTTCAAAAAGCTACATGCCATAGCAATACTTTTTCCTTTCGCAAAACCAAATTGCGTGTTACATAGGAATACACTTTTAGGCAACATCAAAATTTCTAGTTTTTTTAGCAAATATTGACAGTAGATTGATCGGACGGTAGCTATCCGCTACATTTGGATTCAAGCAGGGCTTTTTCAGAATTGGAACGATAAGGCCCGTCTTGAAGGCACTTGAAACAGTTTGAAACTTGATCATGGCAGTAAATAAATTTGATCAGGTCTTGCACATTGCTAATGACTTACCGAACATGAGGTGTTCTGTGGTGACACCGTCATATTCGGAGGAACAGTGACGTTTAAGTTTTTCAATAATGTTCGAGATATCCTAAAAATCGTTAAATCGTTAAATATTTCATTACAGTTATCTCGGTACTTTCTCCTAGCAAAATGAGATATCTTTATCTGGTCCTCTGTGACAGAAGAATCGCCATCCTTCATAATTGAGCTATAGTAGTAAGCAAATTAATTGGCGCTTACACTCGATTTAACAACTCTTTTCTTTTGTCTTTTGATGTTATTCCAGAACGAACAGAAGTTGTTTGATCTAAACATGTTTGTTAGTTTCCATGTTTTATCGTTTTGCACCTTATCTAGGCAGTGGCGCTGTATCTTACGGAACCTTTTCTTGACACTTTTATATATATCACACACAATGCCTACACGCGGTCGTCCCATGCTTACCCAAACATACCACCAAAGACGTTGTTTGGTTCTCAGAGCGCTTAATTCCGGACACCAGTAAGCTTTTGGGGACAATGAATTACCTCTTCGTTCACATGCAAGCTCAGCCATATTATGCATACTAGAGACAATATTCAATAAATGGCTGTCTTTAATTGATTGCTTGTCATTGCTATTAACATAACTCTATTTTATGTTTTTGATATTACTGTTCAAAATGCGCCTGTAGGTTTCTACTTGCCTTGGGTTATTCCAATTCATAAAAAGGTAGGTGCGTGGCACACTTTCAGAATTTATTTCTGGGGTGTCCTCATTAGAGCATTTGGCCTTGAACTCTATCCTGACTGGCAAGTGATCACTCGTATTATCGGGAGAGTCTGGTATAATTTTACACAACGACACCAAATCACAGTCACAGGAGTTCATAGCAATATGATCTATCCACGTATACACACCCAGTGTTTCACATTTGTAAGTATACTTAGTAACTTGACAAAAGCTAAAGTCAGTCAGGATCATCTGGTTTGCTACGAGAAAATCAAACATTATTTTTGAATGCACTTTAAATCCCCTTTGTTTATACCATTGATTTGACAGACGGTCACGGGGTGGAAGTTGCACATTGAACTCTCCGCACAACTTGATAGGCGCTACGGCGCCGTAGTCATCAATGAGCGATTGAAGAGCATCTATTTTAGACACAAACTCATTTGTCTGAATAGGATCACCTGATTTAAAATAGGGCATACATACATTAACTATAATGCGAACGAGTGTACCTGATGAGATATAAATGCCAACAACTACAATTCTATCACTGTGCACTTCAATTTCTTGGTATGACAAGTTCTGCTCAAGTTTGCACACAACTGCTACTCCAGCGTAAGGCCAGCCGCAGCTTACCGACCCGGACATGCCAGATGTACCGAAAACAGTCACATCCGGAGACAAACAGAGGCCACTACCACCGACAGTTTGGCCACCAACAGTTTGGCCATGGACCACAATTACATTTCTGGTAGAGCATGAAGACACAAGGAGTAAAAACAAAGGAATTGTCGCGGTAAATATATTATTTTATAACACATGTGCAGCCAATAAATAAATGTTATTGTTGTAAAATAATCACTATATGTTGGGTTGTTCTAGGAAAAAATTGCTGTGAAATATTGGTTTTTGCGTAACAAACTTTTTAAGAATGAGCAAAATTCGAGAAGAGATTGGACAAAACTGGGGAATCTCTCGAATACTATTTTCCAATCAGCATAGCAAAAAATCCAATCGGAAGTCCTCCCTTTTTCTAGTTATTTCTGTTCTTCTAAAGGTCCAGTATATCTTATTTTATGGTTGTTTTAGAGCGTGCAATGTTATGGAGAGTGACAGAATTCAAAATGTTATACAGAAAGTCTTTGTAAAATTAACTGTGGTCAATGGCCAGCGCTCGAGCCTTCTTATGCTGTCTTACATTCATGTAATTCAGCATTAAATGGACACCAGTATTCATGGCAACAACTAAAAGAGACGGGTGGTGCGTTTATAAAGCAGATATTGAAACGTTTGTTTTTAATTGAATCCAAATCAGTAGATCATATATATTCAATTTTGTCATCATTAAGCCTGGCATTACAAGGAAAATGTCAATAAAATGTGACTTTCCGAGAGGCTTACAGCACACATATCCCCTTCCAAACTGCAGATTTGCTTTTATTTTACATCACCGCGCTTCATTAACCGCGATTACTCCTTCAATGTACTTTTCATACTGCAGTTTAAAACATGGCTTTAAAAACTGGCTTAAATCCGTGGCTGTGCACAGTGAATCGGTCAATTTGATGCTGAGGTTCTGCGTGCGTAGCGCACCTTATTCCGTTGCTTAGGTGGCAAACTGTGATCGTGCATTTTTTGCAGCAAAATGCAAAGAACTTCAAAAACAAAGAAAATAAACTAAATACACTCCTGCTATATTTGCTGAAATGAAGTGATTCTTTTATTTCATTACAAAGTGCTCTAACTCACACCACCTGAGTTATCTATACACAACAAAGCCGTGTGTTCTGAGAGTGTTTATATCATTAGCCATTTAAATTTAAATGCATTAAATGTCGATATATTTTAAAGCATAGATACATAGTGGGTTGGGCTTCAGTCGCTCATCTGAACTTTACGTTAAGAAACGCTGTTATATTAACTGCATGGTTGGCTTGTAACTGGTCCCCTAAACTCGACCTGTGATTAGCAAACTTTCGGCACTCTAGATTCTCGATTGGGAACGCGCACGATGCCCACCCCGGACATTGTCGCCATTTCGCTATGTCGCGACATATCGCGCCGTGTGCCTTTTGGAAAATGGCCTATCCTAAATGGACTTGCTGCTACGCTTTATTCATCAACTGAAGCATGCAGTTCAGGGGAACAATAAAATCAAGTTCAGCGACCTACCTGCGTCCTCTTCCTTCCCCTAATCCGTACATAAGCGTGTGCATGCCATGTAACCTCAATCCCCTCTCTCTCACACACACTGGTATCCCATTTTAATATATAAGTTGCAGCTTTGTCCTCCTTCTCGGTCTCCTTCCTTTGTCTCATTAATGTGGTAATGTCGTTTTTATGTTTATGTCTCATGTTTTCTCTTTATTTTGTAAACCCCCAATCCTTCTTACACCATATTTATTATGTGTAAGTTACTCTTTATTATGTAGTTTTGTTAGTGCTTGATTTTTGGCATCATAAGTACCTCTTATTGGTGTCGTGATGTATTCTTCAACCGAGAAAACTCAAAATACAGTTTAACCAAAACGTCCCAGTTTTATTCGAGTTCAGTTGACCGCACTTTACCTGATTCTCTGCTAGAGATCTGAATATCTTATTCGGGAATCCACGACATTTAATCTAAATCTGCCCGGTACGACAGTTGGTCCAGATTTTTGTTTCGTGTTTTTTCATTGGATTTGGTATTAGCTGTGAATAATTTACTTAATTTCATTTTCCACTATAGTTGTACCTATTCCTTAGCTTTTATTTTTTTATTTTTTTTATTTTTAAGAAGGAATGGCCGAAAGCCTCAGAGGGCGTCAATTTTTGAATATCGTGATAGGTGATCTAACCCACTGCATTCGCTTACCTAAGGCAATTACAGCGAAAGTCAATTTCGCGCTCACCATCCCGAGCTGGGTTTGAACTTGGGACCTTGAGATTATTAGACGAACGCTCTAATCAACCAAGCTTTATTTATTTATTTTTTGATTGATTCAAGTCTGTGGTTTTTATTCATTTATATTTTGTTGTGTTTGAATAAGTGGCCTAATTTTATTTCTATTACATTTGCACTTTTTAATTGCTAAATTTTACTTATAAAAATGTATAAATAAATTTTATATATTAACCTCATTCTCATTAGCATCATGATTATGCTCAGCTATGAGTTCTGGCTCAGTCATTGCGAGTGACGTTTTGAGCACAAGCTGATAAGAACTTGTTTTACGCCTAGCACAATTTGTTTGTTTTCATTTTTCTTAGTGTACATGAAACCCTTATGCGCGAATTTAGGTTTTCCTCTATTACTCTGTATTATCTCCATGAGGCAGAAAGTAATTGTTGATAAACTCCACTAGCTTTAAAACTGTTATATACCTTTTCAGTGACAAGTCACCGTCATCCGGGTTAAGTCTGGTACAATATGGGGAGACTGTGTTCAAGTAAAAGCACCTTTTGCACTCTGGTCGGTTAGACTCCAGTTAGATACTCCGTGGCATTGATGGATTTTTATGCAACTTTTTTGTGATGAGTAGGAAATCCTTTGAAGTTAATGACTTTATATTTAAATTTTAATTCTTTTGCATCGTGGTATAGAAGGCAATTAAGAAGAAGAAAACTGTTCAATTGTTTTATTTGTCTCTTCAAATAAAAAACCACGAAAAAAATCGAGACCAATTGTCGTACCTAGCAGATTTAGATCAAATGTTCCTAGATCAAATCCCGCTAGATCAAATGGGATACCATTATTTGGACATTGTGACCTGATGTAAGCAGCCACTTAAGGCTCTAAGTCTTAACGAAGATCTTCAAGTATACAGTCTGTTAGGAAATGCAATGATATGTTTTCAATGCTACTTCCATTCAAAGTATTGACTAAATCATTAGTATTAAACAAATATCAAATGTAAATAAAGTAGTAATATCTTCATTAGCAGTATTTAAACAGCTAAAACGACATTCTTTTAGGCGCATTCAACCGTTTTAAGCCATAATAGTCGGTATTATGTCTAGAGGCGACAAAAATCAAGTTTGGGAGGAGGGATGACAAACGATGAGCGGTAAGAAAAAGTGTCGGGTGGAATGGTGATGATATGAGTGAGTTTTTACATTGGGGAACGAGTGAAAGTATGAAGAATGGTAATAATATTGAAATATTGAATATTGAAAAAGGAAATATTTAATTTATGTTCTAAAAATAAACTCCTTATAATTTGTTATCACTTTTTTATGATTTCCTCTTGATGTCCATCCTCTTTGTCCTTGTACAAACTGAATAGAAGTGAAAGGCTCAATGCTCAAGCACTGTTTCCATAGAATTAAGAACATCATATTAGTTGAGTACAATGTAATGAAAATATTAACGCTTTTAACTTGAGCAAAAGTGAATATCTCTTGCAAGTGTCAGACGACAATATAATTGGAGTCTTTAAAACAGGAGAAATTTTGCTTTTAGCTTACGCTTTTTTCCATAGCTTTAAAAATAGCCATTAAAGTGCATTTCTTATTTCGAAAATATGTGCCTGCGAGGCCATCACTATGAGTTATCAACATCTATTCAGTTATTATCGCGATCCATAAATAAAGTTTTTATATAAAACAAGAACCTGTCTTGTTGCTCTTATCTAGGACATGCAGTTGTAGCGTTTGTCGTGTGTGCATGCTTCGCGATCCACATGTATAGCTATCACTGCGGTAGCGCTGTTCCTGAGCGCTCTGGATCGCTTTTTGTGTTGGTGTAAGCTGCCAGGCCTTCAATAGCCGTGTGTCGGCTGAATTTAACGAGGGTTGGAGATACATTAATTTTTCCTGGCGTGCTACCACGTATAGAAACTGTCTTATCCCCTTTTAAAATCCGGTTATTTTAGCTGCACCGCTTTAACCGTGAGTCTAGATCGTGTTTCTCTGCTTACTCGCCATTCTGTGTTGTAACAGCGACCACGTCATTGTAAACACATAGCACAGGAGACGCTCCTCATTGGCACGATCATGCGATTGTGATTCTGCTTAGTTTGTGTACATATCGTATCACTCCTAGAATGGCCTGGTCAGCTGATCGACACACTTCCCAACTGGTGTTAGTTGTCACATGTTAGGTTACGCATACACAGTCATCCATTACTTCATATTGCTCCATCACGTGACCGTGTAATTGTATTCTGCTTTGAGTTTTGCACACGTCTCGCTCCATCACTTGATGATGATCCGCCGGACTTACCATGCATGCCACGGTTTACTGTGCGGACTTTTCAGCAAGCGCAACGTGCTCCACATCTAGTACTGCAGTTGCTCCGCTGTCACTTCGTGTGTTTTAGATACATTGTTGTTTACTTGCGTCTTTATATCACTTCAAGTTGTGATAAGATTTAACACGCCTCTGTATCATTTGTTTACGCTACACATGACCACTGAGTATCAATTGCTCTCGCAGTTTCTGGTTGTTACATGCCATTTTGTGCTGTGTCGGTGTTCGTGTTAGCTTATAATTTGTTCCAAGCTTTACTTTAATAGTTTGTGTCATACAGTAGCAACATGTATGATGTCATGGTCGCACTTTTCATGTGTAACACCTAATACTTATAACATTTTTCAGATACCGCGAAGATTCCGGAGGCATGCGGACACATCAAGTTCTGGTGAACCTTACATTCACTGCACGGCCTGCCTGTTTCACTGGGCAGGCACCAGTTTGTACAGTAGTGTCACGCTGCAACATTGTGTCCATTTCAACAACGACATTTTACGTCATCAAGATAGAGCACGTACTAGCTCCAAATCACGCTTAAAGAATGTTTCTTTGCATTTGCTCCAGCTTTTGCCGGTTTCGCTTTCCTTATGGTCCCGTTATAGGCACTTTTAGACTCCGTCGTACGAATGGGATCACAGAAAAAGACTGGGACTGCTGTCTGGTCCTTAATCATATTAGTTGTGTACGTGGACTTCCACCCTCAGAGCCTGTTGGCTTACACTACGACTATTACGACAAATTAAGTGTTCTAAAATCAGAGACAATAGTTAGTCATAATGGATCGAACATCCTCACATTATTGCTCTGCGAAGTCACTGAACGATGGAAACAAATTCACAGCAAATGTTAGTTGTTCAAACTCCGGTTATCGAGACTGCTTAAACTGACAACTGTAGAACAGACTTCGCCACTGTCGCCGTTGCAGCACTTAGCAATCAACATTAATTGTCATGCTGGAGCATTAAAATATGCTTCAGAAGAACTGGTGTCAAGAAATACACCACCTCGTGGTTTTTTCTGCTCGCCTTTCCTCCCAACCATCGGCTACAGTCACAAAGCCCACCACCATTAACAAGCCTAGAATGCCCCAGCAAGAAGGTGCGGGCGATCAGTCCGATGCTGCATGGTTTTCAACATTCCTTCACCGCACATTACCAATACTAAGAAAACCTTGCTTCTCTCGTAATTGGCGAAATTCTTGTTTCCGGTCAATACCTCCAAAAAAGTTGCTTGGTGACATTCCAGCCCATTTCCGGTCTATTGATATGAATTTCGAGCTGTAAGTGTTTTAAGGGGATTGGAGCTTGTGGAAGCAATGTGTGTGAGAGCATCTGTTTACGCGATTGGTTTTGTGTACATCTGATATATTTACTCTGGATATAAATCTTGTACTACTGATATTAAATTTATACCCATCGGTTTGGATTCCTTGAATGAATTTAAATAATTAACAGGTTAGTTTCGTCCTCTCCGGTGACTCACCTTGAACGTCACCTGGAATTTGCCAGTGATTTCCATGTGAATTTGGCGAATCACTGAGAAATGGCTGTTTCAATGTCATTTTGTTCATTCTTGGACATGATGATAGTACCGAACTAAGTTTGTTATGGTGCTGGTTTATCAGATCATGTTGCAATTATCTTCGTGCACACAGTTAGCCCTCCGCCACCTGTCACTAAATCCATCATTTCACGATCAATAAAGGATTGTAATTTAGAAGCTCTCAAAAAGGATATAGCATCAATCGATGTTCAAGCGCTACTCTAAGCGAATCGTTGAATATTTATAACAACTCCCTCCGTTCTATCATTGATAAACACTCCCCTATGGAAACGCACAATATCATTATTTGACCTAACACACGCTGGTATAGTTCGCTTTTAAGGCAACAGAAAGTGATTCGACGTCGTCTAAAGCGCAAGTACTCCAACTGTGGCTCAGAACGTGACAAAGCGCCATACAAGGAACAGTGCAATTATGTTAACTATCTTCTAAATGAGGCAAAAACAAAGTTTTTAAGGAATGAAATTTGTGAGTCTTGTTTCGATAAGTAGAAATTGTTTGAAACCGCCAAAGAAATTCTGCACTGGAAAAGTGACCCAAAATATCCAAGTGACATTCATCCAACCAGTTACCTTTCGATTTTGCCACCTATTTCTCCGATCAGATTATCAGGATAAAAGATCAAATTCGTTCCAGTACTGCGAATGAACTTGCTTAAGAATTTCGTGATAGCCAGGAAACGAATGCAATTTTGTCTAAATTTTTCGCTGCCACTGTGAAAGAAATTGAAAATATCATATCAACCTTAAATTATGCAACATGTGACTTAGACCCTTATTAAACCTATTAAATTATGCAAGCATGAAATTTCTCCTGTTATATCTCAAATAGTGAACTTATCTATTAAAGGTGCAGATGTTCCTGTTCCTCTGAAAACGCAGTCATTCGTCCATTATTGAAAAAGTCGTTTCTCGATCCGAACAATTTAATAAATTTCAGACTGTTTCAAATCTGCCCTTTCTTGGAAAAGTCATCGAAAAAGTAGTTACAAAGAGATTAGATACTTACCTTCAAGAACACTCACTACTACGTCAGAGAGATTCGGCATATAAGGTAAATCACTCGACAGAGACTGCTCTTTTACGAGTACACGCGGATATTGCAAGGGCTCTCGAGCAGCGCAAGGTCGCTGTGCTGCTGTTATTAGATCTAAGTGTAGCTTTCGATACCATATGCCACGACCGGCTGTTGTCGCTATGGGATTCGAAACAAAGCACAAGCATGGTTCAAATCACACCTGACGAATAGATTCCGATTCTCCAAGAGTTGAAAACTGGTGTTCCGCAAGGTTCAGTCGTTGGGCCTATCCTCTTTACCTTATACGTTGCCCCCCTCGAAGATATCACCAGAAAGCATAGAATAGATAGTCACTTTTATGCGGATGACTCGCAACTGTACATGTCTTTAGTTTGTCTATTCTTTTTCACCAAAACATAAATTCAGTCGAAAAGTGTGTTTCCGACATTAGGCTTTGGATGTGTGAAAATTATTTAAAATTAAATGATGATAAATCTGAAGCAATTCTAATTGGTTCAAGTACAAATATTAGAAAATTTGATAGTGTTTCAGTTCGAGTCGGAGATGCAGAGTTACATCCCAGCCACATGTACGATATTTAGGGGCTATTTTTGATGAGACTCTTTCTTTGAACAGGTTTATTTCCCATAAAGTTCAAGCGGCATCTTACTACGTGCGGGCCATAGCTCACGTTAGAAAATATTTAGATTCTGAGTGCGTCAAAACTCTAGCACATGGAACTAACAAAACCCTCCTTGCCAGTTTGCAAATTATCCAAAATTCAGCTGCGCGCCTCATATCACGAGTTGATCGACGTTGCCATATATCCCCAATACTCAAAGATCTCCACTGGCTTCCTATTGCCAAAAGAATTGAGTTCAAAGTTCCCGTCATTTGTTTTAATTGTGCCCGTGGCACTGCTCCCGTGTATTTACGTAAACTTATATGTACTGCCAAATCTAGTCGTGTTCTAAGGTCTAGTCACGGTTTGAAATTAATTGTTCCGTTTACCAGAAGTACAGTATATGCCTATAAAGCACTCTGGAACGACCTAAAGGCAGCAATTAGGAACTGTTCTGATATAAATGTTTTTAAATCTTTGCTTAAAACTCATCTCTTTAGACAAGCCTAATCCATCCCATATAATACAGTGTATTTGCATGTATTTATCCCCAGTAATGTTTTACTAATTTTATCTATTGTTTCAGTGGTATGTGTGTCCAAGTCATACTGTGAACTGTTATTGTGTAATGTGCTTAAAGCTATTTTTAGAGTAAGCGCAATATAAATGTATTGCAATAATAATAATAATAATAATAATAATAATAATAATAATAATAATAATAATAATAATAATAATAATAATAATAATAATAATAATAATAATAATAATAATAATAATAATAATAATAATAATAATAATAATAATAATAATAATAAAAATAAAAAAAAAAATAATAAAAAAAAAAAAAATAATAATAATAATAATAATAATAATAATAATAATAATAATAATAATAATAATAATAATAATAATAATAATAATAATAATAATAATAATAATAATAATAATAATAATAATAACAACAACAACAACAACAACAACAACAACAACAACAACAACAATAATAATAATAATAATAATAATAATAGAGGGCTGTTCGGTAAATATTTCAGTTATGCCATATCCAATTTCATGAGTATTCCTGCTCTGAACTAATTTTAGAGTTGATTTTCCAGAATGTTTAGAATCATTGCTTATTCCATCATTTAAGTTTTTCACGTAGCTATCATGAGCACAGCAAATATCCTTTTTATTGCAGCTTCCACTTATTCTTAAACCTTGCTCTCTAGGTTAATTTTGCCTGTCGGTATGTTCTTTCTGAATGAGGGATTTTAGTTCTTTGAATGTGCTTGTTAACCGGATCAAGAGTAACACTGAATTGCATTCCAATTCTGTTAGTCACTTCTAGTGTGCTGTTTACTTGGTCCACTGATATGGGAGATCTGAGAGGTCAGCAACGTCTTCTCCGATGAGTCATCTTGAATTTGCACTACTTGGTCTTCTGATAATATGAGTGCATGTGAACATAGAGTTATTACAAAACTAAAGGCAGCTAAATACAAATTTATAAGAAATTTGTCAGATTCTAATATTTCACATTTTAAAGACGATCTTGCAAACGTTAAGCTGCATTGTGTCTTAGAATAAACAAACGTCAATGGTGCTTATGATTCATTCCTTGGTATTGTCAAGGGACTTTATGATAAAAATTTTCAGTTTTAAAACGTGCGCATTAGTTCTTTAAACAATAAGCCATGGTTCACAAAGGGCTTAGTCAATGCTTGCCACAAAAAGAATAATTTATATGAAGCTTACATTTTAAATCAAACTGAGGGAAATGTAAGTAGACATAAATGGTAAAAAACAAATTAACTGGTATATTGAGGTATTATGAAAAGCAACACTACAGTAAGCTACTAGTAGAAAATAGAAATAATATTAAAACTACCTGGCGAATTTTGAATAAATTAATTAAGCCAGATAGTATTCGTCAAAAAGTGCCCGATTAATTCAAGGATTCAAGTGGTAATAAACAGAAAGGAGCAATAAGTATTGCAAATGAGTTAATTATTTCTTTGTTAAAATAGGATCAAATTTGGATTCAGATATACCAACAGGGGACCAAAGTATTTTTAATTATTTACCTGAGCGGTATACCCACTCTTTGTTTCTCCATCCTGTTGATCAAAATGAAATTCTTAGAGTGGTTAAAAAACTTATAGGTAAATCTTCACAAGATTGTAATTCATTATCTATGCATTTACTTAAAAGCATAATGAATTTTATTTGTGTGCCATTTTGCCATATATGTAATCTATCTTTTGAAACAGGGACTTTTCCTAGTGGTGTGAAAATTGCTAAAATATTACCATTTGATGCCTTAATGGAGGTAATAGAGGAAGTATGTAGCTCGTTGGACAAAAAATACAATATTTGTGGTTTCATTGATCTGAAAAAGGCATTTGATACTTTGGACCACAACATCTTGCTTGAAAAGTTGAATGATTATGGTATTAGCGCATAGCATTAAATTGGATAAAGAGTTATCTTATGTATAGAAAAGTATACGTTCAAATTGATGGCACTTGCTCTACTTTTTTAAATATACTGTGCGGTGTACCTGAAGGCTCGATTCTTGGGCCAAAACTTTTCATAATGCACATAAATGATCTTTGTGCTGTCTCAAAACTTTTACATTTTGTGCTATTTGCAGATGACATCAATGCATTTCGAAGTGGTTATGACTTAGTTACTCTTGCAAGGGAAGTTAGTATTGAGCTAAATAAATTACAAATATTGTTCAACGTGAATAAACTGACAATAAATGTTCAAAAAAAAAAAAAAAAAAAAACAAATCGTATGATATTTGGTAAGTTTAAACGTTAGTTTTGTTATAAACAGTCATGATGTTAAACAAGTCTATAGTACAAAATTTTAGGGGTTATTATTGACTCTAACTTAAATTGGCATGAACAAATAAATCGCGTTTCTGACAATTTATTAAGAGCTTTAGCTATCATGTATCGAGTTAAGTTTTTGATTGACAAGTATTCATTATTTCCCATAGATTACTCTCTTTTTTTCCTTATCTCTCCTATTGCTGCGAAACATGGGCAAATACACCCAAAACAAATTTACAAGTATTGTTTATGAAACAAAAACGCGCGATTAGAATAACAAAGTATGTTGGTTTTTATAATCATACAAATGATTTATTTATTAAATATAAATTGTGAAAATTCGAAGATATTGTTAAATTTAAAACACCGTGTATTATGCATAAAGCGTACCATAGTCAACTTCCTGTAAAATTTCAAGGTTTTTTTTTCAAAAAGTAACTGTGCTAACTCTTACAATACAAGCCAGTGCGATAAATTCAGAACAGACTTTGTACGAATTGTATATCTGTAGTTGGGGTTAAAACTTGGAATTGTCTGTCTGGCAATATCAGATCATGCTTCAGTATTACGTTCTTAAAAAATTGGTTACATAGCATCATATAGTGATTAATGTTTGTCTCGTGCCTTTACGTGCTATAATTGTATATTAGTATCTCATGTGTGTGTGATTAGTACGGATGTGCTCTAGTATAAGTTTTTAACTTCCAGCTACGCCTTTCTATTTTCAAGCATTTAATCAAAATCATTCAAGAATTATGTTTTGACATAGCTGCATGATTTACTGTGGTACCAGAATTGTATTGTTTGAAAATAGTATAAATAAAATATCAATCAACCAATCAATCTCTGCCTGAACGGCAACGACGCATGCCGGTCTACCCCTCAGTCAGTTAAATGAATGTCCCTCAGTGACCAATGAATGAAAACCAAAGTGTCCATGAATTGAACACACACATAAAATAGTTATGCGTTTGACATATAATATTTCTTTTAATAGAACAGTTTCACAGGATCCTTTGGTTAAAACTTCTATTAAGTGATAACTAGTTTTTTCAACGAAAGATTATCTTTAAATTTTATTGATTTCTGTTTAATGCCATAAACAAGTGTAAGTGTACTTGTTTTGGACTTTAGTAGTAGCGTATGAATATGTCTGAATTACTATGTACATAATCGAACTCAGAAGGCCAAGCATGTTTAGTTGTAACCAGAGTGCAAACAATTGAGAGTTATAATATATTTTAAAAATGAGTGCAAGTGAGATGCCTCACGTTAATGGTATAAACTGCAAAGTGAACGGAGTTAAAAGGATTAAATTGGATCATCCAGACTCACAGGGCAGCAGGTGCGTAAAAATCACGATTTTGTTCCAAGTCCACTTCTCGATCCTTATCGTCGCTTGGCGCCCTTCACTGTGCAATGACCTCATGTGTTTAACACTGGCGACGTACCTTTACGAAATTAACTAGCTCCAGGTCAGCTCCACCCTAGTTTTACAATGCGAGACACTTGTTTGAACGTTGATTGTGCATCAGCAAATTTCTTCAGAGAAGGAAATTGATTTTATTACACAGTTGCTTATTACCGAAGGAAAGTTTCGAAATATTTTACGTTTCGTCAGTTAACAAGGTTTAGGTGTTCAGTTCGTAAATCGCCGTGCCATTCTTACGTATCGAGACAGTAAGACCCCGCACAGAACATCCGTGTAAAGCCAACAAATGCATATAAGCCAAATCACACTTTGAGCGTTCTGGATAAGTTTCTGACAGTTTTGTGACACGTTTTGCAGTATTGTAACATATAAAATATTGGACATGGTGGTTTACTTATGCATACGCATGTTGATAGTTATACCATCAGGTTTTGTTACATTAAACATTAAAATAATCGAATCCATTCACTCTTTTTTATTAAATTTTAATAAGAGGTGATAATTTCAAACTTCTAGTAATGTTCATTATATCCCAAGTTATCTAAAAAAGAACGTCCGCGTCTTTTCAGTTGTTTAAAAAGGGTGTGATGTCAAAGTGACAGATTTATGTCAAGTGTCTGACAAGTTTCTGACAAGTGTTTGTCATAGTGTGGCGAGGCATTTGGTCAGAAACTCGTCAAAACCCTGACGAGCTCAAACTTGTCAAACTGAAAATCAGTTGACAAGTTCTTGACAAACCACTGACAAACTGTGACGAGGCAAAATTGTGTGTGCATAGCAACTAAGAATGAACCAATCTTTGGCGAAATTCAAAACGTCAGAGCTTATCACGTCGTCGTTCTGACTTCAGTGAAAATCCGTAACAATAATTCAATGGTTGATGGAGAACGACGCATCGGGTTTTTTACATGGATTAGGACTAAATATTACACAAAACGGAGATTTTAAGAAGGGATGGAGGGGGGGGGGGGTCGCAAGGATACAGACGGGGTGTACTTATTCCAACATTAGTAAACTAGTGCATATTAGATCGTATAAGATTTAGTATGTTTTACGTTTTTGCGGCTGTTTCTTGCGATTTTACATCAAATTTAAAAAATATGAGAGCAAATGTGAACTTTCAAAGCCAAAGGAGAGTGACTTCCAAATCCTTGAAGAAGCAACTAAAACGGGAGATGTTGGTCTGACATATACCAGGATATATCAGCCCCACAATGCATCACAACCGTCAATTAAATTGGCTAAAATTGTTCACAACATCCGTTAATTTTGGGCCTAAATTTGCTTAATTATTATGTTGACCAATTCCAGTTTATTTTCTGCATATCGCCATAGACACCATCAAACAGAATGATTAAATACAATGTTATTTATACAAATACAAAATTGTTTACCCATGGTAAACAATATCAATAATGAAATCGTAACATAACTCGCCAAAGACATTTAATTATACTTAGTAAACCTATGTTTAGGAGAGAAAACTTTTTTTAAGCTATGTGTCCTGTAAATAAAAGGTAATCAAATAACGTTTTACTTTCTTAAACTGATAAATGTTTCTTACATCTTTAATTTCTGTTGGCAAAGAATTCAACATTTTGATTCCTCGCAGCCGTAAGCAGTGAGCTTTTAACGTAGTTCGAGAGTATACATGTGCAAAATGACCGTGCTGTCTCGTTAATCTGAAATTATGTGTCTTTTTAAGCAGATATTGAATGTTTTGAGGAAATATATTTGTTTTTTTTTGGCTTGAACAATACAAGTAGGGTTTTGAATTTACACAGATCATGAAATTTGAGTGCACGAGCCTCATAAAATAAAGGACTACTGTGTTGTTATTTATCAACACTATATGCAATCCTAATAGCACGTTTTTGTAAAATATCAATTTCTTCTAAGTTCCTGACATACGTATTTCCCCATATTTCACAACAGTAAGATATGTAAGGAAGAAAGAGAAAATTGTAATTAGCTAAAAGGGCCGACTGGCTCACAAGAAAGCTAGCTCTATACAAAATTGATATACACTTAGCGAATTTAGACTTAAGTTTTGATGTATGTTCCTTCCAGTTTACCCTTTCGTCAATAATTACTCCAAGAAATTTTGTGTATATGACCCACAGCAAGTTTTCATCACCTAGGAAAATATCTAAATTTGTACTACAGTTTCTGGGAAGATGGAAAACAATAAACGTTGTTTTATTAAAATTTAGTGTAAGTCTGTTTAATTTAAACCATATGTTTAATTTTGACAATTCTGTTGTTATAGTTTTAAACTTTTCTTGTACATAATTGATATTAGTGTCATCAGGAAAAAGTATAAACTTATGCTTTTAATTTTTTTCAGTACTTATGAAACTGCTTCAAAAACGGTTGAATACTTAAAAGCGCACACAAAGCATCGACCCGCCATTGGTCTGATATGTGGATCAGGGCTGGGCGGCATTGCGGAGTTGATTGATAATAAAGATGTATTTGACTTTAAAGAAGTACCAAATTTTCCTGTCAGCACTGGTGAGTCCTTGTGAGATCGAATTCCATTGTAACCACTAAATTTCCGAGACGTTCATTTTTTGTTTTCAAACTTTATATTGTTTTGTATAGCAATACCTGTGTACAAAGCGCGCCTTTCGGTTAAATATTCATTAGATGGATATTTTTATCAAGGAGAGGTGGATTTCATAAAGAATCCATCTAAAATAGTGTTCATTAATCTGAGTTTGCTTGGTTTATTTTTTATTGTGTTGAGAATTATATGATCCTTTTTGTCTTTGTGTATGGCTTTGTGTACGGATAATGAGATCTCTGAGTGTTTATTCCAGTACATGGACACAAAGGCCGTCTGATATTCGGAAATTTGGGCGGAAAATGTGTGATGTGCATGCAGGGAAGAGCTCATGGTTATGAGGGTTATTCTCAAACTAAGGTGAGTTTTGAGAAAGTTAGAAGAAGATCCGTGGGTGTTTGTGTGATTTCACAGTGGGAAAAGTAAAAGAAACCAAGTATTACCTTATTTTACAAAATCACATCCCACTATTTTGTTCATGGCATCTTGATGTATGGTGTGTAACGTTTGTGTATTCTAGGTTTAAAATTGAGGCCTTTGTGAAATCTCCTTTGGATATCGCACTTTCGTTAGATTGTAAAGATTAACTGATGATGATTATCACCAATGATTATCTAAACAATCTGTAAATAAGAATTTATCTCATATTATCTTTGTAGATCACGTTTCCGGTGCGAGTCATGAAACTTATGGGTGTTCAGACCATGCTGATTACCAATGCTGCCGGTGGCTTGAATCCCACGTACAAAGTGGGTGACGTCATGATCATCAAAGACCACATCAACTTGCCCGGATTGTGCGGACTCAATCCCTTAGTTGGCCTGAACGATGACAGGTCTGTGTTCCAGATTGAATGCCAATATTCCATAACAATGTTTGATATCTGAGATAGATCAAGAAATGAAATCGGGAACTGATGCAGAATAGCGCCCGTGCCGCTAGTGATCCGCCGTGTTAAGGGGTCAGGGTCAGAGTGGTCTGCAAATTGCTTAAGATCTGAAATTCGTCACCCCATGTACTCGCTTACTAGAATTGTTTTGTTGACTCATCGTGCTGTCGTCGCTGTTGTTTATCGGATAATCAATTTGTTAATCAAGTGAGTGATTTAGGCTGAGAAATGTGAGAGATAAGAGCTTCCTTAGCCTCTTTTTTTTGTGAAAGGGGGCCCCTGAAATATGTTTTGATTTTGTTTTATGCCACTCAGGCTGCTTGCTTATATCGTCATTTCGGTTTTAAACCACCCAAACTTTATATCATGTCAACGACTTGAATTGCGTATGAAGCTTTCTTATTGCCCGAGTTAAGAATTTGCTATGAGAAACGTTCGTCAAAGGCCTCAGCGCCAAGATGATTGCCAAGTGAGCAATAGATGTTGAGATCGAGCCGTCAGTTGCTTTATCGCTCAGTGGTCGATATATTATATTTTTATTGACAAATTTCCAAAAATATACTTTTTTCTCCTTTAATGGTTCTTTCAATACTTTTTTTTTTTGATCAGCCGGATGAAAATACATTTCCACCCGTATTCTTGTCAGCCTGATTGTTATAAAAATGTTCGTTACTGTCGTTCGTTCTGTTTATAAGCAAGAACTAATTGGCAGAAGGATAATCATTTCCTGTTTTTTTTTTTCTTTTTTCTTTTTGGTCAAATAGCAGGAAATTGAGGATCTTGCTGACACGTTTTGTTCACAATTCTTAAAAACTATTACTTATTCTTACTCTTTTTTTTTTCTTTAGAGGGGCATCCGTCGTTTGTATGTAAGTGTATACGTATGTAAACTTTTACTTAAAATGCTTATTCCCCTTCATTTTAATCGTATTCCTTTCAAATTTTGTACGAATGTCCTGAAGATAGGTCTTGAAAAATTATACGTTTTTTTGGCGATCCGCAAAAATTGGCCAAATAATATTTGTACGAATGTTTACTGGGTATCTTTAATATTTGTGCGAATGTTCACTGCGTACCTTAATATTTGTACGAATGTTTACTGGATAAGCCTCTGTTTCAAATTTCTTGGCGATTCGCCAAAAATTATCTTAATACGTTTTTTTGGCGATCCGCAAAAATTGGCCAAATAATATTTGTACGAATGTTTACTGGGTATCTTTAATATTTGTGCGAATGTTCACTGCGTACCTTAATATTTGTACGAATGTTTACTGGATAAGCCTCTGTTTCAAATTTCTTGGCGATTCGCCAAAAATTATCTTAATAGGGGGCATTTAAAAATTTGTTGGTAGCCAATTTTAAAAAGGTTTTTTCCACAGTTTTGATCGGATTGACTTTAAATTTTGCGTAAATGTTCACTAGGCGGTCCTCTCTTGGAAATTACTATTTTGGAGAGCCAACAAAAATTGGTTAAATGGGGGAGGCCTTTATAATTTGTGGGTTGCCAGTTTTTAAAAACGCTTTTTCTCCCACAATTTTGATTAGGTTGCCTTCAAATTTTGCGCGAATGTTCACTGAGCGGTCCACTTTTGAAAAATTACTTTCTCGGCAATCCGCTAGGAATTGGCTGAATAGGGGGCGGTGCATTGATGAAATTATTAGCCAGTTTTCAAAATACTTCTCCCACAATTTCGACCAATTTTTATACGAATGTTCCCTGGATGTTTCTCTTTCGAAAAAATTACTTTTTTTGCCAGTCTCCAAAAACTGGTCAATTGGCGGCATTTTAAATCTTTTTGTTTTCCAAAATGCATTGCCTGCTGGAGTTTGATTGGATTTATTATAACTTTTAGAATATTACTCTTCATGTAATGTTTTCTTTAAAAGCTGGCCGCATGCCGCCGCCTAAATGGTTTTGGGATCAAATTTTTCAAAATAATTCTTCTGTTAGTAATTTTAGCCAGAGTGCTTTCATTTCTTAGTTGTAGTTAAACGTTAGGGCTCTTTGAAATTTACTTTTCTGTTGATCAGCGAGAGATAAGGGAAAGCCGGCCTTTTTTTCAAGAACCGGTTTTTAAAATATAACTACCACTCTTTGGTGACCATACAACCCTGTTGGTCCTTGATTCACTAGATCTCGGCTGGTCATAATATCCCTAGCCATTCTTGTTCTTCGTTTCCCAAGAAATTATCCTTTAAAATACTGTACATGAAACTTGAATTATTCTGGATACATATAATGGATTTGCTCTCTTTTAAAATATTGTAATTGATAATTCATAATTTATCAAAATTTAGATGAACTGACTTTTTGAATTTGATGAACTGTCTCAAAATTTGGACGAACTGACTTTTTTAATTGGTTGAACTGTCTCGCAGTTGGGATAAATTGACTTTCACGATTGGAATAACTGACCCATACCCTACATGAATTGTCTCAGAATTTTTGGATGAATTTTTTTCTGGATGAATTGTCTTGGTCCCATGGGTTTAATTTAATTGAAGTGCTGCTTGATCATGTAATTGTTCACAGGTAGCAGGCTCTGATGGCAAATTCTCACAAGTTTGTTTCTTAATACGATTTTACAACTATTGCATTTGAGTAATTTTGGAATGGTTGCTTAAAAGTAGTAACAGGTCACAATCTATCTCGATTTATTTTGTTGGCTGTAAAGTACATCTTATCTTATTTCCACGTAGTTCCCATAGGCTGGGTTAATGCTCTGTGAAGTGTCGTGATGTTGACTTGCTTACTTCAGAGATGTACTTCACATTGCAGAAATATCGTCATATATAAATTACTCTGAGATAATACGTGGTCATTGCTTTAATTGATTTCACCAAATAGCCACTCTGAAGTATTTCCATACAAAACGTTATTTAATTTGACCCAAATTTAAGACTAATTTGGGTCTAATTCATTGGAGTTTCGTACAGCATTGTGATTTTAAATTGACTTTGAAAGAACCATGACCCAATCTTGAATAGCACTTTTGAACTAGATATGTTGTCTGTTCACTTGTAAAGTACCGTGTCGTTAAACTAGGTCACTTAGCGAGTAACCAACTAACAACTAAGGTACTGACAAAGTTGATGTTGAATTCTGTGTTGTGTATTTAATTCTATAAGTGCATAATATGTACAATGACGCCTTGTATGTACCTGAACCGAGTCTGCATATAGTATGATGGAGCCCATATGAGCAGTTCAATTTGGTCTTCAACATTGGAATACCCACCCCATTCCCCATCCTGCCTTAAAAATTACGCATGCATTTTGTCAGAGCGCGCCGAACTCCAATTACGCCCCGTTAATGTGTTTGCGTCTTTCAAGTGGAAATAAGTTTCCATACACAAATTATGGGATAGATCTTTATGTCCTTTGATTGAAAGAAAACTGGCCGAGTTCCAACGTCATGTGATACCCTCCTTTTGTCAAGTGTCTCGCCCCTTCTCGCAATTTCTCGCCCCTTCTGGGTTGAGGAAGTGCAGAAAAGGCTACTTTGTGTCTTATGTCTGCTGTGTTTGCGTGCGTCTATGTGGTTTTTTTTATTAGATAATATAATTTTATGCTATAACGTTTTATTTTGTCGGCGATTTAAGAATCGAGGAAATCCAAAGAACTATTTTTTTTGTGAAAATCCTAACCAGGTCTAAAGACTGTCGTCTTAATCTTTGAGGCAATAACAAGAACCGAGTGGCCGTAATGTTTTGTAAAGATTTTCTCTATAGCTGTAGCTACAAGTTAGAATGGTCTGTAGACGAATAGTAGGGCTAGAAATTAGGTCGTCGGAAGAGGAGTGGGGGGCATTTCGATTGCACACAACCAGAATGATGAATTGCCCCCCCCCCCCCTTTTCAATCTTATTTTTCTTAACTGCATGTTTTCCCAACTTATTTGCCAAATAATGATGTTGACCTATTTCTATAACAGGCAAGAGTGGTTTTCTCAGTACATGACAGTTAGACCACCCTGCACGAATCATGTGGTTCGATGAATTCACGTGAAGGCGAGGAGTAGTTGTTCCCATCCGCGGGCAGTTTGAACCATCCTGTTAAAACCCTGTTTTGTACAATCTTTTCCTACCGCTTGTCGCCTATGTGCCGTGATAAAAATCGTCTGTTCCTTATACCCGTGTTATTCTTCTCGGTTTTAATATAGTTACAGTTTTAGCTTTTCACTTGTTGCGGCGTATTTTTTTTTTAAATTTGTGCTGTGGAGTCCTCATTTGCTCTGATTCCACGGTGAATAGTGACTGAATTACAGACTTACATTTCATTCAGTGTTCGCACAGAAGCCGATAAAGTCGGGCAAATAAAATAAATTCTGTTTCAAGACAGCAAGGAAAAAGACAGCTGCCAACTCGTACTATTGAGAAAAAAAACCAAAGTTAACTTGTATCAAAGTGTTCTCATAACAACACCAGCAAATGACAGCAAATAAGACCCAGAGGAATAATGTTTAATTTTGCACAATCTAAAAGAAATCAAGGTGATAATCTTTTTCCAAGCAAGTGGGCACGGAAAAGCACGTCACGAAACTCGGATTTCCACTAGAGTTGATTCTTATCGTCTATTTATTGTAGGGGCAAATGTGAACCATGTGATAATATTATCAACATGTTTCATTTTAACGTGAAATTAAATATCTGCATGTTACAGTGTTAACGTCGAATGTACAAAAATATTTAGTTCAAAGATATTTAGTGTGTAGGTAAATCTATTAGGGATCATCCATAAAGTATGTGCGCGCTAGGGGTAGGGGTTCTGAAAGGTTACATGCGTTAATGTTAAGGATAAAGTTTGGTGTTATAATTTTTGCCTGCATGTTGAGGAGGGTGGGGTGGGGGGGGGGGGGGAAGTGGGGGCCCCGCAAAATTCTGAAAATGTTGTGTGCATACCAGATGTCCCCTTTGGCAACCAGCCATCATTATGACTGAAAGGCTTTCCTGAAATTAAATGAAGTTTAATTTGCCTCAGCTTATAATATATCGAACCCAATGGACATGCATTAACTGAATGTAACAAATGCGATTTCATTGTTGTCAGATTTGGCCCGCGTTTTCCAGCAATGTCCGCGGCATATGACAAGGGTCTGCGGGAACTGGCGAAGCAGGTAGGGGCCGACCTTGGCTACGACTTCCTGCGGGAGGGTGTGTACAGTATACAAGTAGGGCCTTGCTTCGAGACGGTCGCGGAGTGCCGCCTTCTGAAGGCCATTGGCGCGGATGTCACGGGTAGGTTACACGGGTTGCCCCGTATAACATTGATTACAAACCCCTTGTGTCTGAAGTGGATTAGTAGTGCTGTATAATTCTGTTCGAAATAGTCCTAGCCACCGCTACTAATCTTGACTGCTTACAACATTTTGCAAAGAAAAAGTCACTGGATACAAGTTCAGTTTTTATTACTCTGGGAGTATTTTAAAGGCTGTTGTGTGAAGAAGTTTTCTTTAAAGGATTTTAATTTTTCTCAAGTACAAAAATTAGCTTTCAGATAGAAATATTTTCTTGAAAGTTCTCGACCAGTTTCGAATCTTTTGGCCGTACCGACATCGATGCATGTGTAATTTTGTGTACAGATAAAATCGAGAAAAAAATATAAAAACAACATTATCGACGGAAAAAAATCACTGATCTGTGTCTTATTTTTCATTATCATTGTTAAGCGCTGTTAAGAAATTGCAATTGAGTGGCAGATAATCGGTCTTTTTTTTTAGGCATGAGCACGGTTCCGGAAGCAACGGTAGCAGTGCATTGTGGGATGCGCGTGTTTGCCATGTCGCTCGTGACCAATGAATGTGTGGTGGACTTTGACGTAGAGCGGCTGGCCAACCACGAAGAGGTGCTAGAGACGGGGCGCATGCGCGGACCGGACATGCAGAAATTAGTGCAGGAAATGCTCGCCAGGATGGAGTGATTAAAAAAAAAGATGAAAAAAGAAAAATCATGTTGCTCGATAGAATCACGATTTAAAGCCACGAAGCGTGATTATTAAGAAAGCTAGGTATTGGGCAGCAGGATCTGAATAAACTAAAAGCGAAGCGTCCGTGACTGCGGCTGACTAACGCTATTGTTGTTATTATTTGCATGCTAAACATGACATTTTCTGAAGTGTTCAAAGGTGGGTCTTGCAATACGCCATGCGTGTATGAACTGACTAAAGCCCACCTTCTGTTTGTTACAAAATATTCATATAGTAGCAATATCACGTGCCATACGATTTTCATATGTGTAATGTTTATCCGTCTTTAGTATAATAAAACCGTGTAACCTTTTGAACCCCACAACGGTTCCTTTCGTGAAAGTGTCCTTTAAACAGAGGACGCAAAACACATTTGAACCCGTTCTTGGACATAAACACATTCCACAATCAGAGGTTGTTCTCTAATCGGAGGTTGTTCTCTAATCGGAGGTTGTTTTCTAATCAGAAGTTATTCTCTAATCGGAGGTTTCCCCTTACGATGATTTTATTACAGGAATATGTAACCTTTTAATTAAATAACATTGCTGTTGTTATTTATTAAGAACAGTCAAACTTTTTAATTCGCTTCTTCATCGTGATAGAATTTTTTATAGAAATTATACCATATTTTATATAAAATTATCTTCTACAGATATTTCATCATAGTTTTAGTTTGATTTGCTCAATTTTATAAACTCTTTTTGTTGTATTTATAAAGAATGTCAGGCATGCAGTCATGAGGCGGTGCAAAGTCTTGAATGCCAAGAGTTCCAAAAAAAAAAAAAAAGCACGTTGGGTGACTGGTGCACTTGAATATTTGGGTATCACACGAGGAATCGCGTGATGTGTACTTTTGAGTTTTGTGTGTTGTATTCCGTTTGCTTTAAGTACTATGCCGTAACTCTTTCGAGCAGTGACTGTCAGTGCAATTTATTCTTTGAGTAAAAACCTTATTCAGATCTGATCAATACGTAAGTGGTGAAAAAAGGAACTAGATTTTGGCCTCACTGTTGGGAATTGTGGCTGTCAGTGGCTGTTTGTCTTTAGAATCCGCTTGAGTGCGCCCTGCATGCAGGTAGTAGTTCTTCTATTTATATGGCTGAAAAATTTATGGTTGAATCAATAACAGAGTATTCAGTGACTTAGTCTGTATCCATGAATTCAGAAAGTTTGCACACGAAAATTCAGAAGAGCTATAACGGAAAGAGTAACTGTTGTTTCGAATTTTAATTATTCACGAATAATATGAATGCATAGTCTGGTAGTAAGAGTAGTCGCCCTGGTTTGATTTTGAGTTCATTGGCATTGCATGAGTAATATTACTTTTAATCATTGTAGCGTCTTCTTAAATATTCTGGGCGAAATTTATTCTTACAAGTCGACTCTGTTAAAAACATGTTTCGTTTAGTCGAAGTGTTTTTTGACAAATCCTAGTGTTTGAATTTTCCGCCTGTGGACGCTTCTCTCTAAGACGATGACTGATTTACTCATGAAGTTGATGGCAGCATATCGAGTTAATTGTTATAATCTGGTGCTTCACATGTTTACCCGAACCGTCGAATTATTCAAGAGACCATTTTAGGAAAGTGTGACATTATACATTATGTAAAAGAAAAGCTGTTAATAATTTGTATATATCTTTTATTCCTTTTGCTAGTCTGCACATAAGCTTGATTTCAGTATGCGATATTTTGAATATAAGGAAGCTTCTAGAACTGTTGGTTAATGTATTGTATATTTACAATAACTATATATAGACTGTGCTTAAATATACTAAAATGTACGTCGAATTATTTATTTTTATGTTATTGTTTATGATAAGAGTCTGATAATTGTAATTTTGTTTTTGTTTTATTGTTGTTGGCTGACTACATGGGTGACGTCACCACACCGACATTTTGAAGTGCTTATCAGTGCGAGTTCACTTGATATTCGGTGCCCGATGAGATCGGATTATATATTGGAGTGTGTCACGGATGAACCCAATACGCCTGACGACAGCTTGCTTCGTGATAATACCCCGATTTCGTCTGGTCCAGGACTGGTATTCTGCTCTGTCCTTATTTTTAAGGATGTCCTTATTTTTAAAAATAAGGATAAAAACGCTATTCTGCTCTATCCTCAAACTTAACAAAGTCTTTTAAAAGTAAGGATAAAAATTAAGGATGAACCATCTAATCTCGAGAATAAGGACGTCCTTAAATATAAGGACGGAGCAGAATACCACTCCAGACTCTTCTAATTCACATTGGGGCGATGGTTAAATTTCTTTAGTTTCTTAAAAATGTTTCTTGAACATCATCCCTCTTTTAATCACATGCGTTGACATGGAAACACCTCATAATTATATTATAGTTGCGCAATGCGTATTTATAGGGCTTTTGGTAATACCCCCGCCTTTGGTTACAAGGAGTTAATGTGCGTGAAATTGCGGCATTTTGTTTTTACAGCAAATGACATTAATAAAATATCCTTCAGATTCTCAGTGATAAGAATATGTGCGACTCAGAATTATGTCCTTTTTAATACCGCATTAGCTAGAATTGTTTACCCTTATCCCGCAAAAAAAAGACGAGGTTGCAGTAAAAAAGCACGAACAAGTTAAATAACAGTCGAAATTTGTTGCCATCCACTTTTAAAGTGTTTAGACGATTCAGGCGAATTGCTGTGCTTCTGGCCTATCAGAATTGTTGCCAGATGTATTGTCGAAGTGACGTGTAGGGGATAGGAAATCGGGGGCACTTTCCATATGACGATAGGCTTACTGCAGTTAGACTGATGTGAAAAATAACATTTTGATACGTTATTTTAACTGTGTTATAATTCCAGTGTAAAATAGTTCTTTAAAAAATGCAGTTGAAACAACTTGTTCGAAAATGAAGAGTATGTGACTAAGAAACATTTAAAGAAATGTAAAAATGTCGTAAGCTTATCTAACCCTTAACAGCACTGGGTGGGGGCTGGGGCTTTTTTCCGGGTATGTAAAACTGGGTAGGAAGGGGGGTGGGGGGGGGGCAGTGCTTCTTACTGTTTACCAAGAAGCACTTACTTTCCGGTGTTCTTGCATCCGTTTTTTCCCCATTGTTATATGTACTTGGCCTGACGTGGTTTTCCGCAGGCTCAACTTTGGCAAACCAATGTGCGACTCAGACCTTAGGGCTGAGAAATTCTGTCATATTGTAATGAAATTACTTGAGGTATTTTCCAAAGAAAGGGGAGTTAACTATTGAATAACAGTGAAAATAGACACAGATATAGCGTTTGGTAGCGGGTTTAAATGTGTAATTATATGATTTCAATTAACTGTGTTTTTATGAAGTTATTCGCCAAATACGATCATACGAGCGAAGGTAAATATTTGTAGTATCAATTTTGACAAATAAGAGCAAAAAAACTTGCTCAAAGTAAGTCAAAATTAATTAGACTAGGAAATCGATACAGTTTGTGGAACTGCAGTGCAAACAATGTTTACAGTACGAATGTTCGAAAATCGGGCGGCAAAGCCGGTTTTTCTTTGTCGTTTTAAGGTATTAAGGTTACATTGTATCAGAATATGACATTGCCTCAAAAGTGCTTCAGAGTGTCTATTTTTGTTCCCATATTGTAAAAAAACGTGTGCAATGTTAATGACCTGAGCTTAATATATGAAGTAGAGCTTACTTCACGTGTCGTGTTTTGCCTTTCTGGTACATATAAAAATCTCTCAAACATTCAAGAATTATAAAGGTACAAGCAAATTGTAACTTGCAAATTCCGGGGTGGCAAACACAGTGTTTGAAAAATTATGCGTATCTTCTCCAGTTAGTTATGTCAGAAAAGAGCTTCCAGCAGTAAAAATTTATATCAATTATGTCCGTATTTTTTCATGTTCTTCTGGATGCAAAGATCTCCAAATTTTTTCATCCATTTGAAAATTTCTGCCTGGCTTACAGCATAGAGAAGGCCTGCAACGCGAACGCAGAAAACACGTGTAATTCTGTTTTCTTTCTTTTCACATCTTATCAGATCAGTAGAGAAGGTATCAGTCGTTTGTTTGCACGTATGTTGGCCAAAATTTTGTTAGATGAGGGCCATTTAAAAAAATAGTAGCCAATTTTGAACATGCATCTTCTCCCGCAATTTTGATCGATTTCTTTCAAATTTTGCACGATGGTTCCCCAAATGGTTCTTTATTGAAGACCTGCTTTGTTTGTAGATCCGCCACAAATTGCTAAATGAGGGGCATTAATTTTTTTTGTGAGCAATTTTCAAAATATTTTTATTCCACAACGTATTTTGTACGAATGCTTACTGGGTAAGCCTGTCTTGAAAATTTTTGGCGAACCACCAGATATTGGCCAAAAATTTAGAAGCCAATTTTCAAAATGCTTCTTTACGCAGACCAGACCTGATTCTTTAATAATTTTGCATGAATTTTCAATTTTCAATAAATGGTTTTTAAAATGTGGCTACCACTTTTACAAGCCTATTGACACTTGATTCACTAGATCTGGGCTTGTTACTGGACATTCTTGTTTCTTTTTCTACCGTAACTTGTGTTGAAAAATCATGGATAAAACTAGTTTTGTATGTGTATCCTTTTCTTTGCGCATGAATTAAAACACCTATTTTTATAAAGGTGCGATTGTGTGGATAATTTCGTTGGTACAAAAACTAGAGTACTGAAAGTTAAATTATTCCTCTCATGAGAAGTGTATGTTTGTGTCGGGCCTTTCAAGGACCCAATACACGAGGTCATAACACACTCGAGACAGAACTTCATTACATTCCTTCGCAATGCCTATTTAAAATGAAATAAAGTTTGCCATGGTGATAAAATATCACTTTTATTTGATGTTTTATTTGTTGTTTATCAAGGTATGATCTGAATAACAATGTTTTCATCCTTTTTCTATGAATTCCGAATTTAGGGTCTAGGACCATACCCCACCAGTTAATACCCCCGGATGATACCCCCCGCACAATACCCCCGCTCAGACCATACCATATATAGGACCATACCTCTCCCTCCCTCGAATACCCCCCCTCCACCAGCATTTTTTCCAATTTTCATTTTAAAGATTTTCGTTAACGAACAACAAACTAATACAGTTCTGTGATCTGTAGTTAAAAACCAAGCCATTTCGCTATGATCTGCTTGAAAGGGGTATAATTGCAGTTCCACAACGCTTACAACTCAACTCGTCTGATCCAGTGATAAAAGCTACTACGTCAGTCGTGTCCGCAGAAATCGGAGAGTTGCACCCAAATTTGCCCACAGTATATGGAACATGCGTGGACGCACGAACGGGGAGCTGCTCCGTACTAACAACAGTATCGAGGGATGGCATCGGAAGATGCTCGGCGCCGTAACAGCTTGCCATCCAAATTTGTGGCGATTTTTGGATGTGTTCCGAAAGGAGCAGGATCTGAACAACGGGGTCGTTAACCAGATTCTGGGTGGACACCTCCCGGAGCCGCAGCGCCACCAAAGCTCGCACACAAGTGTACGAATTAGGAACATTGTTGGCGACTTCGCAAACTGCAATATACTGGACTACCTTCGTGGAATAGCGCACACGTAAAGATTAAACAAAGTGTTGGAGAGAAATAAAACATGTCGCTGAAAATAAAACATGCGCTGTACTTTCTCTTCATTTTGTTGTACGTTGAAAATTGGAAATATTCTGGTTGGGATAGGAGGGGGGTATTGGCAGGGGGATGTATGGTCCTCGGGGGGTATTGTCGGGGGGGGGGGGTATCATCCGGGGGTATTCTCCCGAGGGGTATGGTCCGGAAGGGTGTAGGAAAAAATGGTAACGGAAAAATGGTCACGGAAATAACGGTAAACGGAAAAAATGGTAAACGGAAAAAAGGTAAAGTGCTGAAAACGGAAAAAATGGTAACAATAAAAAAGGCATTGAAATTCAAAGCTTTATTGAACATATAAAGGTAACAAGATAACGAAGCAAACTGAATCACACTCAGTCATCATTAAACAGTTCAACGGTTGGAGTTAGGCTTCCAACGAATATTGTAGCCTACTCCTCCAAGAAAGTCTTCCACTGTCTTAGTGCCCTCCTGTCGCTTCACACAAAGTCTGTACAGCCTGTCTTGCAGTTGCGAGTAAGCGCGCTTTACGCGCTTGCGTGGTGGTTCACCACGAGCATTGGAAAGTAATGTGGCGCTGACTTGGGCCGCATCCCCCTTCAACCAGTAGATGAGTTTCCAAATCGAAGGGTGCATGGTCCAAACCAGATGTTCGATCCGGTGATTCCACGCCTCGCAGAGATTACTTGTCCGTTGTTCTCCATGCAGTGTGACTTAATTGATGGATTTTATAGTCTTGATAGACTTGATAGTCTAGGGATTAACCACACGAGGTATTAAGGCGCTGCTATACTCCTGTAGCAGAGTACACAAAGGGATTATATTAACTCCGCAAAGCCTGGCATCTTGTGGCATTTCAGACACTGAGTGGACTTTCTCTGATATTGAGTAAGCATGCAGGTTAGTTTCTTTGATAAAAATTAAGCCTGAAATATAGTTACTATATGTGATTAGCTGATTTACCATTTTTTTCCCGTTTTTAGCACTTTCCCAGATAGCAGACATACGTAGGGCCTACGTAGGGCTCCGTAGGCTCAATGTAGGAACCGTAGGCATAGGTTTTCCTACGTCGGCCCTATGTAGGTCCTACGAATCTTACCCTACGTAGGCTGGCCTAGGGCGGTCCAACGGAGGAACTACATGTAAGCCTATCATAGATTTTGAGCACAATATCGCTCACCGGAAACGCCGCCATTTTAATGATGCTGAGTGAAAATACCAGATTGAGTAGGTTCAAATTACATTTTGAAGAGGCGCGATGTGTTTTTTCTTATCATAATAGAGAAGTAGACATTGAACTGATCTTTGTCCCAGTTTCAATGTCTAGATGACTTGTTGATTAATGATAATCATTTGACTAATTAATAACAAGAAACTACGTCGGGCCTATGTAGGAACGTTACATCCGACGTACGTAGGTCAAGCATAGGCAACGTATGGACAAACATTGGGCCAACGTAGGGCCGATGAGCAAAACTACATCGGGCCTACGCAGGCAACTTACATTGGGCCTACGTAGACCGTTGGCAAAAACGACGTTGGCCCTACATTGGGCCAACGTCTGTCTGCTATTACCTTTTTCCGTTTACCGTTATTTCATATTTCATTCATTACCATTTTTTTCCGTACCCCGGTCCGAAATCCCCGAATTTATGTAATAAAATTCATAGTTTCCGCCATCCTGGTATTTTGTATTAGTTCTGAAAAGTCCTAGAATTTTGTGAAAGAATCTTAGAAAAGTTATCGAAATTGAAAATGTAAGTGATGAAACTTATTGTAGCGTTTTGTCATTGCATTTGAGAAGCCATTGTTATAATGTTGTGGCTTCTGAATTAGTATTTCATTTGAAAACAAACATATGGTGATAATTTTTTGGTTGAACACGACCTTTTATTGTGTTATATTAAAGGGTGAAAACTGTTACTTCTTGAAAATTTGTCTTAAAAGTTTAGTTCGGAAATTGCCGGTATTTTTAGAACGAAAAGTGAATGGGATCCGGAAAATGAACAAAATTAGCAACAACTGTATTTTTTCCTTTTCGAAAGTGCACACGGGTGACAGGCATAAAATTATATGTCGAAAAAAGACCAGACTTCCTAAATCAGTCAAAACACGTTTATTGCCTAATCGGTTTGTTTTTTTTTTTTTTTTGTCTGACACATAAGTTGACAAGCAATATAGTCTGGAAAACGCAAATCTTCAACAGACAATCCTGTCGTATTTTAGGATGACATGCGAAAAAACACGACCTGAATATGCTAAGAACGTAGGTGTGCAGGGGTGTGTCATAAATCTCCGTTCCTGATTGGCTGCTATATGGGGCTTGTTTTGCACATTCATTGTTGTCAAGTAGGCACGATCGATGAAAAAAATAGTGCCGAGACTGAAAATGGCGAAATCACTGAAGTTACAATATGTTTTTCATGAATCAGATCGGGCGATTGTTGAACCAAATATGGGAAAGAACTTTGCGTCCTTGATTGGTGCAAAAGACTAGAGGTGAGATATGCATAAATTGCAAAGTAAACACCGTAATTATCAAACTGGGGGTTTGAAGGGGCAAAATGTATTCATCTGGAATTTTCCAGGCAACATGAAGTAAACATAAGTGCGCCAACCTGAATGTAAATTAGGGCATGGTCATTATGTACAACTATAGGCGGTTGTGATCCTTTACATATATAACAACATATAGTCAATTCTTTAAACTGCCGAATAATAGATTAAACAAACTTTTCTTACTGCGGCCTTCACGCTGGTTTAGCCAGTGTAAAAAGATGTTATCAATGCCTTTGATTCTCATCCAAAATTTTAAGAAAGTGATATGCAACAACCCAACATGGTGGATAAACTAGAGAGGCTCACGGTTCAGCCCACATTCATAAAATATAGAGGCCAAGTTAGAAAACATTCCAAGGCATAATTCAACACCGGTGTTTCTCCCAAACGTGTTAGCGTACAACATTCAAGCGGATTCGACTTCACTTTGCAGAGGTATCGCATCGATTACAGCCCATTTGCCCTACGACCCAGTTCTCCTACGGCCCAATTCTCCTAGGATTTTGATTTTTGCACGCTCAGTTCTCCCAGGGCCAAATTCTCCTACGATTCTTTTACCCATTTCTCCTACGGCCCAGTTCTCCTACGATTTAATTTCCATAACTATTTTTACCCAAATATCCTACTGCCCAGTTCTCCTATGATTGGAAGTTCGCATGCTTCTCGAATTAAACTCAGGAGAAATAACTCCTCATTTTGAAGCTTTTTATTTTAAAATCGTAATTACAATTACACGGAATAACTTCTATTTTTGAAGCTCTTTATATAACCTTTTCTAAAATCGTAATAACTTCTGGATTCATCAACTAAAATCTTGAAAGTATATATATAATTTATATACTAAAATCATATTCTACGTACGATTGCAGCAAAGATTTAATTAAATTGAATTTAAGTTAATACTGTTTATCGACATTTTTTTGCAACATGATATAATTTTACTATTTCAGTATTTCATTTTTTTCACCTACAGTGGAACCTCGGGATAGGTAAATTAACCTCACAAATCAAACCACCTTCAAATCGGACCACTTTGTTGTAGTCCCGTTCCGAGGTTTCACTGTACTTCTATATTTCTCAGTTGTGTATTAGTGTTAGTATTAATGAATCTTGGCTTTTGTTGAACGATTTCTGTTGTATTTGTAATCGTTGAAGATCAGAAGCTTACTGCCTTTTCGTTTTCCATTTACAACGTAAGTCATATCGCTGATGTTTGATAACCAGTGTAAAAATTTTGGAGATTTTATACCAAATTTTGGCAAATTCGGAGATTATCTCATAAATCCGTACTCCGGAAATTTTAGCTATATCCCATCAATTCCGAGTTATCGTACTTGCAATGCAGTTAGTACAGATTGTACTTCAATTGCAATTGCTTGGAGGCACTGATCACAGATGAAAATAAATAGCTTTGATACACTAATTACAGGATAGTTGCAATTGCTTTGAAATACTGATTATAGATAAATTATTATTGCTTTGTTGAATTGATTATAGGTAAACTGCAACTGCTTTGAAGCACTGATCACAGGTGAATTGTATTTGTTTTGAAATTTGTGCGGTATGAAAACGCCCTTGGTCCACCTACAAATGCTTCCAAATTAAGTCAACAATTTTCAAGACAAAAAAAAACAAAAAAAAAAAAAACAAAAAAAAAAAAAACAAAAAACATACACACACAACTCTCTCCACCGCATTTCCCAGTCATTGAAAATCGATCGATTTTGTTTTTTATTTGACGCCACATCTATATGCAAAATTACTTAAAAGATACTGCTTCAGTGTGTTCAAGAAGCCACAATATTTAACTCAAGGGGTGAGGGGAGAAGCTGTAGGGATTTAGTTCAACAGAATACCGCAAACATTTTGTCTATTTTCTTGCCTTCAGGCCTGCGATAGACAACAGTCGATCATTTTTAGACCAGCCGACTTCCTCGGGCTGGTCTTATCACATCAGTACAGGGCCATCAATCGTCTGTATGTACGTTTCTACGTGTGTACATTTTATTTAAAATGCTTCTACTTCAGTTTTGACCGGATTCCTTTTCAGTTTTGTACGAATGTTCTCTTGGTCGGTGTCTCTGAAAAGTTACTTTTTTTTAAAAGAAATGAGCCCAAAAATTGGCAGAATCGCGGGAGGATGGGGGGGGGGGGGGTAGGGGGTTGCATTGTAATTTTTTGTTGCAAATTTTTAAAATGGTTCTTTTACCACAAATTAGATCGGATTTTCTTTAAATTTTGCACAAGTTCACTTGAAGGGCCTTTCTTGAAAAAAATAGTTTTCTTTTGGCGATCCGCAAAAATGTTTCAGTAACCGGCTTTTAAAATATGACTACAACTTTCTGACGACAATACACTTTATATTTACCAAATCTCGGCTGATCACAATGCCCATGGACATTCTACTTTGTGACTTCCGCATCCACTACCATTCTGGTTCAGCTGCTTGTACATTTTGCAGCAATAATGCCCATTCCTCATGACGACTGACGAACACACTGACGCACAGTGGTGAGGCTGGAGTTTATCACTGATGGAGAGTGGGGGCTGGGGCAGGTCGCTTCAAGCACAAAGAAACGTATATATTACGATAAAATACTTTATTTTGTAGTGCTTCAGAAACAGTCGAAAAATCATAACAGAGATGAAGGCTAAAAAAGCTTAAGAAATCACAAGTGGATTGTACATTAAAACTGACATCACATGTTCAGATTTGACACACATATTTTGGACACGCAGATATTTTCTGTGACTGCCATGGTCCAAAATCGGTTACAAATGTATATCCCCTCGTAAAATAGCGTACGTTGGTTGGTCATCTTTTTTTGTGGATGGCCGTTTCATTGAACTTCTGTGAAAACTTAATTTTGCAAGTTGGTGTAAATGGAACGTTTTTAGACCAATCAAAATTTGCCCTAAACCAGTAAAATATTTTTTACAACTTACATGTAAGGTATCAGTTGATAACAATATCTCAACGCAAAAAAAAAAACAAAAAAAAAAAACAAAAACAAAAAAAAAAAAAAACAAGTCTACACAAGATATACAATAACATTGAGAACAACATCACATAGGCACAACAGAGAAAACTGAATAAAACTGGAATATCATTTTTTCGCGTTGCATTCATTTTTTATATAGTTAGATTGCCGTACTAAAGCAATGACAGAGAAAAGAAACGTGCAGTATTATTTACGTATTGCACTCAAGCTCATCACACCTGGCATATGATTTTTTTGTGAGTAATTCGACTTGCTGTCCTGTCACTGTAGTTATATCAGCGGTTTCCCTATTGAGGGGCAGTTTTCGAGTGTGAAATATACACCCATCTAAAAAAAAAAATTTTTAAATAAAATATGTCATTAATCCCAAACAACTATCCTTCACTTTCCATTGTGTGACTCTGCGTGAATAAAATATTAAGTGAAAAGTGCCAGGTGAATTCCCGCGAAGATTCCCGTTTTTTTAACTATCTTTACGCATCTTTCTCTATTAACATTGACCAAGTATAACAAAATATGATTAGTACATTGTTAGGTAATATTGATATCAATCTCATGCATCGAAATGCCATGTTGTGGACTTTCAAGGAACTTACAATCCAAACATATGATCATCTCGAATACGCTTGTGCATCAAAATCCGTGCGTTGAAGAGGTTAAAATATAAAACAGATGATTTTTTAAAATAAGAATTGAATAATAATAAAAAAAAATCATCACATTTTCATTAAAAAAAAAACAGAACAAAAAAACATACACCAGTAGCAATGTTGTTCAAATTTGAAGGTTATTTTCTCTCAAATGGAAAGTCCTAACGGTAAGTCAGATCATGATGTATATCCAGTTTTTTTCAGTTCTCAAAAGCTTAGAGACTGACATATTACAGCCACAGACAGAAATTTCTTCAGTTTTGGGGGCCAATATTTTTTGTGCCATTTTTATACAGTCAGTTTTAAATCATAGTTCCACAGAAATATCGAATGTGTGTATAATAAGCCTAATTTCGAAGACTGCAATGATGCACATCTGTGAGAAATAAGTTCGAAATCCCGATCTTGATGTCACCGGAATTTGCATATATTAACGGATAGCAATTGGATCATGTTGACATTTCCCGATTTGCACGATATCTGAAAAAAAAATCACGATAACATTGGGGTCGCGCTCTAAAAATCTGGGTCCTGAGGAAGACATTAATTTTTCACCTGAATCCCATCCTGTACTTTCCTGTGAAGACACCACCTAACAAAAATGGCTAAGAATGAGACGCTTTTAACGAGGAATTCCGTTTTATGGGATACAATTAAATGTTTAAATCTCAGTGTGAGGAAAAACCTGGCTACAACGGGTGTTTTTGCATAATGAATAATCTATGCATCATGAACAGACTTAAAAAGCTGTAATGTCTGATTTGTTTGATACATCAAGTTCAAATAAGACGGGCTAGTTGCACAGCCAACAATGTTGATGTCCAAATGTCAAGAAATAACTGTATAAGTATATACAGAATTGTAAATTGTACACATATTTGCATTTTGGCATTGAAGGTTTTTCGAGCTTGTAAACACCCAATACGAATACATCACACCAACAGGAAGACTGTTCAGACTTCTTAAGGTGTTGCTCATGCAAATTGAAAAAAACTAACGTCATCAGAAGGGGGAGGGGGGGGGGGGGGGGGCTTCGTGGCTGAGAATGCTCATGCAAAGACAATGGGTGACGTCACAACTATAGTTTAACTAATAACTAAGTCTGTTCTCGTTCTTTCTGCATCGTTTTTTAAGTTGTCTTCTCAGTTCACTTATAAGGCAGACCATAATTGATGTGCCACTTCTACAATAAATAGCCTAATTTGTTAACAAAGATGGAAGCAAACTGCTGGAACAATACAGGAACAAAGCAAAAAATTCAAAATATTTTCTTTTTCGACAAAATTCTGGTTACTTTTCATATGGGATTCTTGGGTAGGACTGATAAATTTAACCGATATGCTCCCCATTGTAAATACATGGGACGTTATTTCGATTAACGCAAACTGAGGTGAGAAATCATACGCTTCGGACGCAACAGTTCAATACCACCCTTTCTCCGGACAATGATCCCAAAGCGCTAGAGGTCCACCTGGATTTATTGGCTAGCATCCGCCCCATTTTCAACTTCATACATGGAATTCATATATTTTTTTCAGACATTTTTCATTTTGCCATTTGGTCAGGTGTGTCTATTATTATTTCAGTACATCAGTTAGTTAAGTAATATCTTATCGATAAAGTACACAACAAGTACCATTGGGATATGCATTGTTGCCACCTGCAGTGTGGGGTTGAGGGGTTAACTCCATCAGGTCGAGAAAGTTGATCTTGCCTGCCCCTTGATCCCCAGGGCAGGGAGATACCTACGGGAAACTTCCACAACGGAGAGAAATGTTGCAATGTGGGTGACGAATGGTGCCCCCCCCCAAAAAAAAAACATAAACAGAGTGTACTACCACTAATTACAACGTGTGCAAAACACAGATGTACCCCTGTTTCTATACATTATCTATTGTATACTTTCCCATGGCCAATACATAGATGTCTATGAAAGCCATATCTAAGTGTGCCTATTCCATGTGCGTGAAGTCATCTGGTCAGATATTACTAATCTTCAGTACATATTAAATGAATAATACAGTCACTTACCCTGAGGCAAAATTTCATTTTTTTTCTTGTACAGAAATGTATAAATTCAATAATGCAAGACCAAAACTACAGTATAGTTGCCAATAACTACAGGTTCACTTCTGTTGCCATTACTTTAAAGATGGGGGATAAAATGGACACCATTCATGCCACGTGCTGAATCTGACGCCACTGACATACGGAACATTGATCCTCGCTATTCAGCCCCGACCTCCCCCCCTCTCCACCTTCGCCCCAAAAACTGGCAGTTGTGTCTTCGTCTAACAGACGTTTCACATTAACACAATTTCAAGAATTCCAGGGAGGTGCGAAACTAACAATCACTCCAAAAGGACCCAACAAGAACTTTTTGAATAATTCAAAATTCAAATTCAATTCAAAATGAGCTACTTGTTACAGGAAGAAACATAATGGATCGTACATGTACAACACAACTGTGCAAGCAAGCCATCATCGAGGTCACAGCTCGAAACGTGACAGGACTGCGGCCAGTGTAACCTTGAAACTGGGTCAAGGTCAAAATAAAAAATAACGTGCATCCATCCACTATGATAGGCCATCTGTGTACTAACATCATAGGAAACGGATCGCCAGTGTAGGACCAACAGCAGGCAATGGGCTGGCGAACGGGCACCCAAATCTACGGTCTAAAGCCGCGGTTGGGAGCTAAAAAGGATATGTTTATTGACACTGGGCCCAACCAGATTTTGCTATGAGAATATCATTTATTTATTATGATATATAGAGATTGTCAGGGAGGGGAGGGAGCGATGAGATGGGTAAGAATGGGTAAAATATGTAAATCGTCCCTTGGGACAAAGTAGTTGCTTCATGTAACAGCAGCATACAAAAAGCACAAAAATCACCCTTTTTACGGTTAGTTTGACCAAAAATTTCACAATTCTGCCAGTGTTTCAAAAAGAGCAACAGAAACATGTGGAGAGCAAAACTGAAAAGTACCAATTTTGATACATGAATAGTAACTACTGAATTTTCTGCTAAAATAGCCATTTTTTTGGCTACTCATATAACAGCAGCTCCCTCTGGAGCTAAAGGAAATGAATAGTTAAGTTAGTTACATCTATGACAACGAAGTTGTCAATAAATCACTGCTTGAATACAACACACAATCTACGAAATACCACTTAAATGGTGCCATTATAACAACAACATCTCTGCTCAGACCAATCATATCACAGCAAAGTTTGTTTGTTAGACTTTCTTCTTGTCTCAGGGTGTGTACGTGGCACGTGGCACGCGGCACGTGGCCTGGTAACAGCAGGAGGGCGCTGGCCTAGGAATCGGCGAGAGACGCTTGGAGGGCCGCCTGCAGCATCGCCTCATCGTCTTGTTCAAAGTCCTGACAAACATGTCAAACCTGTCACTATTACATCAAGACCAGAGAGCTTTAAACGGTCGTCAATCAACGCTTTTCCTTTCTCCAACCCGCTCTTTTACTTTTAGTTTTAATGACATTAGAATTAAACTACGCATTTATTTTTTAGCAATATTTCGGACATACAGTCTTTTTATACTCATAGTTAAGAAATAATAGTAGAAGCAAGTTTCGCGGCCCTGCAAAATAGGTCAGGGATAATCATCTCCAGTACGTCTGATGAAGGTCTCGGCGCAGACATTTCAAGGCTGGTTATTTTGACAAATGCAGTGACATAAACTTGAGAAGAGATTAACCTTCAAAGAAACTTTTAATACTTTTTCTTCTTAACTTAAGACGTTCATGAAATCTTTTTCTAAAAAAAAAAAGAAATTATATTATTTATGTACTTGTAAATAAGAATTTTTAATCGGAAAAATTGAAGGACATACAGCGCATTTTATATATTTTTGACCTTCCCCAAATATTTCAATGCATAAAGACAACGCCATTAATAAACAACAGCTGACCTCTGAAGAGATCTATCCTTTTTGCATGAACATAAAGCGGATGGATTTAAAAATGTAATTCCGGTCAATAAGAAACACCCTATTGCTTAAATAAGCATGTATTTAGATATTTTTGTCCTGGGCGAAGTAAGGCATTTTCGACTCGGTAAGTCTATTTCGGAATAGACTCAAAATGCTCAGTCTCAACGACACACAGATATATATATATATATACAGTATTACAGAAAAATAACATAAAACAGTGACGGCCCCTATTTTACGTTATCCTTTCCGGATTATACTCATTGTATTGAAAGTGCTTTACTTCGCCTAGGGTAAAAATCTTTTTCGTATTTGCTTGATACATTCTTATTTTAAACAATATTGTTAACAGTGCTCTTTTTATTGAAACCCCAGTGGCTCCGCGGAATACAAAGGTCTATCACATACATCGAACCGCAGCTTAACACTGAATGTTGCCTTCGAGAAAGGTGCAAGGCAAATATCCTATGTGCAACTAGAGCAGTCTGAGACCGGAACATAGCAGGAAATACAAAAAAAAGTATTAACACTTTGAAACAACTTATGGACATCTGCGACATATATAGTTTTAGTGCAATAACTGTCAACCGTAGATAAAATAACTAGAACAGCCAGTGCACATAAAATATCAGTGTACAGGGGCGCATCGTAAACTTGCACTTGAAACCTATTTAATTTCTTGTTTTTTGTGAACAAAAACATATGTCTCCCTGATCAAATCCATGGCCCAGTTCCCATTTTTTCTTTTACGGAAGTAAAAGATATAATGAAAAATTCAAAGTAAACGCAAATTATTCACAGGAGTGACTGAAAAATATTCTAAAACTTTCAATATGTAGTTATACGCAACATTTTTCAATCAAGGGATACTTTTCTCAACCACTGCACAACTCCTCATATAAAACTGCACGTCACACTATTCAACTGATAAATTGTTTACATGACGAAAGTACGCACTGTACTTTTATGGAAATTTCGAGAATGTTATGTCTCTTTGCGTTTACTCACACACCTCCCTGGATCAGCTGAATCAGGTTTGTTAGCGTAGACCTATCGCTTACTGTCTTTTTCAGAACACAGGCAGTTACGACAGGTTATATAACGCAATACAACTGGGATTGACCCCTGGGCGACGAAGTCATTCCTTCAGCTAGGAGTCGTACTCACTGAATGGCAGGAAACACGGAAAAAAAACAGTGTACAATCTTTTATTTAAAATAAGAATATATCAAGCAAATAAGAATTAACACGTGTTTTCGTTATTTGCGAAACAAGGTTCTGTAGTCAAAGTTAGTCTGTTGAGGAATAGACTAGCTTAGATTTAGAACAATTCAACTTCTATGATTCTCCAGCATATCACCATAACGAGCGAACAACCTGTCTTTAAGGTACACATACCCGAACTAGTGAACCACCCTATCCCTAAGGAACACACACACGAACGAGCGAACCATCCTATCCCTAAGGAACACACACACCCCCGAACGAGCGAACCATCCTATCCCTAAGGAACATACACCAGAAAAAGTGAACCACCCTATCCGTGAGGAACACACACCCTACTGGGTGTGAGGAGGGGGGCACATTGCAGGTTTTACAATATCTACCGCGTACCGCGTGCCAATGAAGACCTGAATCCCGCAGCCCCTTCGGATCATATCCCCTTTATTTTGAAACACGTGGAAAATATCCCCTTGATTTGGGTAGTGGGATATATCCCCTTCATTTGGCACACGTGGAGAATATCCCCTTTATTTTGGCACATATGGAGAATATAGCCTTCATTCTGGCACACGTGGAGGATATCCCCTTCATTCTCGCACACGTGGAGGATATCCCCTTCATTCTCGCACACGTGGAGAATACCCCCTCCACTTTATCACGTGCGAAGTATAACGCCAAATACCGTTTATGCCAAAGACGTAGCTAAAGATTTTGAAGAAAATGCACTCAGTTGTGCACTTAAAAAATTAACAGCGAATTGCGCGAGGCGAGTGTTCACCATTGCACCCCAAAATCACCCGACCTCTCTGCACTTTCCGCCTTAAAGTTTTTTTTACCATACTTTTATACTTTTACAGAGCGTTTTTTTATTTATTTTTCACTACGATGGCAAATTGCCAGTTCTACTTTTCCAGTTGTCATATTTTCTTTTTTTCTTTCTCTGCCTACACACCAAGTTGGTATGCATTGGGGTCACCAATAAACAGAATAAAGTTACTTACAACTCTGAAAGTGAATTATAGAAACCTGTGAAACGGTCACACAGCACTACAATGAACAAGTGGTGTTGAAAATGTGAGTCGAAATATTCAGGCTGAGTCTGTAATTTTCAAGCCCCCCCCCCCCCCCCCCCCACCAATCATGTTATGAACAAATAGCCTGACTTTTTTCAGGTCAACAGTTGTGGGCCTGAATGGGTGGGCGTGGTCTTTTCAGGCTAAAAACAGCCTAATCATAACCATGGCCTGTCATGCATCTGTGTTACCACGAATCTGTCAAATTTTGACTTTATAAAATCTCCGGAATTTTCAGCAAATCTGTCAAATTAGCAGTGCTTATGGGAAATTACACATTTTGAAAATACAATTTGGGGAAAGTAGTGTTTGTACTAATAAATAACAATGGCAACAGTCAACGTTTAAGTAAAATATGTCTACTAATCGTAAACATACGCCACAAAATATACATATACAAAACAAGGTTTCAGACTTCTGCTAATATTATCATAATTCATCATGATAAACTTAAAGAAAAACACATTTGCTCACAAGCATGACCATCAAAATATTCCGGAAACTTGCAATATGTAAATTTTACGCAAAAATGTTTTGGAGGCATCCCCAACCCCCCGCCCTCCCATCCCCAACCATCTCGTAAATTGTCTGGGTGAAGTATATGTTTGCACTGTACTTTTAGTGCAATTTTAGGAATTCTTTTTAACGTTTATGCACATACCTCTCGGGTGAAGTAGTTCAATCACGTGACATGATGCAATGCAAAGGGAATTGACGCCTGGCCTAGAAATTTATGATGTAATGATGAAACGCAGTTACGAGACAGCGTGAGTCACACAGCTTTTTCGTGCTGTGATTGTCATGCTTGGGAGACTTTCAATCCGAATAGTTTACTGATTTCGTGAGATTAGATAAGGTGTTTCCCTACGATTCCTTTTTATTTTTATGCTAAAGCCTCTGAGACAGTTAGAACTAGAATGGCATACAGGCATACTGTGGCATGTCTAGATGGTCCACCTCATTTTTTTCATTAGCGAAATGTTAAATACTTGACAGAAATTAAAACGTAAAAATACTTCCTTCAATGGGTTATTTCTTGAATAATATATTGTAAACAACACGGCTTGAATACGTCTTATAAGCCGAGTAGTGTTTGGTTTTTGTTGGCTTAAGGTTTTATTTAAAAAATAAAGTGTTATTTGATTTTAAAACTCTGGTGATGCGCTGCCCCTTTTCCCCCTTAATCCCCCACGCTACTCGACTTGACAGCGACGGAGCGTGCCAGACGGAGATGTAGACAGGGCGTCTCGGCTTACAGCGTGCCGTCATGCAAGGCGGGAGCGAAGCACACACTCAGTAACTCGGGGGCGGAGCTCGCCCCAGAGTACCTTCGGTCATGCCTGTGTTCTATTGGCCGTTGAGTCGTGCAGGGATTAAGTCGGACGGTACATAACAAGGCTCTTCCAAGCTTCCCCTCACAAATGCAAAGCAAGCACTGGTCAAGCAAGCGCTTCCAGAGAGCAAAAGAAAAAAAAAAACGGAAAGACACAGCCAAATGGAATATTAGCTAGCCTTCAGGATAAAATAATAATAAACTAAAAAAAATAATAATAAAGAAAACCAGAAAAGGACACAAAGGATAATTACATTTGCTTAAAGTAGCTTTCAGGATAACGATTGATACAGGGCGTAAGGTAAAGGGAATAAAATGTATATATAAAAAAACCAATAAATAAAAGTGTGATATATGCGACAGTGTGTATAAACTTGAAGCTCTTAATTGCAATTTGTGGATATCAATTGTTAAGCCTAACAAGCGTCACCCGGACAGCTGACAAGCTTGGACTCTGAATTGCAATTAGTGCAAGGGATTGTTAGGATTTGGGGCATCAATATGCGTGAGTACTCTAATTGCAATTAAGATCTTGCCTGAGCAGTGCCGTCTGAATAGGGCATTAATTGCAATTACGGCCAAGCAGTGAGCCCCCTATAACTGTATAAAAAAAACACTGAGAGAGCAAGGAAACAAAAAAATGAATAAGGATAAAGTCGACAGTGCAATTAAAGAGTTGAAAGAATGGGCTGCGTCGAGAAACCTTCTCGAATCCACTGTCGACGCTCTCCTGAGCGAGGAATTCTTTTCCATCGACAGTGTACTGCACATTGACAAGGTCGTCATTAAGGCGCTAAAACTCTCGCTCGGCCAAGAGAGAATGCTGCTAGCGGCCGTCGCAGACCTTAAGGACGCAAAGTCCGACGGTGCGAGTTCCCGTACCGGTCCCACATCGGACATCATTGAGAAATTTCCGGCCGACAGATCCCGGCTACGCAGCGACGCGGCACCAGCTACCCTGAATGACCTTCCACGCCTTAACACAGAGACGATGACAGCCATGCTGGACTCCCTCGTGGACAAGCCGCAGACCCCGGACGACGACCCATGGCAGACCGGGAGAACCCCAGGTAACACGCGACCATTATTTGTCCAAGATTTCTGTGGATCCTTCCTGGGGAGTCAGGGCACAGAGACAGTGTTATCGTCGAACGGTGATGCGAAAGTGATCGTGACGAGCGCGGCGAAACGCGTGAGGCCTGAGGACACCACGTGGCAGCAGTGGGTGAAAGGCCACGCCCGCATCTTTAGCGCCCTAAAGCGCTCAGGACAGTTGGAGACGGAAGACGAGCGTGATCGCTACAATCTCTACGGCATAAAGTTTGGAGATATGTGCGAGTATTACCCGCTAGCCAACTGTATGAGGTATGATTTCGAATACCGGCAACGGGTGGCGTCGGGGCAAATCCGTTGGGGAGACGACGATACGTATCTCCTAGGCATATGTTGCTTCTCGTCTCGCGCCCAATCAACATCCACCCGGAAGCAGCACGCTAGACCCAGGGTGGAAGCTCCAAGGGCCCCGAACGGCACGGAAATTTGTCGCAACTTTAATTCGCGCCGGGGTTGCAGTCTACTAAACTGCCGATTCATGCATGCCTGCCTGAAATGTTTCCAGAACCACCCCGAGATTGCTCACAGAGACTAGCGGCACGCCGTCTCTAGCCCACTGTCTGACCGGCTCGACGAATGGGAACGACAACTTGAAACGGATAAGGACAAGGTATTTATTCTCAACGGATTACGTAATGGGTTCGATATCGTTAACGTTCGCACGGAAAATATTCAGTGTGCCGAAGCCCCCAACAGCCGCGTGGCTGAGCGACAATATCGTGATGAGGTAGAGAGCGAAATAAAGAAGGAAATTGCCCTGGGTCGCTATAAAGTAGTGGTAGAAAAACCGGCCATTGTCTCCCCGCTCTCCGCCATACCCAAAGAAAATGGTGAAATCAGGCTAATTCACGATTGCTCGCAACCAGAAGGCCTTTCTGTCAACTCCCACGCCACCCCCGACAAACATGTTTTTACATCCGTGGACATCGCTGCCGATATGGTCAGTAGAAACTCGTTTATGGCAAAAGTGGACCTTAAATCAGCTTATCGGCAGGTCCCGCTCAGCGAAGCGTCCCAACGTCTAACGGGCTTAAAGTGGAAATTTAAGGGTAATAAACATCACACATACCTTGTAGATACCCGCTTGCCCTTCGGGGCTTCATTAAGCGTTGGTATTTTCCATCGTATTACTCAGAGTGTCTGCCGCATGCTTAAAAAACAAGGTATAAAAGCAATAATTTGCTACCTCGATGACTTTTTTATTACCGCTGATACATTGGACGACACGCTCAAGGCAATGCAATGCTTGATACGGCTCCTCCGGTCGCTTGGTTTCGCAATCAACTGGGAGAAATGCACCTCCCCTACGCGCAGACTAACGTTTCTCGGAGTGACTATCGACTCCACCGACTGCACGCTGTCAATTCCCACGGATAAGCTATGCGAAGTCCAAACCCTTCTCTCCCACTACGCAAGTCCCGACAACAGACGGCTCTCAAAACGCGACCTCCAGAGCCTGCTGGGGAAACTGAACTGGGTCGGACGTGTTGTCAGTGTCATACGTCCGGCCATGCGTCGTCTAATCGTGCTTATGACGTCACTACGTCGCCCTAACCACCGCACCCGTATCACTACGGACACTCGCCGAGACTTACTACTGCTTAATGTGCTTTGCGCCTCATTCAACGGTACATCTCGCTTTTCCTCCCAAAGGGATGTGCCCGATCGCGCCTTTCACATTGCCACAGACGCAAGCCCGACTGCTGCAGGCGCAGCGGTCCTTTGCCACAATAGAGCCATAGACTGGCTCTATTGCAACTTCGCCACGGATATGCCCGCCATCAATGATTGCGACATAAATACGAAAGAACTAGCTGCTGTTCTTTTGGCGCTGCGCCGCTGGGCACCGTTCTGCGCTTCTAAGACGGTGCAACTATATTCGGATAATAAAGCAACCCTTTATGCCCTTAACCGAGGAAGAATTAGAAACACTATTGCGTCCGATGTTTTATGCGAAATACTAATATTATGCGTTAAGTTTGACATTAAAATATGTGCCGCCTACGTAAACACGAAACTTAATAAGCTCCCGGATGCCATTTCGCGACTATCCAGCCTTCCACATGCCACGTATGCATTCGGCCACGTCCCGCTCGCTGACCTCCGGCACCACATGTCACCAATTGCTATGCGTCGTTTGTTCCAGGAGTGGTACGGGAGACACAAACTTTGGACAACGAAGTGGCCCAATTCCGCAGAGCAGCCCTAGCAGAAAGCACTCGTGAAACGTACTCGGCTCAGCTGAAGTCTTACCTGGCTTTCTGCCAAGCCTTTAGGATGCGCCCAGCCCCCGCAGAAACTACGACCGTGCTCCGTTACGCGTGTTTTCTCAGCCGATCCCTGAAACCCCAGTCCGTGAGATGCTATCTCGCTGCAGTTCGCCTACTCCACTTGGAGCTGGGTTACACGAACCCCATTGAGAATAACCACTTCGTGAAGACGCTACTGAAAGGAATCGACACGCAGAAAGGTACGCCACCCCGACAGAAACTACCGCTCTCGCTGGATATCTTGCAGCGCGTCCGAGGAGTTCTCGACCTCTCGCAACCATTAGAGGCCTGCTTCTGGGCTGCTTGTCTCATGGGCTTCTTTACCTTTCTGCGCAAGTCCTCGCTGCTATCCCGTACCCAGACTAGCCACGACTGTAGAACTGACCTCTGCCGTGATGACGTAACGCTGTGTGCAGATGGCGCCCTAGTTCACGTAAAACGCACCAAAACACTTCGCAACTTTTCACGAGCCCTCGTCATCCCAATCCCAGAGGTAGAGCAGTCTACAGTATGCCCCACTGCAGCGTTAAAACACCACCTCCGCCTTTCGCCCGCACATGGTAAAGCGGCGCTTTTCTCCTACAGAACCCCGGACTCCACCGTCCCTCTCTCCCACGCAGCGTTCTCGTCGATGCTGAAATGCAAACTGCGTGCTGTTGGGCTAGATGACTCAGCCTACAGCGGCCATAGCCTACGACGAGCCGGGGCTACCTTTGCTCTTGCCTGTGGGCTGCCACCGCAAGTGATTAAGAGCCAAGGAGACTGGACATCGGAGTCCTACACGCGATACACTGACGTCCCTCTGAGTCTACGCCTGGATTGTGCAAAAACCATGGGATCAAACGTTCAAAACGCCTTGTCCTAACTACTACAAGTAACACTTCGTGGTTTGGGTATTTGGACAGTTTCTTAAAGTATGTTTGTTTTATGCATAATGTGTTCAGCAGTCAGGCAATAAACATTTGTACCCAAACCACTCTCTCATTCGTCTTGCCAGCCATAACGGCTAGAGACTAGAACGCTATAAGTTTTAATTAAAAAATAAAGTGTTATTTGATTTTAAAACTCTGGTGATGCGCTGCCCCTTTTCCCCCTTAATCCCCCACGCTACTCGACTTGACAGCGACGGAGCGTGCCAGACGGAGATGTAGACAGGGCGTCTCGGCTTACAGCGTGCCGTCATGCAAGGCGGGAGCGAAGCACACACTCAGTAACTCGGGGGCGGAGCTCGCCCCAGAGTACCTTCGGTCATGCCTGTGTTCTATTGGCCGTTGAGTCGTGCAGGGATTAAGTCGGACGGTACATAACAAGGCTCTTCCAAGCTTCCCCTCACAAATGCAAAGCAAGCACTGGTCAAGCAAGCGCTTCCAGAGACCCACCTCCATCCCCCTTCCCCTTCCCTGTTTAATTGTTTACAAGTACAGTTTTATTGACTGATCAGGCATACGCCGCGTTATCTATTTACGCTGTGAGAGATCGCACAAAGCTCAGCAACTGTGTGTTCTGTGATGTACGTTAAATGCTCTGCATTTACTTGCAAAAATACACTCTTTTCACATGGCCTTTTAACAAAGAAAACGTAATCGAAGACGAAAATAAAAAGTGACATGTACACGTTCAGATCAAGCTCTTCATAAGTCCCAAGTTTCATGGTCCTAGGGCCCATAGTGTCAGAGAAGAAGAAGACACAAAAACTCGGAAAACTGTCAAGAAAAAAAAGGACGAACGGCTGTTCGCACAAATTCATATAACTCCTGCAAGCCAAAGGCTTGTCAAGTGTTAACTAGAAGCTCATTCCGCTAGCGAAATGTTAAACACTTGACAAAAATTAAAACGCAAAAATACTTCCTTCAGTGGGTTATTTCTTAAATAATATATTGCAAACAACACAGCTTGGATACGTCTTATAAGCCGAGTAGTGTTTGGTTGTTGTTGACTTAAATTTTTATTGACTGATCAGGCATACGCCTTGTTATCTATTTACGCAGTGAGAGCTCGCACAAAGCTCATTGAGCAAATGTGTATTCTGTGCTGTCGTTAAATGCTACGCATTTAATTGCAAAAAATACACTCTTTTCACATGGCGTTTTAACAAAGAAAACGAAATCAAAGACGAAAATAAAAAGTGACATGCACATGTTCAGATCAAGCTCTGTCAGAGAAGAAGAAGACACAAAAAATTGGAAAAACTGTCAAGAAGAAAAAAAAGGACGAATTTTGCTCGCACAAATTCATATGACCCTTGCAAGCCAAAGGCTTGTCAAGTGTTAAAAATGGACACTGAAATTTTGCCACTGAAGCCCACATAAAAAGCTATCCTAGCCATCAGTACGGTATATTTACCTCTCCACAAATGACTGAGCAAATATTTCGTGAGTGTGCTTTCTGTTGTATCTTGCCGTTAGGCCTAAAGCAAATATGTCAGAGGAGATGCTTAGCTTCCATATCTGGGGTATGCTCAGCTCCACACTTTCTATTAAGCTGTATTCACATTATAATTGAATGAAATTATCTCCCTTTTGTCATTTATTAACACTTGACAAGCCTTTGGGTTGTAAGGGTTATATGAATTTGTGCGAGCAGCCGTTCGTCCTTTTTTTTCGTTCTTCTTGACAGTTTTCCCTTTTTTTGTGTCTTCTTCTTCTCTAACACTATGTGCCCTAGGACCATTACTTTTCGGGTAGTTTCTAAATTCAAATTAAATGCATTTTACATACTTCATTTTTTGGCTTAACAGTATTCGTTTCAGATTTTTTCTCTCTTTCCTTGTTTGGTAACTGAAAGCACTGAAAGAGCAACGTCCCTTGCCTCTGCAACTTTCGTGAGCGGCTCGGTGTATCTTGGCAGTTGTTTTTGGACTGATTTTTGTCAGCAAATGAATATACGCAAAACTTGTTTGACGTTTCCAAGCGTGGTTTAAATTGTGGCAGGAATAAAACAAGACCGAAATTCGCACAGCGAATTGGACCCCACTTGGAATGATGACTCGAAACGAAAGGTAGATGGTATTGCTGTTTGTTAACAATTTTCACATGACTGAATGTAGAACATCCTCCTAAATACTACCAACTATACCGGTAAGGTCAAGGTCAAAAATTTTTACCAGGTGCACCACTTCAGATGATCCTCCATACATGTTGGTCTAGCTTCAGCGGTCTTGGAGGAGATGTCTGGAAACCGATTCCTCTATCTCTTACCGTTTTCGAGATAAAGGCCACCTTCCGGTTTGGGGCTCGAAGGTGACCTGGAGGCCAAGGACACCAGAAGCTATACCTTACGTATCGTCGTATAGGGGGTGGGGTCGAAAATGACGTCAAAATTCTTTTATCTCTTACCGTTTTCGAGATAACGGCCAACTTCCGGTTTGGGGCTCGAAAGTGACCTGGAGGTCAAGGAAACCGGAAGTTATACGTTACGTATCGTCGTATAGATGGTGGAGGTCGAAAATGAGGTCAAAATTGCTCTATCTCTTATCGTTTTCGAGAAAAATCATTGTTTTTCTTAAAAACGTTTTTCGCGATTTGACCTTGATAATCAAGGTCAAGGTCAAAAATTTTATCGGGTGCTTCAGATCAAATCTTCCTTTATATATGTGCCATGTTTGGCATTTCTAGCTTCAACGGTCTTGCTGTAGATGTCTGGAAACCGATTAACTTTTTTTCGCGATTTGACCTTGACCAGTAAGGTCAAGGTCAAAAATTTTTATCAGGTGCACCACTTCAGATGACCCTCCATACATGTGCCAAGTTTGGTTGGTCTAGCTTCAGCGGTCTTGGAGGAGATGTCTGGAAACCGATTCGGCGGAAGAAAAAAAAAATTAAAAAAGGGAGGAAAAAAAATAGGTGAAGAATTCGAGGCAATCCATCTCCATTTAGTATTTTCAATACCAAGTGGGAATAATGATCTCCCAAACTCCTTAACTGTGTTAAAATATGCGTGGGTGGAACGGACGGCTATAAGGGGTGATGCGGACGCCACCAAATTAGCCCTGGAAGGTAGTAAATTTGTGGTTTTAAAAACCTGGAAAACACCTGGAAACTGAAATCGCCCAAGGCGTGGGAACCCTGTATTATGGTGCCAAAATAGTGAGCTGCTTGTCATAACACAAGAGACCACGTGACCCACTTTAAAAGTGGAAAAATACTTCCAGCTACTGCAAACAATGCTAACCGTTACTTCCACAATCACTCTCATATATAGAACAGCTTGGCAACCAAACGGAAAAAAACAACAAAAGTTAGACCTGATGATGCCTGTAAATACGACCATAACATTCCATGACAGGTCGTAAATAACGACTTCATAATTCACCACAACTGACACTGACCCCTGACTGACAGCCGTAATAGCCGTAGATGAGTAGCCGATAAAAAGGTCAATTACAGGCAATCAGAAATAGCAATGGACCGACAGTAAGGTCCTGTTTACACCGTTCGATTTCATCGAACAACTTTGACCGCAAGCTGCGTTTACAACTCTCTCGCCTTCAATCCGATTTGGGGTTTACATGTGGCGCCAAAGTTGGATGCCATTTCCCGACTAAGCTGTAAATTAATCAGTCACTCATTACAAAGTGCACTTATTCGCTCAGAAAAGCAACGGAAAAGCAAGGGGTACAAAAAAAAGAACTTTAAAAAGTAAAACGCTGAAAAACAACTTGATGGATGAAAATACGACAATAAGTATTGCCGTGGCAAGTCTTGCTCTAGCGGTGGCATATAAAAACAAGAAAAGAAAAGAAAGAAAAAAAGGAGTTGGGTTCGGGAGTGGATTAAAAGAAGAGTTACGCATGGAGCCTTCAACTCCTTGCTTTCGGAGTTGTCTCGGGACGATCCCCTATCGCTTCTTAATTTTCTAAGAATGGGGCAGCCTGTTTTCGCCACAATTGTAGAAAAAATTAAACTGTTTATAGAGCGTCAAAATACCCTTGCTAAGGTGGCTATATCCGTGGAGGAGCGTTTGTCAGTCACACTGAGATACTTGGCGTCCGATAAGTTATATTTTGTTTCTCTTTTCATTGGTTTATATTAAATTATAAAACAATGACATAAATTCTCTTCAAGGCTATGCCCCCACCCTTAAAAAAATGAAATACAGTGTATTTCAGTTTATTTATTTCAATATCAAACTGATGGTAGACCCAATTAAAAATCATCAATTAAATATTTTTTGTTTATTTACTTCAGGCAACAGTTATAAAGACTTGGAGTATTTATACAGAATACCCAAGTGTAGTCTGAGCCTAATAATTCCAGAGACATGTGCTGCAATATTTGGTTCACTGTCGCCCGAGTACCTTAAGGTAAGCCACATCCCAACGTCCTTACACCGAAGCCAGGATCATTTTGACGTTAATCTGTCAATATTGAAGCTCGCTGATAAATGTCCATGTGGCGAATCACGGCTAGTGGAGGGTGTAGGCGTGTTTGATCCAGATCTTGCAAAATTGTCCGATGTCCAATGGCTGGGCGGGGTAGAATAGAAAATTGTGTCACGATACGGTCGCTCCCTCGGTACTTGGTGGTACTGATGTACTGCGTACGCCGTGGTGGATGCTCCTGGTAAATCTTTCCATCCAAAAATAACTTCATTTATCTTCTTTTTCAAAAAGCGGCGATCATCCTCGCTTTTCAAAAGTCGTAACTCCTGCGTTACCATGCGCCCAAAGGCACTGCTGTCATCTTCAATGTCCTCGGTGGGGACTGGTTTTGGGGTCAGGGGCAAATTGTGCAAAACTGTAGCAGCCTCCCGCATCAAATTTTCCTCAGGTCGCATTTTTTTCTTTGGGTTCAAACGCGATGCGGCCTTCCGCTTCGGTGTGTCTTCCGCTACACTTTCGATTTCATCTTCCTCGGATAATTCCTGAAAAAAGTAATTTTAGACGTTGTTTATTCATATAGAAATTCTTTATAAATAAAATCGAAATATCCTTTTTTGTTATAGTTTCCAAGTTCACGCAACGAATGGCTAGAAATAGAGCGCGGATTTAATGAAATCTGGAACTTCCCTCACTGCATTGGTGCCATGGATGGGAAGCACATTGCCATAACACAACCGAATGAAAGTGGATCGACTTATCACAATTACAAACATTCTTTCAGTATTGTATTGCTGGCTATGGTGGACGCTGAATACAAGTTACATCAATGTGGGTTGTAACGGAAGGATAAGCGACGGGGGCGTGTTTCGAAACTCGGATCTGTATCAAATCTTTGAAAATGGCAAAGCAAGTCTCCCCCTCCCGAACCTTTGCCTGCTCGACATGCCGAAATGCCATATGCAGTTCTCACGGATGAGGCTTTTCCGCTCAAAGAATACATTTTAAAGCCGTTCCCTTGCAGAAATTTATCAGAAGAGGCACGAATTTTCAACTACCGTCTTTCGCGAGCAAGAAATACAGTAGAAAACGCTTTCGGGATATTGTCAAGCCGTTTCAGAATTTTCAAGAAAGCAATAACCCTGTCCCCGGAGAAAGCAGAAGTGTTGGTTTGAGCAGCTTGTACACTCCACAACATATTGGCTTCCCAGAGAGATTCGAAATTCGCACGACCCCGAGACAGGTCGAATACTACCCGGAAGTTGGAGAAATGAAGGCAATTCTGCTTTGCAGTCGCTTAGGAATACGGCCGTAAATCGATCGTCATTGCGAGCTGGCGAAATTCGAAACGAATTTAGGGACTATTTTATGTGCGAGGGCCAAGTTCCTTGGCAATGGAGGGTGATTGAATAGAGAGAGACAAAAAAAGGGGAATGGGGGTGGGGAGGGGGTGGGGTGGAGAGTTCAAAATATAACAAATTTGTTATGCTACTCACATTCGTCACGTTCGTGGTAGCCTGTGAAGGGAATCCCGTAAGAATTGAAGTCTTTCGAAGTGCAGCCACCTTGGAGTATACACCTCGTCTCCCCTGCCCCACTTCTTTGCGAATTCTGGACTTTCGCTTGTTCCCTCAGGAAGTACGTTCGAAGGCTGTTAATTTTGTTATTTATATCTGCAGCTGAATGCAAATAAATAAAAAGCTTGCTCGTGTGTATAAAAAAGATCTTTCTTTGTCACAAATTTACGAAGATATTACAAATTATTCGTGCTAGCGTTATCAGCAAAAGAGAGAACAATTATGTTTTGCCTTACCTGTTCTTTGCAACTTGTCTGCGATTTCATTTAGTCCCACTCCTCTTTTTACTTTATTTTTATACTCATCATGTTTGATATTCCACAGGAATTCTCTTTCTTCGTACAGGTCTATTAACGTATTTATTTCTTCACTTTTCCAAGTGCTACTTTGACTGTCAATTGACATTTTGTATTTATTTATATGTACTTTAATAAGCAAAACAGAAAACGCTTCCGTAAGGATAGCTGAAGAAAAAAGACTGTAATGAAAAAAAATCTTGTTCTTGTGCACTTGTGACCCCGGATCCCGCTGATAATCGCGGCATCTTTTTGAGTTTCATTTTATGACTCGTCCATCCTTTTCAAAAAATAGGATGGAGCTCCATCTCACGAGAAAAGTTGGATGGTGCTAATGAGGCAATAAAAGCAGTTGGCAACAAGTTGGTTAATGTGTTTACACCATCAAATATTGTCGCTCATAAAAGTTGTTCAACTAAATCGTATCATCTAAACCCCGCATTATGCTCCTACTGTTTTCAAGCATTCTAAAGAACGCAGGAACACTCGAGAATCTTCTGGAAAACGATGAGATCCCCGGCGCAGTTAACAACTAAGCTTTGTTAACAAAAGAGCCGACAAAATGGGGAAGGGGCAAGAGGGTAGTGGTGACGTCAAACACCCTTCTTAATTTTCTATACGAGTTTATGTTTAATACACAGTGCCCGACTTATCCAAGGAATAACTACACCAAGTTTGAAGTCGATCCGACTTTGCGCTATCGAGATATTTCGCTTAACAACAAATAAATTTTTACGTAATGACGCCTTTCTTCACTTCAAAAGTTGGAACAGGCGTCCGACAAACGCAAGAAATACCCATATAAAACGTGAAGTCGATACAATTTTCCCTTAAAAAGATATTTTGCCCACAAGATATTGCTGAAATTATGTGCATATTTTACGTGATGACGTCATGTGCCGTTTTTGTTAGTTTCAACTCCCATAGAATTTTATGAAATCTTTCTGACCTACCAAGCAAAACACCCATAAAGTTTGAACTTTCTCCGATGTTAAGGGGCTGAGTAATCTTAATATAAGATTTTAATGTGATGACGTCATACCCCTTTCCTGATTTCGCTACATTAGTCAAAACTTAATAGAACCGTACCACTGACCCAAGAAATACCCACATAAAATTTGAAGTTGATTCGACTTTCCGTTTTCAATATATTTTACACACAAACACTTGGAGAGACATACTTATAGCTATGAGTCTGAAGTCTATCCTACTTCTCCTTTTCAAGATCGTTATCTTTGGAGAAGAAAACTTCACGTTATGACGTCATAAGCGGTGTACGTTGGCGCAGTTTGCAACAAAATTCAACAGAATCTTTCGAATCTTTTGGGTACACAACAGTTTAACGTAATGACGTCATCTACCTTTCTTCATTACTCCACAGGCATTAAAAGTTGATACAGCTGACCGACACACCCTAGAAATAACCATACAAAGTTTGAAATTGACACAACTTTCCACCGTCAAAGAATTTTGCCTACAAGATACCGTTAAAAACATATACATATTTTACGTGATGACATCACATGCCGTAGTTATTCGTTCTAATATGACAGTCTTTCTACCAAACAAGAATCCCACCAAGTTTGAACTCCCTCCAACGTTCAGCGGCTGAGAAACTGCTCACATAAGATGTTTAAGTAATGACGTTCCAAGCCTATCGCCACATGCGTCAAAAGTTGACACAGCCGTCCAATTGACCAAGCCACCCCAATACAAAATTTGAAATCGAGACGACTTTCCGTTATGGAGATTGTTTTGCCCACAAGATCTTGTTAAAAGTATATACATATTTTTACGTAATGGCGTCGCATGCTGTAGTCGTTCGTTCTACTCATGACAAAATTTGAAAGGATCCTTCGGACTTACCTTGCAACAATCCTACAATGTTTGAGCGGCTGAGAAAATTTTGCACATAAAATTTTTTACATTATGACGTCACGCGCCTTCCCAAATAACGTAACACGTGAAAAGAGTTGAAAGAAACGTCCAACTTTCCCAAGCGATAAGCGGATTAAGTTTGAAGGCAATTCGACTTTTAGTTTTCGAGATACCTTGCACACAATATTTCATTAACAACAGACACATACAAAGACACACGCACAAAATGTACCAACCCAAATGTCTCCCCTCGGTCGGAAAACACAAAAGGTTATAGGAAATAACTTGAGGACTAAGCTGTCTCGGACCACATTTGATAGATTTTCGAAACTGCAACCGAGATAATCTGCTATACCATATAGAAAATTGACAGATTCACTGAAAATTTCAGTGACTTTAACTTTAAAATTACTGATTTGACAGATTCTCTGTAACATATAACGCTAGAACCACACGAGCGAGAAAACTGATCCGAAAACCCACACGAGGGGTGGACTGACCCGAAAATCCCTCCCGCGGCCTGTAGCACTAGAAACACGAGCCTGAAAGGCATGAGTGTGGGTTTTATTTTTATTGCACGAATTTTGGTACAACTATATTCTCTTCTAATTTACAACCTTTTTGCACTCCCCTGCGATGCGTAGATCGTTGATTCTGTCGCGTAGTTGTGTTGTTATGGTGTTATCAAGATCACACTTTCAGCAGTGCGGGACGCGATGTTTTCGAACTGGAAGAGTGGTGAGTACACCTGTGCGTACCCACCGGGCGTATCTACCAGGCAAAATACAACTGTTTGTTTCGTACGCGTACTTTCCATCACGAAACAAGACAATCGTAGATTGCACATCCTCCGCCGCTCCCATCTTCACTTTATATAATTTCTTCCCGGTATAGTAAACGTCGGATGAGTAGTTCCAAAGATATATGGCCTGGGCAAATAACTACACTTTATATATTTTCTACCTGTAGGGTTTTATTGGTCTACGATGAATAGTACCAAAGATACAGCCTGGACAAACTTGTTCAGAAAAACGTCAAAGTTCACATTTTCAAAAAATCGCCAAAATTACACTTTATTTAAAAATCGAAAATTAACCTGACATTGCACAACTACACGTTATATACTTTCTTGCTGTAAGGTTATATTAATCTCTGATGAATAGTAACAAAGATACAGCCTGGACAAAGAAGACTGCGGACGGACGGACGGACGGACACGAGGCGTTTCTATATCCTCTGCCCCGTCTAAAGCGGGTGGGTAGGGGGGGGGGGGGGGAGCAATAAGAAATATATATCGATGGGTGGTTTCGTGTAGATAGCATTAATTTATTTCTTCCTTTCAACACTTACCACATATGTGTCGTACTCAAAGGTATGCCTCTGGTTGAGATGGGCGATAAAACTGGAGCTCTTTAAATTCGGATCTCCCCAGGGCATCGACGCACACACCGGGCAAACCTAACACAAAAGAATATCAAATGCAACTGCAGAAAAGTACAGCAGAACCGTCTCCTAACGACTGCTGATACAATAACACAATTCTCTTGACACATTATAAGCTTTTGCCTGTTTAAACCTATCGGCTACAATGACATCAGTATATCTGTTATTGCGACCGATTATCTCTGCCCCTCTGCGGTAATACGAGGTTGCGCTGTAAAACCAACATAAAATTCAAAGGACGACATGACTCTATTTTTGGCATTTTAATAGCATTCAAGGCCATTCAACTGTCTCGCTGTGAGATTTTGTCAACTTTTTCAATGTCGATAATGTCGGCAATGCGAGCCCCGTCAGTTAGCCAAGGTCGCTTTCAAGTTTGATCACCTACACTGTCTATACATTTATGTTTCCTCTCGCGAAAGCGGGGGATGGAGGAGCGGGGGAGGCTCTTGGCGATTTTGTTTTACTGTTATATAAGGCCATTCCACATGTGTTTTCCCAAGTTTCTGCTTAGTTAAAATGAGCGCTGCGGTGCCATTTCATTATCATAGGCGTTTGTGAACTGTGCATTAGCCGCAATAGTAACGCACCTCACACCTTTCTGCTCTGCACCGGCCCAAAAAAACACCATGAGATTTCTTACATGGCTACAACGCCCTCTGAGGGTAAAACCAAGCAGTCACAGTGCACTCTACCATAGCTGCAGATTAGGGACTCTCCGAACTGGCAGCTTCAAATATATTTTTCCTCACGAGCGTTCGTGTTTCTCTGTCACTTGACACAACGCCTCTTGTTCCTTCGCCAGGGCGAAGCGGGATAGTTTTACAACAGTGAACTAACGGGTAGACAGATCAGTCCAGCCACTGCATTACCTCTTCCCACCTTCTTGCATTAACCGCTGTAGTGAGGCACCCACCACCTCACACCTTCTTGCATTAACCGCTGTAGTGAGGCACCCACCACCTCACACCTTCTTGCATTAACCGCTGTAGTGAGTCACCCACCACCTCACACCCTCTTGCATTAATCGCTGTAGTGAGTCACCCACCACCTCACACCTTCTCGCATTAACCGCTGTAGTGAGGCACCCACCACCTCACACCTTCTCGCATTAACCGCTGTAGTGAGTCACCCACCACCTCACACCTTCTTGCATTAACCGCTGTAGTGAGGCACCCACCACCTCACACCTTCTTGCATTAACCGCTGTAGTGAGTCACCCACCACCTCACACCTTCTCGCATTAACCGCTGTAGTGAGGCACCCACCACCTCACACCTTCTCGCATTAACCGCTGTAGTGAGGCACCCACCACCTCACACCTTCTTGCATTAACCGCTGTAGTGAGGCACCCACCACCTCACACCTTCTCGCATTAACCGCTGTAGTGAGGCACCCACCACCTCACACCTTCTTGCATTAACCGCTGTAGTGAGGCACCCACCACCTCACACCTTCTTGCATTAACCGCTGTAGTGAGGCACCCACCACCTCACACCTTCTTGCATTAACCGCTGTAGTGAGGCACCCACCACCTCACACCTTCTCGCATTAACCGCTGTAGTGAGTCACCCACCACCTCACACCTTCTTGCATTAACCGCTGTAGTGAGTCACCAACCACCTCACACCTTCTAGCATTAACCGCTGTAGTGAGGCACCCACCACCTCACACCTTCTTGCATTAACCGCTGTAGTGAGGCACCCACCACCCCACACCTTCTTGCATTAACCGCTGTAGTGAGGCACCCACCATCTCACACCTTCTTGCATTAACCGCTGTAGTGAGGCACCCACCACCTCACACCTTCTCGCATTAACCGCTGTAGTGAGTCACCCACCACCTCACACCTTCTTGCATTAACCGCTGTAGTGAGGCACCCACCACCTCACAACTTCTTGCATTAACCGCTGTAGTGAGGCACCCACCACCTCACACCTTCTTGCATTAACCGCTGTAGTGAGGCACCTACCACCTCACACCTTCTTGCATTAACCGCTGTAGTGAGTCACCCATCACCTCACACCTTCTTGCATTAACCGCTGTAGTGAGGTACCCACCACCTCACACCTTCTTGCATTAACCGCTGTAGCGAGGCACCCACCACCTCACACCCTCATGCATTAACCGCTGTAGTGAGGTACCTACCACCTCACACCTTCTTGAATTAACCGCTGTAGTGAGGCACCCACACCCTCACACCTTGCATTAACTGCTGCAATAAAGCACCCAACATCTCACAATTTTTGCATGAACCCACTACCTCACACCCTGTGCATTGACAGCTATAGTAAGGTACCTCACACCTTTTTGCACTAACTACTGTAACAAGGCACCCACCACCTCAACGCTGTATGCATTGACCGCTGTAGTGAGGCACCCACCACCTCACACTGGTAGACCGCTGTACTGAGGCACCCACCACCTCACACCTGTAGACGGCTGTACTGAGGCACCCACCACCTCAAACCTGTAGACCGCTGTAGTGAGGCACCCACCACCTCACACCTGTAGACGGCTGTACTGAGTCACCCACCACCTCACACCTTGCATTAACCGCTGTACTGAGGCACCCACCACCTCAAACCTGTAGACCGCTGTAGTGAGGCACCCACCACCTCACACCTGTAGACGGCTGTACTGAGTCACCCACCACCTCACACCTTGCATTAACCGCTGTACTCAGGCACCCACCACCTCCCACCTGTAGACGCTGTAGTGAGGCACCCACTACCTCACACCTTCTTGCATTAACCGCTGTACTGATACACTCACCACCTTCTGGTCGGACTTGGCGTGCTTATCGTTGCAGTGCTTCACTAGCCCTTGGCAATCTAAGTTTTTCACACTGCAATACGGGCATTTAAATGTTGATCGGTTTGGTGTGGCACTGAAACCAAAAAAAAAAAATCCATCATTTTCTAATGCAAGCAGGGCGATAAAGAAATGGACTTAACGGCAAGGCCTGACGTACAGTCCTGGTGATAAAAACGTAACTTAACAACGTAAATACACAACTATTCTTCTCTGAGATTGTTCACCTTTTGAGATTGTTCCAGTTTACCAACAACACCGTATTATTTAAAATAATAATTCTGAAGCAAATAAGAAACCAGATATTTTTTGGTAGGCTATTCCGGAACAGACTACCGATAAATCGGACGTCACAGAACTCTCCATTTTTTTATTATTGTTTCATTTTATGTTGCAGATTATATAAACAACTTATTTTCTTGCCTTATGAGTTCAATACTGAACTACCGGCATTTTAATAAACAGCCACGTGTAAATTCAATTTTTCAATATTTCTATTTTCCTTTTGACAAAAGATAAGATTTTATATTGTTTAACTTACTTTCACTCTTTGGTATAAGAAAAATGAAGCATTATTGATTTCTGTGACATTCGATTTATCGGTAGTCTATTCCGGAATAGCCTACCAAAAAATATCTGGTTTCTTATTTGCTTCAGAATTCTTATTTTGAATAACTGTGTTCAATGCACAGTTTAATTTCCGCTCATACCAAGAAAGTTACGACTAATTACCTCGCCCTTTCCGGATCTGGGGCCGAAGAGGCTACGGGTGCCAGCTTTGTCTTCTTACACGTTGATGTATGGGCTCGCATTTTATTCATCGTCATCTGGAAAGAATATCTCTTTTTTTTTTAGTTTTATAATGTAACCGATTGTACAGAATACGTTGACCATGAGGTTCTCTTTTTAGGTCTAATTAAAACTGTTGCGTTACGGCGTCAGCTGTGGCGATACATTGGTTATGACACTACGTGTCGTTATAATGATGTGACACTGTAGCAGTAATAAAAAAATAAAGAATAACAAATAGATATATTACGTTGGTTACTGAATGTCCTGTTTTGCTTTTAAATGTCAAGACGTATATTTATAGTCTGTTCACGACTACTTTGAATCTATACCAGTAGCAGGTATGGTAAAATACTACCAGCACGAACCGTTTTGCCACAGGCAGTGCACTGTGTTGATGTAGCCTGTATGCGTGAATCCACGTCTTTTCTTCTAGTTACATCATGCCGACTAAACGTTTCCCTGCATTGTGGGCAGCCTTGAGACCCCCGGGATCCCCCGCTCGCATCAATAACTCCATCAATGCAGGCCGTGCAGAATCTTTGATAAATACAAGTGAATGATACCAGTGACATGAGCTTGAATCACAATACAATATAAGCCTGTGGATCGTTAGCAACTTTCAATCCGGTCACTTGGTAAAAGGTGTAAATAAAACCGTCAAATGGCGGTGCCCAAGTGACGTTAGAGTAACAAGACACGATACGCTTTTTTCCAAAACATGGTTGGCGAACAATTTACTTCTACAGTGTTTTGCCCAGGATGGAAGGGCCAGGGGGGCTTAATATCCCCCTCTGTAAAAAAATTGGGGCTTTTTCCCCATGGTAGGGATGTCGTAAGAATCCTACACAAGATACAAAAGTATTAATGTTCAATTCATCTATTCTAAACCGCAGCCATTGTTTTGTTTTCAGCAGAAAGGAAGATTTTAGGGATTGTTCTCGTAAATATGAAGATTCCACACAAATTATGGTTTGTAAAATGACCAGTGGTCACTAATTAAATTGTAATTTTCATCTGACAATCGAACAAAAACCCCCCTCGGTAGAACAAGAAGGGGCTTTTTCAAATTCAGTGGGGGATTTTTTCCTCGTGTTCCAAAAAGGGGGGCTAAAATGGTGAGAGAGGGGGAGAAATCCCCTAAATCTCCCTCTGGGAAAAACACTGCTTCTATATTAAATATTTTATGTATCCTCAACATCATTTTCGTTCTTGGCTGCAAAATCGAACTTGTTTTGATTCCTACAACGACACCACAGCTAAACAATTGCAAATATGCCTCCGAGTGTCGATACAAAATGTGTATTATTTATCACTGAAAAAAAAATGATCACTTAATTGTTGACCGACTTCAAAAATAAGAGATCTGCAATATATGTATTTTCACTGTGTAAAGCCTGAAAGGTTTGTTTACTGTTTGGTGTTTCCGTTTAACGTCCGGATCAGAAACTATAAAGGGTGTATTGGGAGGCATTTGCTAAAGGAACAAGTGGGCAAAAGGAAAAATGATGAAATGGTAAAAGAAGAGCTAGAAAGAAAGAAATTTCCAATAACCTCGTCCTACTACATGCAAGCGAATGTGCCCCTTTTTATGCCCGATTTGAAAAAAAAAAAGAAATTTTGCGAACTTGAATTATATGTCTCCCCCTAAGGGAGACATAGTTAGCATTTTTTGTGTCCGCCCGCCTGTCTGCAGTGAATTCTTATGAAATTAATGACTCGATTTTTTTAAAGACATACACAATATTGAGGGTAAATGTCTAGATGATGCCCGTGTTATTATTTTTTCGTTCCATCAAAAATTCTATTTTTGGAAAATTTTTGACCATGGGGGGGGGGGGGGGGGGGTCCTGCATTTTTTTTTCACTTTGGCAGGCTATATCTCCAAAACAGTTCGCTGTATAAGGCTCATACGTCACAAGAAGAACACACATAGAGCGCAAATGTATACTGCAAAGTTTTTTTTCATTTTCGTTGAAAATGTATTTTTGTATTTTTGGCGATTTTTTTAATTTTGGATTTTTAAGTTTTTTGGCCATATTGTTCCGATATCTCCGAAATCGTTTGTTAGATTAGGCTCAAACATGGCAAGAAGAACCCACATATAGTGCAAATGTATACTGCAAAGATTTCTTCATTTTCATTGAAAATGTATTTTTGGCGATTTTTTAAATTTTGGATTTTTAAGTTTTTGGGTCAAATTGTTGCGATATCTCCGAAACAGTTTGTTGGATTAGGCTGAAACGTGGCAAGAAGAACTCACATATACTGCAAATGTTTATTGCGAAATTTTTCTTCATTTTCTTTAAAATTGTATTTTTAGCGATTTTCTTAATTTTTTGTGCTCGCCAATGTTGTACTTTAAAGCAAGCAATTTTTTTCCACGTGACTGATTAAGGCGGGGGGGGGGGGGGGGGGCGGGGGAGACATATCCGTTTTTTTCTTTTAACAAAAACACTGGCCAGTCTAATTATATATTTCTTCATTGCGTTAAGTTTCAACAAACTGGGTGTAACTGTGTTATAGTATCAAAACTCCAACGTTCACTACAAAATGTCTAAAATTTAATCAGCTCTTTTTCTTTCAAAAATAATACTACATCAGTCTCGATTTTGTTTATTTTCACTGTGCTGACTTTCAGAAGACTTAGCCTTATTTTTTCTGAGATTATTTACAAAATCCCCCATGAAGAATGTACAATTTTTTATCCATTTTTACAGGGTGTCCATTTGTTAATATCTGGACGACCAATATACGGCTCTGCACATCTGTAAAACAGATTTTACTACGTAAAGTTTCGAATGACTTTGTCTTACCGTTTCTGAAAATTACCTCGACAAAGCTCGATACGAAATTTTCTTCCGTTTTCACAAAGTACCGATCGATCAATTTTCGGCCAATTAAAAACATAATGCAACATTGCACACCTGCAATGTATACGTGTTTAGTGTGTAAAGTCTGAGAACTTACAAGGACAAAATCCACAAGTCAATTTTCGACAAATTTTCAGATTCGTCAATCACACGTCAAATTGAAAAATAACAAGGAGACGCACACATGCCATCTGAATATTGTTACTGTATGCAGTTTCAAAAGACTGGGCCTCACTGTCTGTGCACTTATCCGGGACATTCCAATGCGAAAAAATTTTTATGCAGAAAAAAAATTTTATCAATTTTTTATTAATTTTCCTTAATTTTTGGTCCAATACGACGTCCCACAACTGCAATATATATATATTTTTTCACTGTGTGAAGTGTCAAAAGACTGCGCTTACAGATTTTGAGTTTCTTTCGACAAAACTCAAAAGTCTCGACGAAAATGTTAAAATTTTTTCACTGCAGATCAGTTAATTTTCTACCTATTTCAAAAATAACATGACGTTGCGCACCTGCAATTCATATGCCTTAACAGTGTAAAGTTTGAAAAGGTTGTACCTCATGGTTTTAAAGAACCTGTCCCAATAAAACTTCAATTCAATATATTGATATTCTTATTATGATTGCTGTTGTTGTATTAAACAATTATTGTTGTTGATATGATTATTATTATTGCTATTGTTATTACTGTGGTGACGGTACTTTTTTACTGCAATAATGATTGAATAAGCAATGCTATTATTATTATTATTATTATTATTATTATTATTATTATTATTATTTACTATAAATTTATTTACTATTTATTTACCTTATTTTACAGAGTAAACGATACATTTATATAATCAAGTCAAGTGGCTATGCGCACCGCTAAAGTTGAATAAACCATCAATATGTCTTTCTCTCCAATGTCTCATATGCAGTATTTTCCATCCAGATGAGCGCGGCAATAAAGAGTGCCGTTTCTCTGGCTGTCTTGTATCATGTGACTAGTTAAACCCAATGGCTTGCCTTGTTTCAAACTCATTTTTAAACAAGAATGTCCAGGGACATTGCAGCCAGCCGAGTTCAACGCAAGGAGAGTAAACCACTTTATCAGCTCATGGTTGCTAACAAAATCATACATTCAGCTGCTGTATAAATAAAATATGACTGCACCAAAGATATCTTTCGGTAAGATGGGCCCCTGTCTGAATATATTACCCTCCCTCCCATCGCCAACCAAGAAAATCGGTCAAAAACTAGTTAATTTGATCACTAGGCTGGAATTTTATTTTAATGTTTTTTTGAAATGGAGATACTTGTGTTAATGGTCACTTATCGTTCTATTTTATTGCAAAGACAAAATGACAGGAATTTACCACGACGAACGCACCACCAAAGCAACCGTCATATTTTTATAGATCAAATTTACTAAACAATGGAGGAGACGTAACTTTCTCTCTCCTATGGCTTTTAATTGTGACCCGTCACTCAAACACAACTGACTACAAAGATCAGGTCGGATCCACCTTTTCGTGAAGGGGAGGGGACAGGGGAGTTTTCAACTTCTGACACATTGAGTTTAAAAGTTTCAGAAAACCTAAAGTTTAACAGTTATTTCTCTTTCGAATTTAGGGGGCGGAACGGGGTCGCGACCACTGAACCTATCCCCCCCCTGGATCCGCCACTGAGAAAGAATTTTCGTTGCAGCGTCTCTTGTGTAATCGGCCCTTTTTGCAACACACACAACTACTGATCGAGTCCAACTGCTTGGCATACATAGGAATGACAATGATAAAAATATGTCATGTGGAAATCACAGGCTTCTATTAACACTGCATTAAGACACGCATACACAACACGGCTTTTTCTACAGATTCAATCCGGTCAAAAGTAACTCTGTTCGTGTGTGTCGGGATGGGGAAAGGCGGGTTGTGGTGGGGGGGGGGGGGGGGCAGGGAGAAAAGGGACGGGAAAAGATGCATGACAAATGGATGTTAGATTCAACTGCTGCCCCACCGATATTGTAGATGTATGTAAAAAATATATACCAAAATATACAAATTTCTGACAATTTTCAAAGTCCCATCATAATGGCTCTTTTCGGCCGATCGCGAAAAAAGTTATTTTCCGGGAGAGGACCGTTTACAGATTCTACAAGTGTAATATAAAGAAGATCCAACCAAAACTTTAGGAGGAGATGCATTTTTAAAAAAAGTTCACCAAAATTTTCAAAGTCCCGTCCTTTGGTTTTTTTTCGGCCGATCGCAAAAAATGATAATTTTCCGGTAGAGGACCACCTAGAGATTATACACGTGTAATACCAAGAGGAACCAACCAAAACTTTAGAAGGAGATGCATTTTGAACAAAATTTTCCAAGTGCCGTCATTTTGGCTATTTTCGGCCGATCACCAAAAAAAAAACAGTAATTTTCCGGTAGATGACCAGCCAGAGATTGAACATGTGTAATTTCAAGAAGATCTGATCAAAACTGTAGGAGGAGATGCATTTTAAAAAAAGGTTACCACACATTTTTTTTTCAAAAGTGAGTGCACAAGAGCACCCGACACAGTCGGCTGGTCCAAAAAAATAGGCAAAAAAAAATTAATCAGCAGTTTAAAAAAAAAGAAGGTTTTTAGAGGTTTAATAGGTCATTTTCGGAAAAAGGTCCATTTTGAAAGAATACATTTAACAGCTTTTAAATAGGTTTAATAGGTTCCGCTGGAAGGTCTGTTTGAGGCACCTCTGTGGAGATTGGTGCGAGACCAACGACTCACAAGTCTTTACTGGCATTGGCTGAAGGCCCCTTAAGTACAGCGGTAATGATATACAACTTCTGTGCCACGCTTTCTTTAAAAAAAAAAGAATGCGAGAATAACCATAAATCTCCCGCAGTGATTTGGCATTTTTTGCATACAGGGAGCATACTGAATAACGCAAAAAAAGTGAAAATAACTTATGATTATTTATAAAAAATTTATGAGTATTTCAAAAAGAGTGGAATAAACTAAAAGTTACATGCTGTGAGTGTACAGAATAAATTTATAGCTTATTCTGCATCTATCAATTGAGTATACATTTTACAGATAATCTATCACTACTTTATCTATATTTCTGGTCACTAGACTTAGGTCACATTACATTTAAAGGCCGGAACGTAAACCAAAATTTGAGAGGTGAGTGAAGAAGCTAACTGTTTTTTAACGAAGAAATAAAATATATGCAACCCATTAAAAATTGTACCTGTTGTAGAAAAAGGGTATACTGGGTGGCAACTTTCTGTAAATTTTTGAATAGGGACTAGTATGCAGGATTCGTGGCTCAGATCAAATAAAACTGCCCCCCTATTTGCGGCTTAACAGGAGGCGACGCAGCTCTGACATTGAGACATTCTTGAGGACGAGTTCACGTCACAACCTCATATCCACCAATGAGAATTAACATTTTCATCAAGTCATCAAAAAGTGCCAGAGCTTGCTTCGGGACAAAACGCATATTTTATCACTGTATTATACCAAATATAACAGGGTTTTTTTCTTGTTCTGGGCCAATTGCATACATTTTGGCCTACTTATCACATGCCATTTAAAGTTAGTTCTTTAAATAGTTTTTACCGTTTAGAAAAATTTTATTACTTAACTTAAATATCGAAGAATTTGTATTGGTATAAAACAGTTCGATTAACTCCACAATGCACTGGATGAAGGTGTCCGCAAGAATACCGAGTAAGTGTAAGGAAGAGCTGACTCGGACCCACGTAATTCATAGCTATTGATTCAGAATTCGAGCATCTGAACTGAATTTAACAAACTGACAATATAACCTAACAATGGAAGGCTTCGGAGTTATAAAAACAAGGAACAGCTGACCCGGGAATACGAGTACCATAGCTCCAAGAAGCGGTACCCTACGAAGTTTCCAGGCACCGCTTCAAAGCCTCGCTACATAACGTTAAGCAAGTCAACTGCGCTAGCTTTTGAGGCATCCCTGTGGCTATTTTATGCGAGATTCAGCGACCCATAAGTCTTTATTGGCATTTGCTAAAGGCCCTCAAAGAACAACGGTAATGATATACAACTTTTGTGTTACGCTTTCTTCAAAAGAAAATAACACGGAAATAACCACAAATCTCCCGCAATAATTGACATTTGTTTGCATACAGGGAGCATACTTTATTACGTGAAAGAGTAACAATAATTTTTGCAATTATCCACAAAAAAACTTTTGAATTGATATTTAAAAAAGAACGTAGAAATAAAATGTCAAATATTGTGGGTATACAAAATAAATTTATACCTAACTCTGCGTCTATCAACTATTTTAGTATGTATTTTACAAATAAACCACGAACCCTTTATTTAAATTTTTGGTCATTTGACTTAGGTCACGTGACATTTAAAAACCGGAATGTAAATAAACATTTGACAGGTGGGTGCGGAAGCTAATTTTTCTGCACTTTGATGAACAAATAAAAGATATACAGCTCGTTAAAAATTGTGCCTGTTTTACAAAAAGGGTACCAGTAACCTAGGACCGTCCGCCACTTTTGGGGTTTTTTTTTTGTTTCAACGATTACTCTTTTGTTTTCGGTGTAATGGAGTTTCCCTTTGGAACGTCGAAAGTGTAGAATTTTAGTTATGTTTCCAGAAAATTACAAAGCAAACTGCCGCGTTTGTGTTGAGTTACAGGGAAATTAAATATTTCCAGGCACAATATCTTTGGACAACTTTAATCCGCCGCATTATTTTGTCATCCCGAAATCTAGGAATTTTGCGAATTAATTTATTAGATAACTACATAAACAACTAATATTAAACGAAAAAGTATACCAAAATGCCTAGCTCTAAGAAGCGGTGCGCTAAAAGGTTTCCAGGCACCGCTTCAAAGCCTCGCTATATAATGATAAGCAAGTCAACTGCGCTCGCTTTGAGGCACCCCTGTGGCTACTTTGTGCGAGATTCAACGACCCACAAGTTTTTATTGACATTTGCTAAAGGCCCTCAAAGTACAACAGTAATCATATACCACTTCTGTGTTACGCTTTCTTTAAAAGAAAATAATACGGAAATAACCACAAATCTCCCGCAATAAATGACATTTGTTTGTATACAGGGAGCATACTTTATTACGTGAAATAGTAAAAATATTTTTTTGCAATTATCCACCAAAAAACTTTTAAATTGATATTTCAAAAAGAACCTAAACATAACAAGTCAAATATGGTAGGTGTACCAAATAAATTTATACGTAATTCTGCATCTATCAACTATTTAATATATAATGTTCAAATAAACTATAACCCCTCTATTTAAATTTTCGGTCCCTTGACTTTGGTCACGTGACATATAAAGGCCAGAATGTAAACAAACATTTGACAGGTGGATGCGGAAGCTAACTTTTCTGCACTTTTATGAACAAATAAAAGATATACAGCTCACTAAAAACTTTGCCTGTTTTACAAAAAGAGCATATTGGGCATGAATTTTCTGTAGATGTTTGAATAATAGGGGCTGGTATGCAGGATTCGTGCCTCAGAATACATGAAATTGACCCCTATTAGTCGAACAATGGAAGGCTTCGTAGCTCTGACACAGAGATATACGATGTTATACAAGTCAGAGCTACTCGGAGCTACAAAATGCCGCACATAAACTGGTTTAGGGAGTCCTACATTTACATGGGTATTGTTTTATTTAGTCGACCTCTCGGGTGGCGAGACAAAAATGACATTTTCGGGATAAATGTGGTTTTCCGGGATGGCGAACTTGCATGAACACTCCCGAAAGGCCTAGGTTATTGGTATATTGGGCATGAACTTTCTGTAAATGATTGAATAATACGGATGGGTATGCAGGATTCGTGCCTCAGAACATATGAAGTTGACCCCTACTAGTGGAAGGCTTCGTAACTATGACAGAGAGATATACGATGTTATACAAGTCAGAGCTGACTCGCAGCGACGAGTACTTGTACCAGTAACCTGAGACTCAGTTTGTAATAAAATGAAAGAAGGGTGGTACGTCTACAAAACTGAGTGGATCCCCGAATTCTTACACTTAAACCCCAAGAGTTGAAGAATTTCTTATTTTAATATCGCTTACAAATGGGAACATGGCAGACTAACTGCTTTCTCGATAATTTCGAGACAAACAGCACACTGAAACTCCACATCATCGCTCATTTTGTTTACGAAATGACTAAGCACCAAACTGATGCGAATCACGCATTGCCACTGTCATGCTTTCACAACCATGCAACCAAATGGTGGTAGCTCACTTAGTACTGAAGAGCATGTTCCGTACATAAAATCTCTTACAAACATAGAATTTGGATCTGTGATGTCAGTAAAGATTTTCAGTGCGTTACCAGAAAGTGTCTTCTTTTTTGTATAGAGGGATTTATAATCTACACTGATGTCCTCATAACGCAGTTTGTGGACATCAGTGTAGATTATAAAAAGAAGTTGAGGACACAACTCACGCAGTGCTGGACATAAGAAACATGTTAATGGAATGCCCAAAATCGAGTGCCCAAAACGATGAGCCCACACCCACCCCCCAAAAAACTACTAGCCTTGGTCTGCGCGGTGGTATTGTTAAGTTCAAAGAGTTTATTCTTCTGAGCAAAACAATTATATACAAGTCGATGTTTCAAGAAACATGTCAATTTTACGAACATGTCAATTTTACGAACACAGAAAGAATAGGCGAATAAAGAAAGTTACAAAGTTATGTGAATATTCGCCTTATTACCTTTAACTTTTATAACATAGACTACCAAGCAACAACAATTTGCAAAAATACTTTAAGATTTAAGCTTATGCCGACATAATTTCTCTTAACACTTATCGAGTTCATACCTCGTAAACAATAACTTTTTGAAAAGACATTTAAATTGACAAATATTTTTAACTTCAACAACTTCACGTGGAAGGCTATTAAAGATTTTAACACATAAACACTAATACATTTTGATTTTAGAGTCGTACGAACATACCTAGTTTTAAATTTTCCTACACGTCTTAAACTGTACATATGATCAGTAACAATCGAAAAGCGTTTTTGAATATTTATCGGTAATGAGGAGTTAAGAGCGTTATACATAACAATCGAAATTTTTAGTTCTACAATTTCATGAAATTTGACAATTTTTAATTTACAAAACAGAGGATTTGTATGTTGGTATTTACCAACTTTGGATATGATCCTTATAATCCTTTTTTGACTCCTAACAATGCAATCTAGGCAACTTTTGCTGACTGAACCCGATATTTCAACACAATAAGACAAATAAGGTAAAAAAGACTAGGATATAAAGTGCGAAGTGCATTGGTATCTAATAATTGACTAGATCTATATTTAATTGATATACAGTTTGAAAATTTTTGTTTAACGTTCATAACATGATTTTTCCAGGTGAATTTACTATCCATATAAACTCCTAAAAACTTAGTTACGTACACTCGTTCGATTTTAGTTCCATTCAAAGACAGTACAATTTCATGCGGCACTGTTCTGTTTGAGAAAACCATAAAATTAGTCTTTTTGACATTTAACGACAATTTATTTATTTTGAACCACACGTTTAGTTTTTCTATCTCTGAATCAATACTTTGACACAAAGTCTTAACATTTTGTCCTGACGCAAAAAGATTTGTGTCGTCGGCGAAGAGCAGAAACTTTAACAATTCCGAGATATTACATATGTCATTAATATATAGTATAAAAAGTAACGGTCCTAAAATAGATCCCTGTGGAACTCCACATTTAATTTCTAACCAATCTGCTTCAAAATTATTATATCAAACATACTGCTTTCTTTTATAAAGGTAACTGGTTAACCAATTTTTTGCCAAACCTCTGACTCCAAAATGCTCAAGTTCTTGTAATAGAAGACCATGATTTATGGTAGTGAAAGCTTTTTTAAATCTATGAATATCCCTATAGTAATTTTGCTATTATCTAAAGCTTCGATGATTTCTTCAACAAGTTCAGTTATAGCTAACGACGTAGAACGTCTATGCCTAAAACCATATTGAGAAGTAGATAACAAGTTATTAGATTCAATGAATTTGTTCAAACGTACATAAAATACTTTTTCCAAAATTTTTGAAAATTGTGGTAACAGTGATACCGGACAATAGTAAGAAAACAACGATTTTTTACCAGTTTTAAACCACTCTAGCAACTTTAATTTGATCCGGAAATATACCACTGGACAAAGATAAATTAATAACATGCACTAGTGGTTTAACGATACTAGGAATTACTTTTTTTTAAAGTTATGGTTACATCTGTTCGGTATATAGTCTAACTTTTGCTAGAAAATAAAGTTCAAGTTTCCTTGAAATGCCGTAAGACACAGCAATTTGAGACGAGTAATTTGCGTTTTTATGTTTCTCCTAGTCCTGTGTTGATGTGGTGGTGTTGATACCTGTTATCCTTTCCATTAACGTCAAATTTCTGATCTGCGAGTGTTGATTATGGCTAGATTGAATGGGCGGATGAAACCCTTTGATGGGACCGAGGGTAGCTGGGAGTTGTACAAAGAGCAGTATTTCATCGCCAACGATGTTGCAGACGAGAGCAAGATTGCGGTTACAATAAGTTTGATTGGTGGTAAGACCTTACTGCAGGAGCACCTTAATCCAAAGCCTTATGTCATTGCAGAGGGATACAGGTTTTACAGGAGGCAGCAACATACTGGTGAGTCCGGTACCGACTACATTGGGGTGCTGCATAAGTTATCAGAACAGCTACGTGAATAGCTAGTGTGGTATAGAAGTGAAAATACTCCGAAGAGGTTACTGTCAGAGAAGAATATGAACTTCAAGAAGGCGAAGGAACTAGCAATTGCAATCTAGATGGCTGTCAGAGATGTTTCGGAGATCCAAGGATCGACAACCAGTGTGAATCGAATGCATCAGAAGGCATGAGGTCATGGTTTTCGCAGTGGAAGGACACGGCCCTGATGAATGTAGGTTTAAAGAAGAAAAATGCAATGCAAGGTGAAGATGGTAAAAGTTCTAAGAAACCTACGCACAAGGATAAGAAGAAAGTTTTCAATGTTGGAGAAAATGAATTGACTACGGAAGATGAAGAAGAAAGCGAGCATGGTAGTATTTCCGGCGAAGAACTTTTACATAAGGTGTTTATGGCGTAAATAGCAGCAGGACACTGTGGACCGTTTATTCTTTATCAAAATTAATTGATTAATCTAAATATTTGTAATGGCTACTTGAGCTAGTCACTGGACGAAAAACAGATAAAAATGCAGCCATGCAATCTTCATGAAGTTCGTAAAAAGCATGCTTAATTTCGAAAATATCGGCTTGTAGACCACGAAGCAATCTTGATAGGTTTTCCAATGTGTTAATACAGTTTAAATGTCGCGGGTATTATAGCAAATGAAAACTTTGAATGATTTCCACTCATTGCTGTGTTCACAACAAATCATCCGACCGACCAATCAGTGTTGGTGCAGGATTAATCCGAAGCATTCCCAACCTATTGCAATCCGATGAGCAAATTATTTTTTCACCGTACATTTCTCGAGAGCTGCCATCATGGTCAGCAAGTAGATTGCATTGAGTTGGCTCTAAAAACAGCAGAGCTTTAACTTGCCACCATCTTGTTCTCCTTCTGCCAGCAACAGGGCATAATAAGGTCGTTGGGCATGCATATAAGCCCACCGTGGTGAGCTCACGTCTCCCAGGTGGCCAACACTACAGCAATTTGTCATTGGAAGGGTTGCGAGCAATCTTTCTTTCTGTGTCAGGCTTGATACCGCTACCGCCTCAGGTAAGGATATCGAGCCACTCATTTGGCGGCGTACCTGTAGCGAGTACGCTATCCCGACGCTGTCTCGGGTCGCTTCAATCCCGACAGCGTAAACGCATCGTCCCTGTATCACTATGCAAAGGTTTCAACTAGTTTTGCCACGGGTATATAGCTTCAGTAGGTGGTTTGTACAGTCTTTTAAGTGAAATACTTAAAAATACTCAAAGTTGTTGTGTATGTGACAGTTGCAGGTCGACCATATGATGGATTGCCTCTGTCATTGATTGCATATACAGCGAATCGCACCTACAACGGGTCATAAGTGTTACGACCCGCGGTGAGTTGGCTTCCACATCTATGCATATTTTAACCATAAAAATGAGTATTGTGAAATTAAATTTCGACAATATCGGCTTGTAGACCACAAAGCCATCACTATAGGAGGCTCAAACTGGTGGTTGAAATAGAATAACATTCATTCGAACTTGTTGGCACGCTGTCTACAAGACATTATGTCGAAAAAAGGCAGAAATAAAAGATACCGAGCTCGATTTATCTCTTAATTTTAGCGGGATCTCACCTCGTATTACCCATTCAATAACAATAACAACATTCAGTGGGATTTTACCACACCGTGCCTATTGGTAACAATATAAAGCTCGAACATACATACAGAAATGGTCAAAGGAGCGAATGCCCCCTCTTTTCCATAGGAGAGGAATCACAAGTAAATAGCTGTATGACATGCAATTCCATGTGCGGACTCATCGCAGTAACATAACAGCAATGTCTAAAGCTCGACGACCATAGTACAAGACGCCACTGTGCCGAGTCACCACCACATCAGTCACGTGATAGGCAAAATGACACGCTGTCGCTGCAGCTCCGAACAGTGCCTCAACCGAAAGTCTATTTTGCGGCCTTCTTATAAGGCTTCTTTCCACCAGAATGTTGGGGAGCCCTGCAAGAACTATTTCGAATCAATGATTCAGCAGCAACAAACGGGCCACGGGTATGCAAATTATTCAACACATCAGTTTTATACTCTTGTAATGGTGCTGAATAAACGTGTTCGTCGACAACCAACATGCAACCCGTAATAAGTCGCACATCGACACACCATTAGCATTACGCAAGGAGTGCACTACATGTCTAACCTGATGAGCTTTAATTGACAATCGCTTTTGAATTACATCTTCAGGTTCCTTAATTATAAGATCATACGCTAACAATATGGTTTTCTAGATATAATTAGCTATAGACGCTTTGAAAAGATCTACCGTAATACTATGCATGAAAGATATACATAGACGACGCTGTAAAGTACTACGATAAGTACTTGATCGCTTACTGTATGTGCATAGTAGGGAGACGGGGCATAACGACGCGGTGTCGACACTGCCACGTGGCCTAACACCACAATCTGCTTAAATGTGCCTAAGCCTTTAGTCGGAATGTGCGTCTTGCCTCGAAAAGACGGTAATGGTTTAAGAAACCTCACATTAATCATTGACTTGACTAATAAAGTTTTGCAAGGCGTATATTTTGATAAAAAAGTGATGTGAGATATTTCAATATAAGTGACAAATTCCAAGGCTAAACTGTCCTGTCAGAAATAGGCAGTTCTAACTGAAATAACCTAAGCAAATCCGACAACATTTCACATGAGGACAAATCATAACTCGACGCTAGCTTTAAAATAAACGTAAGAGCCGGGCGGTATGTCATAATCGATCTAACCGACACCTTTCTGACCTCAAACAAATGCAAAAAAGTCGGCCACTGCGACTGCCGTCGCCGCTACAGGATTGATACTCCTATCCAGACTCGAAAAGTCGCCAGTATGACAAGTACACCTTGCTCGTGGAGTCTTTGTGGATGCTATCCATTGTGTGCATTACCCCATAAGAGAAACTCTTGGATATTAGGAAGGAAAATTTATGCACCAAAGTTTCAGTCGAAACAACTAAGGATTCAGGTGATAACATTCTCAATGAGGCTGAATCAGACTGCCATACTCCAGTCAAATTGGAAGACTCATGACGCACGGTAACGGAAACCAAGACAGTCCTGGCAGATCGGGGGCTAGTAGCAGGAGATGACGGTGCCTCTCGTGCCATATCTTCATGAGAACCTTCATTATGAGAGACGACGGTGGAAACGCAAAAAAGCACCTGTAACGGCCACTAACACAGCAACACGTCGATCGTTAATGCAGCTGTAGAGCGGAAAACGATGCTTGATACAATTGCAGAAAGATCGACCTGAGGTAGACCCATGGAGAGTGAGAAGCAATTCAGTGAAACTTGTAATCCGCTAACGCCCACTCGGTGTGAACGACCTCGCCCATCCGAGAAGCTAAGCCCGCGAGAACATTCAGGTTGCCTGTAATGTGTGATGACTCTTTGGTGAGACAAGACAACGTCGGTGAACGCGTGCTTGAACAAATAAGACACCTCAGAGAAAGTGAACCACATGACCCTCGAGCAATTTGGCTAGAGTTTGACAAGCTATCAAAACCGCCTTCATTTCCAATACGATGATATGCAAACGGCATTCGTGAATAGGCCAGTGACCCCTCCACGTGCGATCCTGGAAAAGGAAACCCCAACTGTTGCAAGAAGCGTCTTTCTGTACCTGGTTCGACGGGGCTAGAAGAGAGAAGGGAAGATCGAACCAATTCTGACTCGCTACGATTGAATAACAGATCCAAAACATCACACTACCCTAGCAGAGAGTCCAAATGAGCTGGAAGGAGCTGCCTGTTCGCACTCACCAACAACCAATCGACGAGATATTAGAAAAAGGCAACCCTACTTGACGGCTCCAGTGTTTAACTACCTTCATCACTTAGGTAAAAGGAAACGGTGCTGTCGACAAACCGAATGGTAGGGCAAGAAACGAATAATTTTGATCCCATACCCTGAAGAAAACGACAGTATACATCTGACAGGTCCACTGACACAGCCCACATGTCCTGATTTAGGGTGGTGGATTTGATCAACTGTGGAGTGTCCCTTGGGAACGATGTGACATGAAGGAACTGATTGAGATGCGACAAGTCTATGACAAAACGCCAATTGTCTAATTTGTCGGAAGAAGAAAGAATTGACTGAAAAACCCTTGAATGCCTTTAGGCATCTTTTCTACGGTTTCTTTTCTATGAGACCTTGAAACATTGTCTGTAAGCGAGTTGCTTCTGCACATTTACGTTCTATTTGGGGAATAGATAAACCAATTCGTAGAAACATAAAATATCTGGCAGAGATCGACATGCGCTCTGTGCCGGATACTTTGGTTGGTTGTTACATCTGCTTAGGAGTGGCAGCCTGCATTTTCGTGTGCATCTTGTGTTCCTTGGATTGAGGCGTTGCACTGGACCCGATCTCTTCCTCGGGGTTGCTGCATGAGGGATAGTCGAGTGTCGCTGCTTCTGGTGAGTGCCGCGTGGTGTCAAAGCTTTGCTCATCAATGCGTCTTGTGATTGGACACGCGCAGTCTCAATCACATTTATCAAGAATTCTGGGGAGAATAAGTCTGATTGTCCGTCAATAGGAGTAAGGAGAATTTTTCTTGCTCTGTACTGACGTTTGAATACGGCAGAACTTGATCTTTGCGAAAAACAACTAGTATCAGTATATATGCGTTTACCTTAGCAAATGCGGCATCTTAGAACGAAATTGTGCATAGGTTTTTACTGGCAACCTCCTCAAAATAGTTACAGTGGCTCTCAGCGAATGGCACATTCAATTCCAGATTTACATCCGGAAGCCACCGTCCCATGTCTCTAGGACACAAAAGTGGCTGAATTGGTAAAACCCCGTCATTTGACTTGTAAGCCGCTGTTTTAACACGCAAAACCCTTTATGGGAGTAAGCGAGACCTGTGTCGTGGGCGAGCATCCTGCAACATCTGCTGTTTGTGTATTGGTGGTTGCAAAACATTCGAACCACAGGGAGCTGTCGATAAACCTATGAAATCCTCCAGCGGCGGCGGTTGCGATTGGGCCCCAAAGAGAAAAGACGGTCGACTAACTATGATTTTGATGTTATTAACGAGGCGGATGAATTATCCGCAATGAATTTGATAATGTCTTTAAAAGAAAAATGCGCTGCCAAAAAATCGACAGTCGTTTATACCATTTATCCGACAAAAGTCGCAGTCACAACACAAGTTCCTATGGGTGATGTTACATCTACTTAGCAGAATCCATAATACAAATGCCCGGCGTCGACACAACATATTCTGAGAGTTTCAGCGGAAGAACCTTAGGTTTGAGCTTCCTCGGCTGTGTCGATCCCTTCATATTTGTGATCTGACCACAGTAGGCGAAATCGTATGAATCGATGCGGACGACTTGTCGTTCTTCGAAATCTTGCGACCATTTTCCCGGACCCAGGCAGTCTCCTGCACTTGTAACAAGAAGAAGAAGCTGGAGTCGTCAAGATGTGCACAATGGTCGCAACGGTTGTCTAATGCGCAGGGCTGTATTCCATCAGCGAAGTAAGCAGGCAGTGCATATTGAATGCAGTACGCTTAATGCAAACACAGGAGACCAGAATTCTCAGTGAGTCTACAACCAAATAAACAATATAAATGTATAGTTATTATTGAAAATCATATATAAAACATGCTATATTAATAATAAAAGAAGAAAAAGGTTAATAAAATATCGTTGAAATTATTTTACAAATAAAGCACAAGATGCATAACACGGCCTATGATCCATACACGACCGTCGCAGCGACGAACCGGCACAATCTCGACAATCACGTGACTGTCTCATGACACCCGTGACAGTCATGTGTCGTAACAGACACGAACCGTAACATGGGCCAGTCGCTGCAAAAGCGTCCCTTCAAAAAACACTACCCGTGACAGTCCCACCTAGTGGCTGTATCGACCTCTTTCGAAATCGAATGGCAATAGAAGCACAACATAATCCACCTAAAAAAGCATAATTCATGCCACAGTTGATTCAAGAACTACCTTGTAGCAATCACGCTTCTAAATATAAGCAACTCGATACATGCTCGACCCGTATCGAGTCATGTACACGAGTTGCTGCAAAAACGGCTCGTGACAAATCCAGGTACCAGTTGACCTGGTCGTCACTGCTACGGGTCGTGATGAGGGCAACTGATGCCTGCACCAACCGTATTATGTTTCAACCGTCCATTGTCGTACCAGTCACTGCAACGGGTCGTAACAAAGACTGCCAAAGGAATATACCCCTGCTAACCTCGTACCCTGACACATGGTCGATGCTTGCATTATGTTGGTGTTTCGGCGACCTGTGACAACGTCGAGTTGCCGTATCCGCCACAGATACAACGCCGTTGTGACGACCACCTGATTGATTCAATACCGAGTCATATGTTGACAGAAGCAGCTACACTACTCAATACCGTCACAGCACTAAATGTTGGCGTGCCTATCAACAGAAAGGAATAGTGTATGCAGACAGGCCACCTAAGCTGTGATAACTGCGTATCCAGCGACCCTATAAAGCTCCAGGAGCATAAGGGAAGAAGGACGGTGGAAAGTTTAAACTTTCCTGTTTGCAGAGCCGACTCAATGCAAGCTGTTTGCTGACCATGAGGAAAACCCTCGAACTGGAGATTCTGAGGAAATCGCCCAGAAGCCACATCATTGTCTGTTTCCAATAACCTACACTACTTTCTTGATGGCAGGGAAGCATTTACCGAACGAAAGCCAGTCTGACAAAACCGGGGAACCACCACGTGTTGATATCAGCAAAGTCAGCAAACTGGAAACAACATAAATCCAACAAGATGAAACTTACAGTATAAGTAAAGATAATATCCAAGATAAATAATATCCACAAAGTATGCATTTATCTTGGTTTTGGTACATCATTTTTACCAAAAAGTAAGCGAAAAAAATTAGGCATATAACGATCTTTTGAAAGGATCTCATGATTTAATGCAAAAGAAATTGTTATTTAAAGCCCATCAGGTCAGGCATGTAGTGCATTCTTTCGTGTGTCAATCTGTGATTTGTTACGAGTAGGCCTCTTTAAGCCCGTTTATTAAACGCTATTTAAAAGGATATACTTTAACCAATTTGCATTGTTTGAATCCCTTCATTACAGTGATTAGTAAAAGTCCTTCTTGCAGAAGGCCTACAGGAAGTAGACTTCATTCTAACTGTAACTGACGTGTGTCACTTGGCACAGTCGCATCTTATATCATAGTCGTGTTTTGACAGTGCCGTTTTGCACATGGCTCAAGACGGCACTGTGGCGGGCGACACATATTGTTAAGTGGTACCTGACTCGTTGTGTTTTATGTCGCTCCTTGGGGCATGAGCTCGTATCAGTCTTTATTATATGCCTAGAGGTCCGCGTACAATGAAATGATAGAAAAAACCGAGCATGCAGTTTTCATAGGTCAGATTGCATGGTTCCCCCTTATAAGCATATTCATAATGCGATCAGATGTAAACAGTAAACAAAAAAAACACGTGTTTTCGGACTTGAAAGTAAAGAGAAAGTGGGTCACAATGAACTGCAACCGTCCTCAAAATCGATACATGAGTTATTGTGACGATATTTACAGCGCAGCCTGAAAACGAAACGTCATCTAATGAAAACGAAACGTCATCTAATTACAAATGCCATATAATTACGCCATTTGTGTATTTGTTGCGTTGTTATTTCGCGATTTGAGTTGAAATGAGCTACTTCCGTTGAACTGACAAAAAGGAACGTTCGAAAGTGAAAAAATACTTGTTTATGAGGCGGGCTTGTGAAGTTAGTTCCTAAACCACATGAGTTTAAGGCACATAAATTAAAGTGTATTATCACTGATGACAGAAACGAAAGCATTTTTGAAGGTAAATATTTATTTTTAAGGGTAACTTGTTGGTAACTTTACACACAACGTCCTTCGGGTGATTTTGTGTCCATTGATTTGAAATTAATAAAGATATAACTGATATAATGCCTCTGCTAAGGGGGGAGGGGTTATTACGTCAGAAATAATCATTACACGTAGCAAATAAATACTTAATATTTATATTCTTAAGTGCAAAAACCGAGTCAAATTTCAATGCTCGCTGACCGCAGTACCGATTACGCTTCACCCCATCTGAGCATACTGAGTGCAAAAATAGTGCGTGGTAAAATTTCGAAGAAAGACATAAAAATAAAAAAAGTAGGCATAGAATAAAAGTAAAACATCATTCTGAGTGCGTACGATATTGTTTTTTTTGCCTTCAGCCTACGGGCGTGTACGGACCTCCCCCTTCGGCTTCAGGCAAAAAACAATATCGTACGCACTCAGAATGAAGTATCACTTTTGTCTTTACTGTGTTCAAGCATTCAATTTGGGTTTCAGTAATGAATCGTTCGTTGTGAAGCCAAACTTAACTACGTTATTATTATGGAATAGGTTGTTCGGGTGAGACCTGGCTGAATTAAAAGATTTTATTGAAATATTTCTTTAATTTCTGCCTTCCCGACACAATGTCTTCCAGACGGCAAATACATACAGTTTGTATGCATTCGGTGTTCAATTCCAACCTTTGGTTCTAGTCTCCCATAGTAATGGCTTCGTACTCTACAAGTTAAAACTGAAGTATTTAATTTGTTATGCTCATTTATTAGTAAAAATATTACCGGTATTAGTATGTTGAGAACGTGAAGCCATACTCAAATTAGACCTGTCCACCTCTCCATCAATTGTGAGCGATAACTTGGGTATGATTCCGTCAAGTGAATTACACTGCACCTACGGTGATCGATTGGGTGGTTCACAACGCATTGTGAATAGAGCAATGGGTGCGGCAATTTCAGTGTTTATATTTGCGGTAATATCTCGCAACGTCAACACGCTGAAAAACCCATAGTGATGGCTTCTACATCTGCAAGATAATTTACTCGTTAAAATAGTTTTAAGAAATTAAATATTTTTGCTTGTCTGCAGATGTTTTACTTATCTATTCGTCGGTACATGGTAAATATCCTGAAAACTGCAATGACAAAAAGCCAATTCATTAATATTAGAACACGAATGATATTGAGAAATTATTACGATTAAAAACCCTTTATTTACTCAAACATGATTCGATGTTATTTGCAAACATTACCCATAAATACAGTATGTTTAAATAGTCAATAGTTTGTATGTTAAATGTTTGCCTGGTACGAATACCAAGCATAAACTACATAAATAAAACAAATATCGATGACTCGCTATGCGCAATATTACATGATATTACACATTCAAATGCAATCGGAATTAATAATTTTATTGCGATATCAACCGATATTCAGTGTTTCTAAACAAAATAACAGGCTCTTGCCATGTTTCTTCCATGGCAAGAGCCTGTTATGTTCTATATAACATCTTAAATGGGTATTTGTTTCCACATGATTACGAAGGATAAATTACTGGCAAATTTCCATTTTATTAAACAGTCTTCTATTAAGGAGGTCGATTACAAATGGGTTATATGAAATCGATTTACCCAAAATCATTTTTCAACGACGAATAAATTTAAATATTCAGATGACTTAGGCCCCGTCAGAGAGCAGGCCGTCATGATCTTATATTTCTATTTTATAAAAAGACCCTTTAATACAAATGTACAGATGAATTGCTAGGAATTTATTAGGTCAGCACGAGCTGCATCTTAAATAAACTATTAAGACTGTATACCTTGGTTCGGAGGGATAGTGTTCCTTGAATGGGTCCCAAGCTACAATACATAGCTAAACCAGTGGTATTCTGCTCTGTCCTTATATTTAAGGAGTCCTTATTATTGACAATAGATGGTTCATCCTTAGTTTTTATCCTTATTTTTAAAAGACTTTGTTTAGTTTGAGGATAGAGCAGAAGAGCGTTTTTATCCTTATTTTTAAAAATAAAGACGTCCTTAAATATAAGGACGTCTTAAAAAGTACTGAAATTTGCGTTTATGTGTTGGAGAAATCTCCAAATCTACATCTTTTTCTTTATTAAAATCAACACTCTTGCAGTTGCTTACTTTTTAGCAGCATTTGTTGAGTATTAATGCACTGGTATATAATTGTTTACTTGTAAAACTTAAGGTATACTTAAGGTATTAAGTTTGAAACAACCGTTTATTTGAATATAGAATTTTAGTGTAGGTGATATCATTTCCAAAACATATTGAGAAAAAATACTTCATATTAGATTTTATTTAAACTGCTGTTTATTTTCTGTTATCTGTCCCTGTGGCTCGCATCAAAATGCTTTATCTGTACGTTTTATTTAAGTTAAAATGTCACCCTGTATTTACCTTAAAGTTAAGACGTTAAATAGAAAGAGCAAAAGTAATATGATCAGAAAAACATAACAAAAGCTGGAATGCAATCAGCTTTTGTAGGATTTCACGAGATCACATTTTTTGTACATGTAGTTGACGAAGTATTTTAAGGAAGTTTTAATTTGATTTACTGCATGCAAGATAAATACTTCACAGTGCATGCAACATAAAACGGTTTATTTTTATAGTGTGTAATCATACACAAATGGAGAATTACACATCTGTAATTTAAAAGCAATGTAATCTTGAGAACAAGTATACCCCCAAAAGAACATTAAACGATGCATACAGATATCAGCTATTATTTAGACATTAATGAAATTATGAACTATTCTCAGGTCTTTTCTGTAATAGCTGCTTAAATATCAAAATTCTAAAGGCTTTGGATCAATGGGCAAAAATGATTACTGAAAACAGTTTTGTCTAGTAGTTTAATTACGAGAAATATTGATTATATAAAAACTAAATCTATGTTCAGGAGTACACAATTGTCATCTGAAACATTCAGTGCTAGAAATGGTTTTGAAATACGAGTATGCATGTCTTCAAAACCGCAAGAGATAAAGTTTATGGAGCAGAATCAAGCATGTAGCACTTGGTGAAATACTTAAGAATAGAAATAAAACTAAATTGTGATATGAATTTAATTTTAATAGTCACATCTTTCTACTTTGAAATATAAGTTTTAAATTATAGTTCAGACTTTTTTTAGAAAAGGGACAAGAGGTGCTTTAATAGGAAACTGGAGTTGCTCAACCGTTTTTTAGTTGTTTCACTCAGTTATCCAAGGGACCAAACTCTGTGAAACTGTTGTTCCTTTGGCTTAACGACATATTTGAAGAAATTCAAAATGCAGAAAAACACGTTGGCCGGTGGTATCATATCCAAGGGTATATTTTGTATTAATTGTCGTTATTATTTATCTTAAACATTATGAAATTGATATCATATCAAATAGGTGATGATTCATATTAGCTGATGACTATTTGCTGAAAATATTGATATAAAAATTAATCAAATTCATTATGATTAACATTGTAATCTAAAGAAAGTTAATGTTTTTATTAATTTTAAGTTCGAATATTTTGTATTAGTTTTTGCGATTTTCACCTGAAGTAACAACTTCCTTAACACAATTTACAACACATGCTTAGCCATTGGGGCCTAAATGTAGTCTTAATTATGCAGAAATGAGTTAAATGCATACTAATGAAGGCAGGATTCAGGCTTACATATTTTCACTTTTCCTAAAGCTAATCCAGGTTTTTAAGGGTGGGTGGTGTTGGGGGATAACTATAGCTCACTTCCATTTCTACTTATTATTTACTTAGTTATTTTTCTTTTTTTTTAAATTAACATTAAATGGTATGTAAAAAGTATTATTTTACTTTTATTTATATCCTTTTATTATTATTACTATTATTATTATCATTATTATTATTATTATTATTATTGTTATTATTATTATTATAAATTCATATTCATGAAGGCATTATTTAGGCTGAAATGTTTTCACTTTTCTAAAAGGTGATCCAAGTGTTGAAAGCAGTGGTGGTTTTGGGGGATACCTATAGCTCACTTTAATATCTAATTATTGTTTACTTTGTTCTTTTTTTTTTTTTGAGGGGTGGGGAGAAGGTCAGTTTCGTGCAAAATCCAATTTAGGCTTAAGATATGCATTAAAATAAATATCATATCATGTAGCATATATGCTCCTATTATATATACCTTTGTGTATCTATACTGCCTTGGGGCATATTTTCCTATATTTTCGTTGGGTTACCTTAAAAAACCTTTATTTTAGTAAAAGCATTGCAAGAACTGCAAATTTATCAAAAAGACATAGGCATTTATTTTTCAGTTAGAATTTGACTGTATCCAAGCAGACCAGAAAATACGAGAATATGGGATTTTTAAAACTTGCTTTGATAATAATTTGGGTAAGATTTTACATTATTTCATGTTTGTAAGGCATTTAGTTTGTTGTGTTACATTTGAGACCTTTGGGAGCTTTGAAAATGTATAGAATGCTTGTGAGCAAAACGCTAAGATCAGTGAAAGAAAGGTAATTAGCTTCTCCAAAACCATGACTTAGTCAAATAAGACAATTCAGCTGATTATAATATGCAAGTTTGGTTTCCTGAATAAGTTTTAATGAAGTTGTTTTATACGTCTGTGATGTCTAATATATGATACACTATAATATCGCGTGGAAGGCCAATCGTCTTTTTGCAAGAAATATACATTTTGTTTTCTAAGATTTTTTTGACTAATAGAATAAAATCCTTCTCAAATCCTCCTCAGATTAAAAAACTGAATTTTAAAGCAACTATTGTGTCTAAATATTACTTTTGATGTTAAGCACATATTCTTGCAAAGGTCCACAAGTCAACGGTCTGTTGGCCCATTTCATGTTAACTTTTTATTCACTCATAGAAAAACTTAATGATAAAGGTGAAAAGTCGAAACCGATTTTATTATATTATATAGTACATTCTGCCATTAATCTGATCCAAATCTTAAAACAAACAAAAGAAGTTTTTTAATTTTTATGATATAAACCACACCAAAGAAAGCCAAACAAAATCAGCTGTATGATGTAAAACATCACATGGATATAAAAGATCTGTTGGTAGCTTTTAAAATTCTATAAGATATTTAGTGAACAATTATAATTAATAGATTGCAGACTGCAACTCCTTTTCTGCTGTTTGTTGTTCTCTATGTGCAATAGATGCAGATGCTGCTTGTGCATGGCACGCAGGCAGATTCTACGTGTGATTGGGCATGCTACAACGCTTACAAGAGGTGCATTCAAATTGTGACTAACATGGTTCCTTGCTATGATCGATTTATTTCATGTATACGGAGATGCATACCACCATGATGACTTTAAATCGACAGCGGTTTTATTTTAGAATATTAAATAAAGGCAATGAACAACCATGTAGCCCTTTTGTCTTGCTAATAATTTCTATATACATTAATAGGCTTATTATAACTTGTTTTATAACTGCTATGTTTATTAAAACATTTATTTTAAGACGCATATTATATAATTTATTCTCGCATGTTTTGGAAACTGAGTGCTAAGTAACCAATCAAGATGAACTGAAATGTGCTGTGTCTAATTTTGAATTAGTTCAAGTAACATAAATTTGATAATAATGAAATATGTGTGATTCCATTTACCTAGCTGAGAGCAGCTTGACTCTAAAATTACTAAAGAGAAATTTTATAAAGTTTGAAAATCGGTTGATTATTCTGCTGTTCACGGAATAGTTCACTAAATTCTGGAGGGCTACTACAGGGCAGGTACGGTTAGTAATGGAGGTTATTATTGTATCCTGCACGTTCAATTAGAAAAATGCGCGAGGAACAATTGATGCAGGCATTAGTTATCAATTCTGAATTAAATTTCATTTTGATCTTATTTAGTTTAGTATGTTGCTGGTCATCCAAGTACGACGCTTGAAATCTTAAAATATAAGCCTGTCAGTAGGGTGAAAACACCGTTTCTGGCTCACTTGATGACGTCATACTGTCTGGAAGTGACGTCATCATGTCTGGACCGGAAGTGTTGTCTGGACCGGAAGTGACGTCATACTGTCTGGACCGGAAGTGACGTCATCATGTCTGGAAGTGACGTCATAGCGTCTGGACCGGAAGTGCTGTCTAGACCGGAAGTGCTGTCTGGAGTGGAAGTGACATCATCATGTCTGGAGCGGAAGTGACGTCAGGATAAGTGTAAGGATAGGCGCGGCCCTCCATGACGTGATAATGACGTCATGATGACGTCATACTGTCTGGAGCGAAAGTCTGGAGCGAAAGTTGCTTGAAAGTGTTGGCCGAGTCAATCATCATGAAGCCAACGCACTCCACCTGTCAATCAGTGTAACCATGGCAACAGACCCTAAAAAGGTCGACAACCCCCCCCCTAGACCATACTATGTACCGACCCCCCCCCCCGGACATACTATGTACCAACCCCCCCCCTAGACCATACTATGTACCGACCCCCCCCCTAGACCATACTATGTACCGACCCCCCCCCCCCAGGACATACTATGTACCGACCCCCCCCCCCCTAGGCGAGCAACATTCTGTCAAGTCAGCTTCAGTTCCATCAGAGGGGTATATAAGGGATGAGCATACAGCAGTGACAGTCATTTCGGTGAGTGGAGCAAGGAAGTACAAGTTGTAGAACTACAATTGGATCACATCAGATCAAGGGATGGCATCCAGTGACAACTATTTCGGTAAGTGTTTATTGAAACTTTATAAATAAAAAGTGAACTTTGTAAGCAAACTTTAGTTATTTGCATAATTGAAACTTTGTAAACAAACTGTGTAAACAAACTTTATAAACAAACTTTATAAATAAACTTTGTAAACAAACTTTATAAACAAACTTTATAAATAAAATTTGTAAACAAACTTTGTAAATAAACTTTATAAACAAAATTTGTAAACAAACTTTGTAAACAAACTTTGTAAACAAACTTTATAAACAAACTTTATAAACAAACTTTATAAACAAACTTTGTAAACAAACTTTGTAAACAAACTTTGGTTATTTGCTTAATTGAAACTTTGTAAAACAATACCTTTCGTTATACTTGGTCGATTTATATGAATATTTCACTGTTTGATTCAGTTTTATGTAAAGTTTTGTTATAAAGTAGTCATAGGCTATTTGCGCAGCTGGCTGTATGCATTTTTACCGCCATTACAGTGCTTCTTCGCGGATGAATACCATTTGGCAGACCATTTAACTTCACCGTCAGTTAACTTCACCGCTAGATGTCTCTGCTGTATAACAGCTGTACAACTGTAAGTGAGATATTCATATACACAAGTAAAATTCTGATGAGTCAGCATTTTTGAACAATTTTTGAACAAAGTTACACACCATATTTTGATTACATGGAAGTAGCATAAAAGCATGAGTGAAACATGTCAACTAGTCAACTAGTGATACATTCTGCTGAGTCAACACACCATTGAAGTGGTATAAAAGGAAGAGTGAAACGTATATTTTACTTCATTTCAGTTCCAGCAGTTGAAGAAGCAACACCGATGGCACCAGTCTACTGTCATGATTGTGATGTGACATTTCCATCTCTGGAAGTGTTCGTGACACACACATGCAAACCAGCTAGGATGAAACGTGCTCATGAAGAGCTTGTTGAGCAGATTGAAGCCAAGAGACGAAAAACCGTACAAGATGGTGTTGACAGACCTGATCCAGTCCTCTGCTGTAAATGCGCCAAGATATTTTCATCTTTGGATGTATTTGAGACACATGCATGTGCTGAGATGGAAAATGTGTCTCATGAAGAACAAAGAAAGAAAGAGACAGGACAAATAGGCAGAGGCAGAAGAGTGAGTCTTGGTGAAAACGCACAGGAAAGACGGTTTGAGCCTGAAGATGGATCGGATTTACTACTTGAAATGCGACAACAAGAGAATAGAATCAAGAGACATTTGCTAGAAACGTTAAACCGTGGTATGAAATGGTACATTGTGGTACATGCACGCTTCAAGAAAATGACACCAAATGTTGAAGGCGTGATGGTAGAACAAGTGGATAATGCCTTCATCAGTAGTCCGACATATGCAGCATACAATCCAACAGATATTGAGAAGGACTTGCCAGAAGCCTATAAAGAATTGTTTACTAGGTTTGATGAACATGAGCGACAAGGCTCTGGTTGGGTGTTGGATAACATATTATTCATTGAAGTGCATACAGCGACGTCAGCGCCACTGGAAGCGAGCAGTTTTATCCCACTACCGAAGAAAGTACAGAGTACAAAGGCTGTGTTAAACATTCAGAATAAAGACAACAAGTGCTTCTTATGGTCTGTACTGGCTCACCTTCACCCTTCAACAAACAACCCATACCGTGTGAATCAATACAAGTCATTTGAGAACGAATTGAAGGTGGAAGGCATGACATTTCCAACACCGATTACAGACATTCCAAAGTTTGAAAAGGAGAATGATGTGTCCATTAACGTGTTTGGATATGAACATGATGTAGTTGTTCCCATACAACTCAGTCGAAACACCAGTGCGAGAGAAATCAACTTGCTTTTGATTAGCAATGACAAGACAAGACATTACTGCCTCATCAAGAATTTCAGCAGACTGATGGCTTATCGATCAAAGTATAAGCATACAACTTTTTATTGTTTCAACTGTCTTCATGGGTTTATGCGACAAGATCTTTTAGACAAGCATCGTGAAGTGTGTGGCAAGCATGGCGCACAACGTTTATCATTTCCCAAGGAACCCTTCATCAAGTTCAAGAATGTAGCCAAACAACAGCGAGCGCCGTTTGTCATTTATGCAGACTTTGAATGTTTCACGAAAAAGCATGAAGGAGACAAGTATCAGCATCATCGTCCAAACAGCTTTGCCTATGTGGTTGTGAGCCAGTATGATACACGTGCGCCAGTCGTATATCGAGGAGACAATGCTGTGAAAGTCTTTTTAGACCATATGGTGAATGAGCGTGATCGTATTGTGCATGGCTTGCTACAGCCAAAGAAAATGGTGATGACTCATGAAGATGAAGAGCATTATAAGAACGCGACAGATTGCTACATTTGTCATGAGCCTCTAGGAGCAGATCATGTGAGAGATCATGACCATATCAATGGCAAATACCGCGGAGCTGCACATAGTGAATGCAATTTGCAATTCCGATTTCGAAAAGATCAGCAGGATGTTGAAGATTCTTTCATCATTCCTGTGTTTTTCCACAATTTACGAGGCTATGACAGCCATTTGATCATGGAAGAAATTGGAAAGTTCAAAAACGAAAGGATTACAGTCATTCCCAACACCGTTGAGAAATATATTGCATTCACCATGAGCAATCTGAAATTTACAGACAGCTTTCAGTTCATGAGTACTTCTCTACAGAAGTTGGTCTCCAACCTGGCAGCAGAAGGGAAAGACAACTTTTATCACATGACGTCACACATTCACGATAGCGACCAACAAGAGTTACTGTTGAGAAAGGGAGTGTACCCTTATGATTACGTGGATGAGCCATCCAAGTTTGCTGAAACACAACTGCCGTCCAAAGACAAGTTTTACAGTCTACTCAGTGAAGAAGACATTAGCGATGAGGATTATGCGCATGCGCAGAAGGTGTGGGAGACATTCCACTGTACTACATTTGGCGAATACCATGACTTGTACCTGAAATCAGATGTGTTGCTGCTGGCTGACGTGTTTGAAAACTTTCGTCACGTATGTCTCAACACGTATGAATTGGATCCTGCTCACTACTATACAGCGCCAGGACTGTCGTGGGATGCCATGTTGAAAGCGACAAAGGTGAAATTGGAATTGATCAACGACATTGACATGTACCAAATGGTTGAACAAGGTTTACGTGGAGGAATATCTGTCATCACACACAAGTATGCGAAAGCAAATAACCCCTACGTAGCAGATTACGATCCCTTGAAACCAACCAACTACTTGACTTACCTGGATGCAAACAACTTGTATGGCTGGGCTATGTCGCAAAGCATGCCGGAAAGTGGATTTATGTGGGTGAGCGAGCCAGAATCCATTGACTTTATGGATGTGGATGAAGATGACGAGATTGGCTACATTTTAGAAGTGGATTTGGAATACCCATATTCAATCCATGATCATCATAATCACTATCCAGTGGCTCCAGAACGGAAATGTGTGAAAGTGGGAGAATTGTCAAAACATAGTCAGAAGCTACGGAAAGATCTAAACATGAAAGGCAAACCTAGTGAAAAGCTCATTCCCAACTTGTGTGACAAGAAGAAATATGTGCTTCATTATAGAAATTTACAGCAATATGTCTCACTGGGATTGAAAGTCACGAAGGTGCACCGTGCCATCATGTTTGCACAGAGCAAATGGTTGGCAAAATACATCTCCTTGAACACGGAAAAGAGAAAGTTGGCCAAGAACCCGTTTGAGAAAGACTTTTTCAAATTGATGAACAACTCTGTGTTTGGCAAAACCATGGAAAATGTAAGAAAGCGCATGAATGTGGAACTTGTTCACCAGGAAAAGCGGTTCAAGAAACTTGTAGCCAAACCTTCCTTCCACAAATTTAGAATTTTCAACGAAGATTTAACCGCGGTACATTTGCGCAAAGTGGATCTGCTTCTGGATAAACCCATTCAAGTTGGGTTCACCATTCTCGACCTCAGCAAGGTGCTCATGTTCCACTTTCATTACAACTACATCATGACCAAGTATCCCAACGCCAAACTCTTGTTCAGCGACACCGACAGTCTATGTTATGACATAGAAACGGAAGATATATACAAAGACATGCAGGAAGATGCTGACTTGTTCGACACAAGTGACTATCCGCCAGATCATTTCCTACATTCCAACGTGAACAAGAAAGTGCTTGGGAAAATGAAAGATGAGACGGCGGGCATTCCCATTGAAGAGTTTGTTGGACTTCGGCCGAAAATGTATAGTATGATGTATGGTGGGAAAGAAAAACGTACGGCCAAAGGCATCACTCGCGCGTGTCAAAGACGGATGAAACATCAGCAGTATAGAGACAGTTTGTTCAACCAAACGCAAACGATGACTACAGGACACATCATTCGAAGTCATAACCACCAGATCTTCTCGGAGAAGTTGAGGAAAGTGGCTCTCTCTCCCTTTGATGACAAGCGATATGTGATGAGTGATGGCTATTCCACTTTGGCGCATGGGCATTACAGTATATAAGGGGGAGACACTTCAACTTGAGAGTTAGTTGTGGTGTGAACACTGAAGCGTCAACATGAAAAGATCTGCACCAACGGATATGGATACTCTTGCTGATACAGTCAAAGACATGAAAGTGAAACATCCTGATACTACCATTAAGAAATTAAAAGTGGAGACGACGGTACCAACACCACAGTCGTGGGATGGAATGCTTTCTCTAGGCAATGGAAAGTATATCAAGATTATGAAACAAAGTAATGAAGGTGTGGTGAACATTCGCAAATACCTCAGAGATGAGGGGACTGGAAAAAACCGTCCAACGAAAAAGGGAATTTTGCTGACAATACCTGAATGGAAAATGATGAAGAAGCAGGTGAAAGAAGTGGATAAAAGGCTTCGCAGACAAGACGACAAGTCATAACAAGGTAACAATCATGAATGCACTCATGCTGAACGGTGGTGTTTACCTTACTGTCAATGAGAGGAATGAAGTGATACTAGATTCTAAGACAAGTTATCATCGGTTTAAACCTGAAGTGTGGAAAGACTTTAAAAACATACCACTTGAACCTGGGTTTAAACGTAGACTTGAAAATAAAGTGGAAGTGACGGTAGCTGAATATGATTCTAACATACGTGTAGAAATCTGTAGAAATCTTTTACAGGATTATCCAAAGGATTATAAGGGAGTTGTACCAGATACACCATATACAGATTTGATCATCTTTGATATCAAGAACTGGCGCGCAGTCTTACGATTCCTAGAAGCGATACAACATCCACTCTTCGCCATCTTGCGAGCATAAAAAAACGTCTTTGCAGACAAGGAGACAGCTCATAGTTCATCTGACTGTTGAACGAGATGGAAGACTTTTTAACGGAATATAAACCAATTACGCATGGGTTCTCATATCTGAGAAACGAATATGATGACATTGTGCTAAGACATTTTGGACAGTATCTCGTCCTATCACTTGATGACCAATCCGTGTTGAAAGACCATCTAGAGAAGTTCAGGATACCTGGCTTTCTCCTGACAGTCTCAAATGAATTAGAAGTGCGTGTGACTGAGAACTGCTTAGACGTGTTTATACAATTTCGCCAATATGACGAGCTTACAGAAAACTATGATTACATCACCCTCAACACAGTGGAATGGAACGCGTTGTTACAAGCATTGGATTGGAAAGAACCTAACGCTTGAATTCAAAGAAACAGAAATATGGCTTACACGAGGCACCAAATCCATTGAGCTGCCACAACCTATGCGTGTGATGGACATAAATGAAGAAGGATATGAACTGAAACTGTCTGAACATGTAACTGTGAAAGTGATAAAGTTTGGTGATGTGCGTTATGTGAGCTTTCATAGCATTTACAAACACGGATGTAATGTCTATGATAACTATATCAATTTAGATTCTAATGAATGGTATTCATTGATGAATGTATTGAAAAATGAATGTGTTTGTAAATAAAAAGTTTGTAAATAGTGTAAATAGACTTTGTAGTTAAGAGTTTGTAGTTAAGAATTTTGTAAATAGTGTAAATAGTGTAAATAAAAGTTTGTAAATAGTGTAAATAGAATTTGTAGTTAAGAATTTGTAAATAGTGTAAATAGCGTTTGTAGTTAAGAGTTTGTAAATAGTGTTTGTAAACTTTGTAAATAGTGTTTGTAAACTTTGTAAATAGTGTTTGTAGTTAAGAATTTGTAAATAGAACACAATAAACAAGACAGTTGTTTGAAACTTGATTTGTTTTATTTAACAACAACAACTTAACTAATATAACAACAACAACAACTTAACTAATATAACAACAACAACAACTTAACTAATATAACAACAACAACAACTTAACTAATATAACAACAACAACTTAACTAATATAACAACAACATTAATAAAACAACATTAATAAAACAATGGTTTATAATGTCTATATACAAAATCCTTTACAATAAAATCACCATCCTTTCTTTTTAATATATTCACAATATCAAACATACTCTGACCTCGAGCTCTATGCAATATATAATATACACAATAAAAACCACATGACGATGATATTGGCGTTTGTAATGAGATAGAATTATACATATAGTCATTTCTTAAAAACATGTTTAAACGATCATCGAGAGGGAACAGTCCATAAGAGTCAAAATATTCCACAGGGTCTTTATCATAATACACTGCCACCCAATGTTCTCCTGGTTCATCTTGATCGTCTGTGTTGATCACATAGGCGCCGCGTTGTAAAGACGGTAACTGGTCCATGGCAAACACGCCTTGAAACAAGTCTTTGGTCATGACATCATGACTCAATATGGCATCAATCTGCTTCGTGTTCATGACTGGTAGTCGAATTGGATGCTGCGATTGGCACTGATCTCAATAATGTTGTCAAATTCAGCATAGACAATGACATTGATGGTAGGTTGCAAAGCCCTAGCAAAGTTCATTTCTAGCCGCAAATTCCCATGCTTGATCAGGGGGAAATGATCATCACCATCATAATCCGGTGTTAAGTCAAACGAAAATAAAGCATAACCTCTAGGCCAATCTTCCCGTTTTATAATGGAACTTTTCTCACCATTCAACCGATCAAACGATTTGTAAAGCGTTTCAAAAGCGTTCAGGTATTTGTTCTGTGTAATGTCAAGCTTGAGAGGTTTGGATAGAACTGGTTCACCATCCGTGTACAGTTGCATATAGTCCAGATTAAAATGATCAAAATTGTATGGATTCCTCAATACTGATCCACCAAAAGCTTCATTATGAACCAGACCAATGACAATACGATTTGGTAATTGACCCAAAAAGATGTTATCTTTCACAAAAGACTGAAATCCTGCTGGAATGGCCAAGACTTTACATTCTTTTCTAGTGATGATGATCTTGGCAGGACTTTTCATCAATGCATCTGCATGTCCTAACTGAATACCTGGACTCACCCTCACTTTGCGAATGGTTAAAAATGCCTCTTTCACTTCTACCTTATAGGTATTATTTACAGCCATCAATACATAGTCATCTTTTTGTCTATGGAAACGCAATTTCAAACTGATGCCATTCGGAAGATAACGATCCTGCTCAAACAAATCTATCCTTAAACCACCTGCGAGCATAACATCACGGCTAAGACGAGTATGCAAATAACGATGATGTAAGCCATTATTGCCTTGCTCAGCCAAGTCACCACCGTCGGCATTGACATGAAACCCGGATACATATTGTTCATGATTAGGTCTTTTCACCTCATGACTATTCATTGACCCAGCAGTATCCTTGTACATGAGACGCATAGAGCGCTCAGAATGCAGACTTTCTTCCGAATCATGGATGAGATGAGAGATAATGCTGGTATAACCATGAGTATTGTTGCTATGCGAAACCAAACGATCATTCAGAAACAATTCAATATTAGACCATAACCCATTAAACACATCATTGATGCAAGAGACATTATCATCTGCGCCACACGCTGTTCCATCAGCCTTTAGAATGCGACATACAATATGAAGTTTGCTGTTCTTTAAATCCAGATATTCTTCTGTACTCGCAGGAATGTAGAATTCTATTGGAGCGCCTTCTCTAATGCTTGTAAGTGGTTGATAGTCAACATTATAACTTTTCTCTACAGCAGTTTGCGTTGGTGGTACGTGAAACCATTCCAATGGAGAAAGACTACATTCACACGAATGATTATGAATGAGAGACATTTTTTTTTCTTTAAAAAATATCTTTGCGATATTTTGATGTTATCCGTCTGGCTGTTTTTCGTCTTCTGGCACGTTTCGTCGGTTGCATACGCTTTTGTTCACCAAACACACGTTCTGCTACTCGGCCCGTCACATCTTTCGCGACATTCTTTGCAGCCTTCTTAAGATGTGGCGCAACGATCTTAGCCCCAGCCTTAAGTAGTGGAATAGCTTTGCGAGCCAATGATCCCAGTATGGAACCAATACCATCGCCATATTGGATTCGCGCTCCTTTGAATCCTGGTAATTCCCCGCCCACTTGACGAAGAAAATGGTTGCGATATGCAGACGGATCGTGTGTATAAGCTTTCATATTGCTTTTGGTCGAAAATGAAGTTTACAGATCACCTTTCCAGTTTGAAATGGAACATTATGGCCTGTGTCGTCCTTAATATTCATTTCTATCACGTCAAATTTGGACGTGTTTACAGGAACATAATGCGGTTCGCCGTACGTTTTCATGATAATATCTCCATCATGGCCTTGTATGCCAACAGAACGTAGTAACGGCACATAATAATCACCAACAACTTGTGGTTCACAAATGCTACAATACACATACAGGGTATAAAACCCCTGTTTCACATCCGCTTTATGGTCAGCTGTACATGTTTCAGTATACCATTGCTCTGGGATAAATCCTAAAATCTCAGCCAATCCAGTGGAAAAAGACACTTCATAGCCATAATCGAGAAATAGAAACACACGTCGTCTAATCTTATCATACTTTATTCGAATAGCTTCTGTAAGTTTCAGAGCATTAGTCGCTTCTTCATTGACTGCCTCACATAGTTCTTGTATGGTTTTATAGTACCCATAAGGAATATCGAGAGTGCTAAGAATAGGATCATCGAATAGTTCTTGTCGATACTGAATAGAATAGTCCATGCCATGTCTCATCGTTGTCCATGTATGTGGATATTGAATTTCAGCTAAAGCCACTTCATATTTTCCATTCAGATAGATGGTTCGAGGCATACGAATTTGATAATTCGAAGCCTTGTTGTTGGGATAATAGGTCATACTCGCATTGCTAGGCAAAGTAATGTAAAAGCTTGTCGACTCCATGATGGTGGGAACTAAATGGTATAGGTGCGTTGACGTTGTCTATATACTTCACGATAGCGCGCGCCATTCGACCAAGTATGCAAATGGTCTTTTACATCATGATGATGATCTAGATGATCTATAACTTCTCCTTCACAACAAGCACTTGTACATCTGATCTTCACAGGAATAGTTGGTTTATCTTCCTCACAACAACAACATAGCTCTTTCAGCCATGTTAAAAATTTTCCCATCCTTCAGGAAACTGTCTTTGTTGACGTTGTTTCATTTCTGTTGTAATGTCGTCACGAGTGGTCTTTTTACTAAACATTGTTTTTGGAATATTAGCATCAACAATTTCCTGGATAAACGGATGCCAACCATGTGGTGGTTTGACTCGTTCTTTTCTTCTTGTCGCCACCAATGCTTCTTTCATCAAATCAACCATGTTGGAATTTGCTATAATATCGCCCGTTTTCAACACAAGTTCATTCTTCTCTGTCCATGTCGTACCATATTTCTTCAGTTCGGCTAAAAGTTGTGTTATTTTTCCATGATAGATAGGTTGAAAATGACTTAACACTAGCTTTTCTGGCTTTTCAGGTGGTGATGATGATGAGGGCTTTTGCTGCCTAGACTGACTTGTTCGTAAATGACGGCCAAGAAGTTGAGACATTTCTATAGCCTTTTCACGTGTTCGTTTCCCACGTAAAAGTTTATTCACTTTCGTTTTGATTTCACCATCTTTACCCTTCTTTTCTAGCAACATTTTATATTCATATTCAGGAATGAGGACCATTTTCATCGTATGTTTCATTTTAGCAGTAGTTTGGCTAACAAGGGCAATGCCAATCTAGCAATAACTCCAATGAATCCTCCTTTCTGATTAATCAACTTCTTTTTTCGTCGAAGGGATATCTTCTTATCTGCTAGAGTACGAAGCGTATGACGTTCACGTTTAAATTCCTTAAACCGTTTTGAGCTTAAGGGTAAATGTCCTTGCAATATATTCAAACAAATTTCAAACAAGCTTGTTAATTCCTCCTTTGTAGCTTGCTGTAGCAAGGATTTACGTCGTTTAGGCCCACTGCGTGCAAGCAAGTGAAGAAACGGCTGGTTCGCTCGAATACGTTTAGACATCTTGACTGCGAATGGTCAAATGACTTGGTTCTTGTTCATACACTGCTTTATCAATATATACATAATGTGTATCTTTTGGTAAAATGCCTGTACGAATACGTAGTTGATCATTTGTCTTTGGTTTTAAATCAATGAATAAATAACCATGAGGTTTGCTAGTAGCATCTTGATAGGCTTCTATGAGAAATTGAGATCTTCTAGGATACATTTGCCGCGCCAATGTACTAATTTGCTGACTGTCTCTCGGATTTTTAAACAGAATGATATAATGTGTATTCAAACTAATATTTCGCATCTCTTTCCCATGATGGAATAAATTATGCACAATAAAAATAATGCTTAGATTTTGATGACTGCTGCCAACACTAAAGAGACGTGTCATACGCTCATCACTATGACATTTCGTCATTAAGTCATCAATGATAAGTAAGTTTGGTTTCTTCGGGTTAAAACGCTCTTCAATGTCATCTGGAATGCCTTGGTAAAATTCCACGCCTTTCATTCCCTTGTACAAAGGCTGATCTGCTGCATAGAGCCATAAAATGCTTTTTGGAGAGGGTTGAATCAACTTTTGTTCTAGAATTTCCTTCACCAGAGACGTTTTGCCACTGCCTGTAGGTCCAGAGACTAAACATGTAAATGGATGCTTCATTGTTGAATGTCTGTTTCTTTCACCCAACTGTTAAACTTGTTTGGCCAACCTAACCACTTGACAAATAATTCTTTCACACCTCCTCCTCGTCTTTTACATGTTTTCAAGACTTTTTCAATTCTATAAATAGATTCAATATCTTTGGTCACTTTCTGCAGTTCTTCTTCATAGAAATGACCATCAATATCTTCGTCTAAAAAGTCTTTCACACGATATAAATGTATTCCTTGCTTCTTACAACGATGTGTGACAATGAAGACTTCTTGCGTCCATTTGATGTGATAATCCCGTTGAAACACATATTTAATGTGAGAAATGCGAACATGATCACCAATGTTAAATTTGTACTTCTTCTTCTTCTTCTTCTTAGGTTTCAATTTCAGTTTGTCGACATACATATACTTCCACACTTTTGATTCGTTGTCTTTACGAATCTCGGCTGGAGCATATTTATTAGGAAGAGAACCATGAGGTCTATGGTTGTAATTGTACACCAAGTCTGGAAGAATGTCTAAGTAACGGTAAGTTTGATTATGTAGAAAATACCGATACATCATTCCCTTCAGAGTACGAATGACTCTTTCAGCAAAGTTGGCTTTGGTTTCATTCTTTGTGGTATAAGCATGAATGCCTTCTTTCTTCAAAAATGCTTTTACCCATCTGTTTTTAAATTCTGTTCCTTTATCAGACCTTAGAGTTCGCGGTCTTCGTCGTGTGTCATGAAAAATCTTTTGGAAAGCTTGTATGACGCTGGTATGTGATTTATTAGGTATTGGCTGTACCCAGACATATTTGGAAAACACATCAATGACAATGAGCAAAAAGCGTATGTCATCATTATAGGGAGCTATGTTTCCCATATCAGCCAAATCAATATCCCACATATCATCAATACCACGTGTAATGACACGTTGTCTTTTGAACCTGTATTTGACAGGTTGGAGTAAACTGAAAGCATCTTGATCCTGCAACCATTTCTTCACTTGTGACTGTGTGACTGGTTGATTATGTTTTCGTAAGATGTGATACAGTTTGTAAGGACCAGCAAATGCTCCAGGCTGTCCAGGTTTGAAGTAAATATCAGTCAAGTAGTCTTTCCACGTCGACATGATGAATGAAAACCACCTTCTCAACAGAACAGCTTTTATTTTATAACTCAACCAACATCACTTAACTAACATGCATTTATAACTTAACTAACAAGTTTTTTACAAATCAAGTATAGATACAATGGTATGAATCACTGGAGACCATTGGTCTTCAATGAACACTAACCAATGACTGAGTTCATCCAATGTAATAGCATCTACACCATATTTCTCACAACGTTGATTTGCATTCTCTAACACTTTATCTAAATGCATGTAATATTTAGCTTCATTCCAATATGTATAAACAGATGCAGCATGACAAGTATGTTCTTGACACTCTTCATGTTGACAAGCAGGACAGACTAAATAAGCAAACTTTTTTACAGCTGATAACATTTCTTCACAATAAGCTTTTTGCACAATATATTGTCTCAGTGTCATGTCCGCCATTGTGCAGTCTTGAATCAATGCAACACAAGTTAAACATACTTCAAATTTACATGTTCACACGTCTGCACACCATGACGGTTGGCAAGCAAATGAAAAAGTCTCTAACCCTCACACAACAGTTCTAACAACTTTCCCATGATATTCTGACCAGGATATCCAGATGACACTTGTTTCACACCAGCTCCCCACCAATGATCATACGTTGCTTCAACTAAAGTTTTGTCTTTACATTCTTTCAACTTGTTGCGAAACAATACACACTGATCCAGTTTGACTTGTAAAACATCTTGCATTTTGCTTCTCTTCACTGTATGCCATAAAGGACATGGCTTTATCCCTTTAGCAATACGTTTTGCTTCATATCCATTTCTACATGAAGCAATGGCTGAAGCAATATCTGGACGGTGATGAAACACTGCTTTCTCATATTGATACAAAGCTTCACTTGAGTTGAACACATGTCCATACTTTTCAAGTCGTGTTGGAAACATGTTTGAAAGAACGTCCTTATGACCGCTGAATAGTACAAGATTCTCCATGTTGACTTTGCTTCTTTATTCTGACATGTCGGTTTCTTCCTGTAATAAAATATCTTTTAATATATTTGCTGCCTCTTCTATCATATTCTTTCTTTGTTTACGTTGAAACCACTCACATAAAACTAAATTTGCTAGTAAGAAAAACATTGTTATGTCTTTGAGAAACAATTCACTATGTTGTCATAAACATGTTTAAAAAAGGTTTTATATAACTTACCTGATAAAGCTGCTCGGTTTCCTCTTCTTCTTTACAACAATCTCTCAAATGATCAACCACGGTGAAATATACTTCCACATCAGTGCGAGCAGAATAAAGTGCAGAATCAAAGTCAAAGTCAGGATCTTCTTCTATTCCAGTTTTATGACATTCTCCAAGAAATCTTGAATGCAGTTCAATCACATCAAGACTATGATGTACAACATCCCAAAAAGCATCCAAATGATAAAGTTGATAGTCTGGAGTGCCACAGCAAGCAAGTTTAGCAATCATCAAGTCAATATAAGCATTTTTAAAACATGCGTCCATCTTGTTTCAGTGTCTTGTGGGCTTTTACTTTGCTTCACAGACTTTAAGTACTCCACACTTGCCGCAGAAGTTGTTTGGTTCACACAACTTGCAATTATACTTGTGGCAGTGGCACTGATAATCCTCCATATATCCACAAGCACCGCAATAGTCACAGGTAAGTCCAAGTTGATTTTGTACGTTCATGTTCTCCAACTGAACTTCAGCCAGCCTTTTCTTGGATAGCTTTGACAACTTCATCCGACCATCCTTTTGCAGCTTGATGATCGTTTTCTTGTCATGACATTCCTCACATGGTGATAGGGCTGAGTTGATGTTGTCCATCTCCTGAAGCAGTGTCTCCCATTCACCATCATTCATGTTGATGTGATGTGTGTATTCTTTCCCTTCAAACCGTGACGTGCGCACAAAACTCACATAACGCATATCCAAGTATGAAATGACTTCAAGCCACTTCGTTTGCGTTAAGTACAGTTTGAAGCCAATGTCGCGTAAATTTTTCAAGCTTTGGCATACAATCTTCCACAAAGATGGTGAATAAGCACACCATCTCTCTCCACGTGTGATGCGTAGAAATGGCCCATATTCTCCATGCTCCACAGTAATGGTTAAGTTAGCACTAATTTTAAAGCTGCTGCTGCGCTGCGTTGCGTTGCTTGTCTTGTTCTCCATGGCTGCTACAAAGTACTGATGATGCACTCCCTCCAACTGTCTGCTGAGAAATGACTTCACTCTGCTGAGTTCACTCCCTTTTATACCCAACTATCTGCTGAGTCAGCAAAGAACTTGCAAACGTTTGAATTCACTTCAACTCGTCCATGGTTGAATCGGACAAGGTCTGATACATTATTTGGAACATCATCATCATAATGTAAAATGATTCTTGCAGCCACATCTAACATGAGCTCAACTGCCCAAATTGTATTCACGTTGATAAATGCTAAATCAATGTCATAAGTTAACGGTAAATGTAGATCTTCACATTCACGTAGAAACGAGCGGATGAAACGATCTCTTGGAATGGTCTTTCCAACAGCTTCCCAATGCTGATGTAAGTTCTTCACTTGCAGCATCCAATCCGATTCAAAAGCAGGAAGCTTTGAAAACACATAGTCAGCATAATTCACTTTGAAGACGTCATCCATGGTCTCTACACATCTGTGAAAAAGTAAGGCTGACATTGTCAAGTCTTTTCTCGTCACACAATATCCACTTGTTGACTTGTTGACAGAATGTATTACTAGTTGACTAGTTGACATGTTTCACTCATGCTTTTATACTACTTCCATGTAATCAAAATATGGTGTGTAACTTTGTTCAAAAATTGCTGACTCAGCAGAATTTTACTTGTGTATATGAATATCTCACTTACAGTTGTACAGCTGTTATACAGCAGAGACATCTAGCGGTGAAGTTAACTGACGGTGAAGTTAAATGGTCTGCCAAATGGTATTCATCCGCGAAGAAGCACTGTAATGGCGGTAAAAATGCATACAGCCAGCTGCGCAAATAGCCTATGACTACTTTATAACAAAACTTTACATAAAACTGAATCAAACAGTGAAATATTCATATAAATCGACCAAGTATAACGAAAGGTATTGTTTTACAAAGTTTCAATTAAGCAAATAACCAAAGTTTGTTTACAAAGTTTGTTTACAAAGTTTGTTTATAAAGTTTGTTTATAAAGTTTGTTTATAAAGTTTGTTTACAAAGTTTGTTTACAAAGTTTGTTTACAAATTTTGTTTATAAAGTTTATTTACAAAGTTTGTTTACAAATTTTATTTATAAAGTTTGTTTATAAAGTTTGTTTACAAAGTTTATTTATAAAGTTTGTTTATAAAGTTTGTTTACACAGTTTGTTTACAAAGTTTCAATTATGCAAATAACTAAAGTTTGCTTACAAAGTTCACTTTTTATTTATAAAGTTTCAATAAACACTTACCGAAATAGTTGTCACTGGATGCCATCCCTTGATCTGATGTGATCCAATTGTAGTTCTACAACTTGTACTTCCTTGCTCCACTCACCGAAATGACTGTCACTGCTGTATGCTCATCCCTTATATACCCCTCTGATGGAACTGAAGCTGACTTGACAGAATGTTGCTCGCCTAGGGGGGGGGGGGGTCGAAAAAAATGAAAAATGTTCAGAATCGTCTGAAACGGATAAATATGCAAAAATCACAATTTCGAGGGGGGGGGGTCGAAAAAATGAAAAATGTTCAGAATCGTCTGAAACGGATAAATATGCAAAAATCACAATTTCGAGGGGGGGGGTCGAAAAAATGAAAAATGTTCAGAATCGTCTGAAACGGATAAATATGCAAAAATCACAATTTCGAGGGGGGGGGGGGTCGAAAAAATGAAAAATGTTCAGAATCGTCTGAAACGGATAAATATGCAAAAATCACAATTTCGAGGGGGGGGGGGTCGAAAAAATGAAAAATGTTCAGAATCGTCTGAAACGGATAAATATGCAAAAATCACAATTTCGAGGGGGGGGGGGGTTGGTACATAGTATGTCCGGGGGGGGGGGGTCGGTACATAGTATGGTCTAGGGGGGGGGTTGTCGACCTTTTTAGGGTCTGTTGCCATGGTTACACTGATTGACAGGTGGAGTGCGTTGGCTTCATGATGATTGACTCGGCCAACACTTTCAAGCAACTTTCGCTCCAGACTTTCGCTCCAGACAGTATGACGTCATCATGACGTCATTATCACGTCATGGAGGGCCGCGCCTATCCTTACACTTATCCTGACGTCACTTCCGCTCCAGACATGATGATGTCACTTCCACTCCAGACAGCACTTCCGGTCTAGACAGCACTTCCGGTCCAGACGCTATGACGTCACTTCCAGACATGATGACGTCACTTCCGGTCCAGACAGTATGACGTCACTTCCGGTCCAGACAACACTTCCGGTCCAGACATGATGACGTCACTTCCAGACAGTATGACGTCATCAAGTGAGCCAGAAACGGTGTTTTCACCCTACTCCTGTCTAAGTTTACCCAATAGCCTGCTTTACCCAATAACGGCAATTGGGAAACCCACTTGTCCGGTTTCTTTTCTCCTATTCTTTTATTTTTGCTCAATGATTGTGGCGAAGAAGGTGAGATCAAAATAACAAGATCATCTTTATTTTAATGAGTGAAATAATACGTTGCAAGTAAAAGAATGTGAAGTTATCTGCGTTCTATATAAACTTAATGACATTTTCCGATTTTTGCGATAGATTAATTCTATATATTTCTAACAAACGAAAAAAACAGCATGTTGACAATAAACAATATAAGTACATATAAAATAAACATCGGAATGGTGCTGTCGATTTTTCCACACTTTTTATCTCTAAAACATCAGCAAAACGCTGTTCAGGTATAACCCAGCAATAAAGTACTTTCCAGTCTTCTTGGTTAAAGCTATGCAAAAAAACCTTTGAACTAATAGAGCTTAAGACTTAAGATCAACGTGCAAATCATCATCGTCGAATGCTAAAATAAAGAGTGATTTAATGTTCAGAAACTCAGACATCAAAATATAAATTACGCTTGTTTATTTATTTTCTACAATTTTAACTCCTGACTGTCTATTACTTATGCATCTATCATGCATCTATGCTCTATCAATGTTGAGTACTGTGGTATTTAATCAAATGACTACTAGAAGTGGCATTTTGGATCGATCCACCGTAGTCCTCTTGCCAGGCATGTATCTCTTAAAAAAGATAGATGTCTGCCATTTTCAAAAATAAGTAAAAAAGTATGATTAAAGATGAGAAAGCTCTGTGTTAGAAATGAACCTGTTCACAATTTTTGCCGAGATCACAGGACAAAGATGAAGAATAGCAGCTCTGTCTTTACTTTTCGATTACGTTATGTAATAAAACTGCACGAAGTGTTGGACATTAAAATTTAAAGCTTAGTTCATAAGCATTCGGAATGAATGTTAAGTTTGTTAAAAAGTCAGCATAACATAGATTGCTCTGTGATGTTGATGAACGCTCTTTGAGAGTTATAGTTCTTATGTCCTTTTAGGTTCAATTATAATTAAATATCATCACAAACCGGATGGCGTCTTTAATTCTTTAAGTAAAACTGAAGCAGACATGGATACATTTTCTGTCATGTAATTGCGATGCAGGGGAAACTTCCGATGTGACAACAACAGGGTATTGACTTTCGCTTCAGTTGCCTTAACTTTTAAGGAAATAAAAAGTCTTTCGTTTAAAAGCACACACTGGTCGTGATACAATTTTGACAAAAGACAACTTAGACACAATGTACTGAAATGGTCAAGTTTTGGCAATTGAAATGAATTTTCTCTTGAAATGAATTTGTGAATACTCTTTGTGATATATTTTAACACAGTGTGAAAAAGAAATAATCTGGTTTCCTTATGCAAAGTGTGTTTGGCTGATATTGTCTTTAGGATCTTTGGAGTTAATTCATCTTAATATGTGCGAACCGCACATTTCATTGTTGTAAAGTAGCTTCAGTGTTTAGGTCACGCTGTTTATTGATTTTTCCCAGCCAAAATCAGGCCAAAAGCGCTAAGCAAATCTTCCTGTTTTTGTAAAGTTCTATTATAAGTGCCTAAAGTCACTTTGAAGTTTGTTGTACGTATTCAAAAGAATCATTCCGCTGTGGATCATCTACATTGTTCATAAATAACTGAAGAAATTACAAGCTTCTTACTTGAATGAGATATTTAGAGGAAATTTTATTTGAAGGTATGTTTAGTCATATTTTTTCATATCTAGAGATTTGCGTTTTTTAACAAATTATTTTGACTTATTCATTCGTTGATTATCTTGCATTTATTACTTTATTTCTTGTCGAAGTTGAAGTATATGTGAAACTTAACGTCGCTTAAAATAATAGCAATGATAATAATAATAATAATGACAATAAAAACAATAGTAGATAATAATAATAATAATAATAATAATAATAATAATAATAATAATAATAATAATAATAATAATAATAATAATAATAATAATAATAATAATAATAATAATAATAATAATAATAATGATGATGATGATGATGATGATGATGATGATGATGATGATGATGACGATGGTGATAATTTTGTTTTGCTTATTTTGATATTAACGTGAGGGCCATAAATATCTTTCTGTAATAAGGACATCTTTTTGGAATTGTGCCATGACGTCAAACACCACTGTGTTTATACTGCTAAGATAATTTCAGGCATTTTGCACCTAAAAGACTAGCTATTTGTGCACACAGCTTTTAGTTATGTTTAATCAGACTTGCTCTGCAATTACATGAAGTGCAGTCTTATTTTACACTGTATGCATTCGTTTATATATTGAAAAACAGCAAAGCTGAGGTACGTCTAACCATAAGTAAAAGTACAGTGAAATCGAAATTGAACTATACCTAGGTAATAATAAAAAGACTATCTATATCAAACTGTGATGTACAACCTGATTTGTATCGTTTCTGTATCCAGGAAACCTGTTCAGTGTATTTTAGCATTTATTAATGAAACGTATGTTTGCTGTACAATGCCATTTGTTCCATTTATTAAGATGAATAATAATCAGGAGATCTTTTGTAATGTAGTTTAATAAATTAATGCTGAAAATTTCAGTTATTCTTTGCGCTGGTTTTCATGGTGATCGAAGGACTATCTTCAGTTTTCAGAGAGTGTACGCACTTGAAAAAAGGCTAAAATTCCTCAGATTTATAATTGGACACATACTGAGTTTTTTTAACTCTTGGATAGTATAATTCATTGATAATGAAAATAAAAGCTGCAATCTAGTGTTTTATTTCTGCTTTCCTTATACACTTATTTTTTATTCGTAAAGTGATAGCACAGCAAAACAAGTTGCCATAGAGTCCGTGCAAGCTGAGATCGCAGAAAAAAGTGGACGACAATTGAGTGACACTTTATACATTAGTGAGGTGAGCATTGTGAATGTCAGGACACACAGATGAGCATTGTAAATGACGCGCCATTAAGGTAAGTATTGCATGATGTAAGGTTTGTAAGTATGATGTGTATTTTTGATTACTGGTTAGTTTATAAAGTATTGGAAATACCGCTACGTTAAAACAATTATTGAAAATGCTGGTACTATGAACTGGTATTATAAGCTTTTGTGAACATAGTCTAATGTTGCAAGTCTAACGTTTACTCACTCAAATATTTAGAATAAAATGGCGAAACGTTTGTTTTTAGTAATTAAAATTTAACATTTTGCCTCAACAGTAAAAATTACCAAAACAGAATTAAATCGGTATAGGTTACATTTTTAAATGCGAGGTTAAGATGTATGTATTGTGGTTAATCAGCATAAACTATCACTTTCCCAGCAAATTTACCAAAAACTGCGCGAAATTGGTGTATCTGGATGCATAGATGTAAATATAATTTTTATTGCTCTGTAAGTGTTCAATTACATGGGTTTATTGGCGTGTCGTTGCAGCGGCGTGTTTATTGTGCCGTTAACATAATGGCTGTGAAAACAAAGCGACGATGGTATTCACTTTGTCAGTTGACAGGGAACTTAATTCTTTCTGCATCATCACGGCTGTTGGTTGAAATTATAGCTTATTTTCATGCAAATTTTAACATTTTAATGTGTCAGCACAGCAGTTTCATGTAGGATGATACGATTATATCCGGAGGCACTACAAAACCACGGGATGCAAAATTAGACGTTCTTATAACACTTTACCTCACACCAGAACAACTAAGGTGTTTATTGCATTAACTGCGCTCTTTGCTGTCTGATTTGTGCTATACATTTTTCGGAGTGTCAAGTAATTTATTTATTTCGTATTCGACTCTTCTAAACAATGTGTGTGATCCTATTATTTACCTTATGTTTTTATAAAAATGTTAAAAAAGAAATTATATATTATATTCGATAAAAAATTTTAAAAAGATGAAATGATCTTTAGAAAAGAAGACTTTTCTCAGCGTGATTACATCAAATATACATATTTTCTATGCAATGTTGGCACGTGGTAATGTCCAGTACCAACATGTAAGTGAAATTTTACTTGTGTTATTAAAAATAAGATTTATTATTACTTTCAGTATATCCTATTTTCAACATATGGTAAACTTATGTCCATCAAATATTTTGCAATGGACAAAGTCTGGGGTCAGATATGACATTTCATTTTTTTCCATTATGTCCTTCACAAAAGCCGGTACAGGTGACCTGTTGAAACGAGGGTTGTACACAACACACAAGACTGAGAAATTGGTTTTATTCATGTGACCAAGGAACACAAATACGAATACAGAAAAGTAAAGGGATTATTCATGAATATCGTTACCAACCTTTCCCCATCCTGGGTGAAGATATGGGTAACTTAAGGATCGATTATGAATGATGAGAAAAAGACAAATAAGTTTCTAATAACTATTTAATTCATTAGCGCTTGAACACATTTCTTCATTGATTCTGGTTCTGTGTTTCAGTCAGTGAGGACTTGTAGTTTATTGGACACAATTCAGTTTTGTGCCGCTGGCTTTCAAATTGAAGAAATATATTTGTCAATGTTGACAATCTCACCTCGAGGACATTTTTATCAGATTAATTTTTGCAAAAGGTTCATCATCAAATCTAAAAAAATATACTTCCTATTTTTTTGTTGTAATTTTTTTGAACTTCAGAGTCACTTAAAAATAATTAATTTTTGATGAATGAACAATAAAGTAGTTTGCTCCATGCATTTGCTCGAATACTAACATAAGATTTCACTCCTCTTCAATTTACTTTGGCGAGAAAGAAATAAAATGTAGGGCATTGTACAGCTAATTAGACTTCATTTTACATAGCTTCTTCTCAATCAATAACTCATGATTAGAAATCACTCCACATATACTTTAAGCATGGTTTACTGACACAATTGAAACGATGAAAGTAAAGACGAGGCGTATATCCCATAGGAACTACTAAAATGCGAGTTGCACAAAAAGTCATTTTCCGAAAGATTGAATTAGGTAAGTATTTGTTCAGTTAGTATGTTTTGCGCAACAGTTGGTGAGAGGTGTAAAGAAGCCACAGACGCCGATATTATAAGGTCAGCTGTTGACGTCAATATATCAGCAACTAAGGGCCCAAAATTTACGTAATATATCAGGAAAGGATCATTGGAGTAGCCAGTAAAGCAGATCACACTCTTTTAGGATGTCCTAAACAACTTGTACCATGCTCTGTCTATGCAAAGTGCTGATTTTGGGATCGATTAATTTAGATATGTTATCAATATTACATTTTATGTCTCTTGTGCTCCGTGTATAATTCAAAAGTGTATTATTGGTAGAACTAAATAAATGAATTATGTGATTTGGCGAGTTGGCTTTTGGGCCTCACGACGCACAGTTATTAGGCACCATTTAGAAGAATACACAACCAACCGTCCTGCGGAAAGGAGGACTCCAAGAAGAAGAAGGCGGCAAAATAAATATTGTCTCTGCTGTCGAACGACTTCTGTATACGTGTTCTCGTCATGTGACTAGCGCGTGTCGAATCCGCACCATGGTCGTGTTTTGACAGCAGGGATCGTGGTATTCGCTAAGCTGGGCGTAGTTTGGTTAGGTGACTGAGACTGCACCGACGCGGAATAGTCGGTTCTTTGACAACGCATTTTAAGCAAAGCAACGGGTGAAACCCTTTCAACGCTTACGAATATTCAGCCATATGTTTATTATGGATCACGATAGTACCCGATCTCTAGCGTTTATAAAGAATATAACAGGTGACTGCCTGTTTTCTGCTACGAATAATGTCCTAAATGATGAATTGTTTTCCATACGATGACATACGTCAAAGGACTGGCATATTTAAGTGTTCTTTGAAGCCACTTTCGCCTTAGAAGGTAGATCATAACTGGATTAAATGTTGAAGTCGATTTACCAAAAATCATTTCAAAGGAAGAATAAGTTTAAAAGGTCACATGACTTAAGCCCGTGACAGAACAGGTCTTCATTGTTTTATATTTCTATTATATAAATGTACGGTCGAATTGCTCGGAGTTTATTAGATCAGCATTAGCTATATATATATTAAACAAAACATCATAGGAGCGTAAAATATGAATGAAATGGACTGCTGAGATGACATATAATAGCTGCTTCAAGCACATCATGAAATAATACGAGCCGCTTCAGACTTGAAATGTTGTTCCAAGCTACTTTAAAATAATTCCGTGATCTAATCTACCAAAATGAGAGAAAAATAATTGTTTTTATTCAAATTTAAATAATATCTTAAGACCTTAATCCAAACTGTTTTAGTTTAGTGTAATTTTTTGTGAGGAAATTTCAGAGATGTCCGTCTTCACGATCTCTGAAATTTTATATGTAAACACATCTTAAATAAGTGGTCATGTTGAGATTAAGATTTACCATTTTCGTTAACTTTACGACACTCAGGAAGGGTCCCTTAATTTTTTAGATCTTTCAAAGAGTGAAGCTCCACCATTACTAGTTTCATAAAAGAACGTTAACAAATATCACAGCGAAATGGCTGATGCAGCAGTAAATGCTAAGTGCCTTCTATGCATAGTTTTCGTTACGTTTTAATTTAGTTTTTATTTGTGGTTGATGTCAGTTCATTAAAGTACAACATTTAGGCAAACGCTTAAACTTTAGAGAATATTGAATTATGACTTTTACTGAATAAACCACACTTGCCATCAGTGTTTAGTTCATGATTCGGTTTATATCTCTTTTAAAGGGATACTGTTCATGTGAATGGCTTCCAAGTTACAGTGGCATAATTTTCGAGCAGCACGTTTTAGTATCAGTTGAGTGGTATATATCTTTTACTTGGAAAACTTTAGGCTCACAGTTTAAAACAACTATTCTTGTGGTCAAAGCAATCATGATCCACACAGAACTGGCCAGTACAAGGGTTGCAGAATAAATATATTGCATGTCAGTAAATTCATATATTCAAGCTCACTTACTTAAAAGCCATTTTTTAGCTCAGAAGTTTGGCTACGTCATCTTAGTGATGTTATATTTAAACGAACACAAAACATCTGACAGTGTTGCAATATTGCCACCTTCCAAAAATTGAGATTGAGAAATAATATTTCATATTAAATTTTATTGAAGTTTCTGTTTGTTTTCTGTTATCTGTTCCTGTTATAAAGTCAAAATGCTTTATCTTCTTCTTTAAAGTCTGACAGAGTTTAAACGTTGTGTAATTATCTAAAAGTTAAGACTAGCATAGTAACAGTGATATGACCGGACAGACATAAAAAACAATCAGTTTGACCAATTTTGGTAGCATTTCATGTGATCATATTTCTTCGCACATGTAGTTGGGTTCGTATTTTAACGTGTAGGCTTTTTCTACTTTTCCCGATTCGTTGCATATCTATTACAAGTGCATGTAGCAATAAACGGTTTATTTTTGTTGAGTTTAATCAGACCAAAATGCTTTTTTAAGGAGAAATATATGTCTGCAATTTAAAAGCAATACAACGTCGAGAACAAGAATACCCTATAGAACTTTACACAATGCACACAGAGACCAGATATTATTTACGCATTAATGAACTATTCTGAGGTTTTTCCTGCAATAGCTTTTTAAATATCAAAATTTTAAAGACTCTAAGTCAATGCACAAAAACATATTAAAAACTTAATCTATGTTCAGAAGTGGTAAATTATCATGTGAAACATATTTCTATTACCAGAAAAGGCTTTGAAGTATGTCTTCAAAACAAGAAGAGATAAAATTTATGTACAGAATCAGTTTTCTCATTGGGTGACCACAAACAACAAGTAGTTTTTGAAAAGACAGACCTGTCGGAACAGGATTATGAAAACAGGCTCTATAGCACGTAGTACTTGGTAAAGTGCGAAAGCATGAAAACAGATTAAATTACGATATGAATTTAATTTCAATCGTCACGTCTTGTTAGTTTGAAACATAAATTTCAAATTATGGCTTACAATATTTGATTTTTTTAGAAAAGGAGACCAAATGTGCTTTATTAAAGAAACTTGAATTAAAAACCTAATTGCTGAACTGTTATTTTACTCCTTACATCTTGTTATCAAAAGTACCAAAGTCTGTGAAACTGTTGTTGCTTTGGCTTAGCGAGATATCTGGAAAAAGACAAACTGCAGAGGAATAAATTATCCTGTGGCATGATATCCGAATGTAATTAAGCATTAATTGTCTTTAAATAGCTGTTTTTTAACAGTGTAGAAATGCTTTCAGGTTACACAGATGATGAGGCATGTTGACGGATGACTATTTGCGGAAAAGTGCGTTGAAAAGTTAATAAAATCAATATGATTAACAAAGAATGACTATAATAATTAAACAGGTATATCAGTAATAAGTCGCAAAAATTGACTCTCCTAGGACACATAATGTCTACTGTTGGTTTATGAAAAGAAAACCGCTAACGGGAAACCAAAATAAATGGAACAATGATCTAAAAATATGTCAAAATGAAATTCAGCTTTTTTACCCAACTTTTTTAACCAACATGTAAGCCGTAAAAAACAAATGCGTGTATTCGTTTTAAGTTTAGCCATCAGTTGCAATGACTTAAGGTTTATTTAGTCATTGCAATTTATTTGGACCTAAATTTACAACTTCTTGATTATAATTTTGCAACAGATGTGACAAAGGCTTAGCCACTGAGGACTAAACTTAACATTAATTAAATAAAAATTAACACTAAACTGTATGAAAAAATATTATCATATATACTTATAAATATTCATGAGCTGGACTCAGATCGATATATTCAAAAAGCTGATACAGATATTGAAGGGTGGTGGTAGAGAATTACTATAGCTCACTTTTTTCTCTTCTACTTATTATTTATTTTGTTCTTTTTCTTTCTGCTGTTTCTTTTGAAGGGGGGTCAGTTTCGTATATAATACAATGTTGGCTAAAGAAATCGATAAAATAAATATTCCTTGTACAGTACAGCTTATATATTCCAGTTAGAGGTGCCTTTGTGTATTTTATACTGGCTTGTGGGACATTTTCATCTGTTTTCGTTGTGTTACCTTAAAACACTTATTGTTTAGCTATAGCATTTCAAGAGCTACGCATTAATTAGAAAGACATTGGCATTTAATTTTTAGTTGGAAATTGACTGCACCAGAAGAAGAAAAGAAAATACGCAAATATGGGATTTGTTAAACTTATTTTCATAATATTTATGGTAAGATTTTACATTATTTTACATTTCTAAGACATGTATTTGTAAGACAACTCGCATTAAATTATGAGCAAAGATCATGTGGCGCTTTATGTAAGTTTGAACATGCATAGAATGCCTGTGAGCAAAACGTTAAGATTAGTGAAAGAATGTTAATTACTCTTCTGCAAAGCCATGACTTAGTCAAATAAAAAAATCTGGTTGGTTAAAATATGGAGGTTTGATTTCCTGAATAAGTTTTAATGAAGCTGTTTTATGCGTCAGTGATACCTTATATACACTAAAATAAAGCTGAGCTAGGAATCGTCTATCTATATTTCTGTATCTCGACTTAGGTTTTATATCTTTACTTTACATTAGCAATTCAGTTTTGTTTGGAACTGTTTATTTCTGACTTTGAACCTCTTTTCAGTCTGGTTTTGTGCAAGGCCAGTCCTTTATTTTTTTGCAAGAAATATACATTTTGTTTTTTAAGATTTTTCTGACCAATAGAATAAAATCCTCCCCAGATTAAAAGAATCTCAATTTTTAAGCAACTATTGTGTCTGGATATTACTTTTGCAGTTAAGCACATATTATTACAAAGATCCACAAGCTATTATGCTGTGAAATAGGCTGGCGCTTTTGCATTTAATGTTAACTTATTATCATTCATGGTAAAATTAAAAAATGGAGGGGAAAGTCTAAACCATAGCATATTGTGTTATAGTCTTATTCCAAACTTAAATAAACGAAGGAAGTATTCTAATTTTTATGATACAAACCACACCAAAAGAAACCAAAACACAATTAGCCTGAAAACGTAAAACATCATATGGAAATAAAAGATCTGTTAATAGCTTTAAAAATTCTGTAAGCTATTTAGTGAACAATTCTAATTTACAGATTGCAGACTTATAGCAACTCCTTTTCTGCCCTTTGTTGTCCTATATGTGCGATAGGTGCAGATATTGCTAGTGCATGGCGCACAGGCAGATTCCACGTGCGATTGGGCATGCTACAACGCTTACAAGAGGTGTTTTCAAATTGTGACTAACATGGTTCCTTCCTATGATCGATTTATGTCATGTATGCAGAGATGCTCACCACCATGATGACTTTAAATCAACAGAGGTTTTATTTTAGAATATAAAATAAAGGCTACGGATAATCATATAGCTTTTTTTTGATCTTGCTGATAATTTCTATTTACGTTAATAAGCTAATTATAACTTGCTTAACAACTGTTGTTTTTATTAATAATATTTCTTTTAAAGCGCACATTATATATTTTTTTCTCATATATTTTGGCAATTGAGTGCTAAGTAATCAAGCAAGATGAACTGAAATGTTCTGTATTTAATTTTGAGTTAGTTTAAGTTACATAAACTTGATAATATTGAAATATGTATGATTCTATTTAACTAGCCGAGAGCAGCAGGCTGCTTGATTCTAAAATTACTTAAAAGGAATTTTATAAAGTTTTAACATCGGATGATTATTCTGATGTTCACAATATAGTTTACTCAGTTCAGGAGGGCTACTACAGGACAGGCACGGTTATTAATGGGGGTTATAAGTATATACCGCAAGTTAAATTAAAAAATTGCTCAGGAAACAATTGATGCAGGCGTTAGTTATCAGTTATGCACCGGGTTAAATGTTGGCCTTTTGACCTGTGTGTAAATTTAATATGTGCTTTACCCAAAAACGGCAACTGGGAAACCCTCTTTTCTAGTTTGCTTTTCTCTTATTCTCTTATTTTCATTCCGTGGTTGTGGCGAAGAAGGTAAGATCAAAGTAACTGAATCATCTTTACTTTACTAAGTGAAATTATATGTTGCAAGTAAAAGAACGTGAAGTGATGTGCGTTCTACGTAAACCCAATGAAAATTTCCAATTTTTGCAATAAATTAATTCTATATACGTCTTACAAACAACAATTTGACAATAATCAATGCTAAATGCAATTGTAGGAATCAAAATATATAAGCACATTTAAATAAACATCGGAATGGTGGTCTCGATTTTTCCACACTTTTTATCTCTAAAACATCAGCAAAACGCTGTTCAGGTGTAACACAGCAATAAAGTACTTTCCAGTCTTCTTGGTTAAAGCTATTCGAAAACCTTTGAACTATTAGAACTGAAGACTTTAGATCAATGTGCAAATCATCATCGTCGAATGCATCTTTAGACGCTAGTTGTTCAATAAAAAGAAAGACTAATTTAGTCGGCAGAAACTCAGACAGGAAAGAAATGCTTTTTTGTCATGGAATGAATGCATCTTGATAATTTTATTATTTACATGAAACTATAAAATTACATTTGTTTATTTATTTGCTACAATTTAAACTCCTGACTATCTCTTATTTATACATCTATCATCGAGATAATGACTTTGTTATTCAAATGTTGAGTACTGTGGCATTTAATCAAATGACTATTAGAAGTGGCATTTTGCCAGACCAATGGTATCTCTTAAAAGGGGACAGACGTCTGCCATTTACAAATATAGGTAAAATAGTGTGAATAAATACGAAAAAGCTCTATGTTAGAAATGAACCTGTGGGCAAGTTTTGCCGAAATCAGAGGAAAAAGATGAAGAATAGCAGCTCTGTCTTTACTTTTCGATTACATTCACAAAATTTTTTACGGAAGAGCTCTCCTGAAAAAATTAGCGAGTTAAATTAAGCAATAAAATACTTGCTGAATTTTTAGGTTTTGTGCATAAAACTGCACGAAGTGTTGACGCATTAAAGTTTAAAGCTTACTGTTTGTCACTTATTTTTAAGCATAAAAATCAATGATTCAATTTAATTGTCTTCACAGGTATTCGGAATGAATGTCACGTTGCGTTTGTTAAGAGGCCAGTATAACATAGATTTACCTGTGGTGTTGATGAACGCACTTTTACAGTTCTAGTTCTAATGTCTATTATTATTAGATACCATCATGAAGCTCAACCGGATGGCGTCTCTATGCAAAACTGGAGAAGACAAATACACATTTGCTGTCATGTAAATGCTATTCAGGGGAAACTTCCGATGTGACAACAACAAAGAATTGACTTTCGCTTCAGTTGCCTTAGCTCAGGGAATGAAGTGGGTTAAATAACATTTAAAGGAAATAAAAATTATCACCCGTTAAAGCTGTCAGCTAAAACACTTTTGCTTAAAAGCACATATTGGTCGTGACACAATTCTGACAAAAGACAACTTAGGAAAATATATTGGAATGGCCATGTTTTCGCATTTGAAATGAATTGTCTCTTGAAATGAATTTGTCAATACTCTTTGTGCTATATTTTAACACAATGTAAAAAATACAAGAAATAATTTGGTTTGCTCATACAAAGTCTGTTTCACGTAGTGATATTGATTTTAGGATCTTTGGAGTCACTTCATCTAAATATGCGCAAACCGCACATGCTATTGTTTCAAACTAGCTTCAGTGTTTATCGCAGGCTGTTTATTAATTTTCCCAGCTGAAAATCAGGCCAAGTGCGTCAACGGTTACAAAATAAGTGTTTTGTTAAGCAAATCTACCTGCTTTTAAGAAGTTCTTCTATTGTCAGTGCCTAAAAGTCACTTTCACGTTTGTTGTGTATATTCAAAAGAATCATTCCCTACTAATCATCCACATTGTTTATAAATAACTGAAAAAGAACTACAAAATTCTTACTTGAATCAGATATTTAGCTTTAATTTTATTTGAAGGCATGTTTTCTCATATTTTGATATCTAGAGATTTGCATATATTAACAACAATTTTTGACTTTTTCTTTCTTTGATTAACTTTTATTTATTAATTTATTTCGTTTGGAAGTTGTGGTGTGTGTGAAACTTAACCTCGCCTTAAATAATACCAATGATAATAATAATAATGACAATAATAACAATAGGTAAAAGCTAATAATAATAATAATAAATAATAATAATAATAATAATAATAATAATAATAATAATAATAATAATAATAATAATAATAATAATAATAATAATAATAATAATAATAATAATAATAATAATAATAATAATAATAATAATAATAATAATAATAATAATAATAATAATAATAATAATAATAATAATAATAATAATAATAATAATAATAATAATAATAATAATAATAATAATAATGATGATGATAATGATGATGATATCATTTTGGAATTGTGCCTTGACGCATAATGCCAAACACCATGGTGTTTATACTGCTAAGATAACTTCAGGCATTTTGTACCTAAAAAGACTAGCTAATTGTGTACACAGGTTCCAATTATGTTTAATCCGACCCGTTAATGTGCCCTTGCAATTACATGAAGTGACATGTTATTTTGCACTGTACGCATTCGTTTATATATTAAAAAACAGCAAAGCTGAGGTACGTCTAACTCTAAGTAAAAGTAACATAAAAATGGATAAGGTTAGCAATTTAACTATTAATTTAATGAAGTACAATGAAATCGAAATTGAATTATACCTGAATAATAATGAAAAACTATATCAGACCATGAGCTACAACCTGATTTGTATCATTTCTGTACCGATAGTTCGGAATGTATTATTAATATATAAACAGCTTAAAACGTCAAAAGAGTATCCAGGAAACGTGCTCAGTGTATTTTTAAAACATTTATAAATTAAATGATTTTCCGTTTTCAGACAGTATACGCACTCGAAAAAAGCTAAAATTCCTCAAATTTATAATTGTACACATATTAAGTTTTTTATCTCTAGGATGGTATTAGTCATTGATAATGAAAAGAAAAACTGCAATCTAGCGTTTTATTTCTTTCATTTCTTGCTGTATCCATGATTGCTGCACTTCTTATGTTTGTTGCACAATTATGCACTCATTATTCGTCAAGTGAAAGTGCAGCAAAAAAAAAAAAAAAAATGCTGCGCCAAAACAAGTATCGAAAATGCTGGTGCCACGAAGTGATTATTGCAAAAACTATGACAAAACAGCAATGGACACTCTAGGTAAAATTTCAACGAAAAATTGAAGAAAAATAAATGGTATTGTAAGGATTTTGTTCACAAGGCCTAATGTTGCAACATGTTTGTATTCTTACCCGTTTACTCACTCTAATATTTAGAATAAAATGGTGAAGTTTTGTAGTTTGTAGTATCTAAATGTAATATTTTGCTTCACCAGTAAAAATTATTAAAACAGATTTAAATCGATAGAGGTTGCATTCTGATTGCGCAATTAAGATGTATGTATTGTGATTAACAAGCATAAGCTATCACTCTCCCAGCAAATTTGCCAAAACTGCGACATTGATGTATTTGGGTCCATAGATATTAAATTAATTTTTATTGCTCTGTAAAAAGCCAAAATGCATGGTGTTTATTTGCATAAGAGACATGTCATTGCAGCGACGTGTTTATGGTGCCGTCAACATAATGGCTGTGAAAACAAAACGACGGTATTCGCTTTCTCTAGTTTTGTCTATTGACAGTAATTCATTCTTACTTTCATGCAAATTTCATGCAATTTCCAGGGTTCAGCATAGTAGTTTCATAAAGGCTCGTACGAATATAGTCGGGGCACTACAACACCACGGGATGCAAAGTTAAAAATTCTTATAACACTTTGTCTTACACCAGAACAACTAAGGTGTTTATTGCAACAACTGTGCTCTTTGTTGCCTGATTTGTGCATTTTTCGGAGTGTCAAGTAATTTATTTATTTTGTATTAGACTGTTTTAAACAATATGTGTGATTGCATTATTTACCTTATGTTTAATAAAAAATTTCGCAAGATGTCAAAAAGGAAATTATATATTGTATGCGATAAAAAAAGATTTTTAGAAAAGAAGACTTTTCTAAAAATGTATATCAATATATGTATATCAAATATACATATTTTTATGCAATTATGGCATGTGGTAAATGTCCAGTACCAACAAGTAATTAAAATTTAATTGTGTTATTAAAAATAAGGTTTTATTATTACTTTCAGTATTTCCTATTTTCAACATATGGTAACCTTATGTCCATCATATATTTTGCAATTTTGTACACAATACACTAGGCTGAGAAATTGGTTTTACTCATGTGATCAAGGAACACAAACACAGAATTAAAAGTAAAGGGATTATTCATGAATATCGTTACCAACCCTTCCCCTTCCTGGGTGAAGGTACGGGTAACTTAAGGATCGATTATGAATGATGAGAAAAAGACAAATAAGCTTCTAATAACTATTTAATTCATTAATGCTTGAACACACCTCTTCATTGGTTCTGGTTCTGTGTTTCGGTCAGTGAGGAGTTTATTGGAGACAATTCAGTTTTGTGCCGCTGGCTTTCAAATTGAAGAAACATTTTTCTCAATATTGCAATCTTACGTCGAGTGATATTTTTATCAGATTAGTTTTTGTAAAAAAAATCATCTCCAAATCTAAAAAAAATGTACTTCTTATTTTTTGTTATAATTTTTATTTGAACTTCAGAGGCACTTAAAATATAACTAACCTTTTAATGAATGAAAAGCAAAGTAGTTTGCTCCATACATTTGCTCGAATAGTAACGTAAGATTTCACACCTCTTCAATTTACTTTTGCGGGAAAGAAATAAAATGTAGGGGATTGTATAGCTAATTAGACTTCATTTTACATAGCTTCTTCTCAATCAATAACTCATGATTAGAAATCACTTCACATATACTTTAAACTTAGTTAAACTAATACAATTGAAAAGGAGAAAGTAAAGACAAGGCGTATGTGGCATAGGAACTACGAAAAATGCGAGTTTCACATAAAAGACATTTTCCGAAACATTCAATTAGGTAAGTATTTTGTCATTTAGTATGTTTTGCGCAACAGCTGTTGAGAGGTGTAAAGAAGTCACAGACACCGATATTATAAGGTCAGCTGTTGACGTCAATATATCAGCAACTAACAAAGCAACAATAAAATGACAGCTTAATGCCGTCATTAAATCCAGCATGAAGAAAATTGTTCTTTTTAGTTATTGTACTAATGGATTATAATGACAATGGCTCCGTTACACTGAGTTATGGCGACACTTTTTCGGTAAAAGCTCAGAAGTTAAATTGACTCATCAGTGTAATATTTTATTTTATATCAGCGTTAGCAATTCAATGTTCAGATATCAACAAGCAACCCACAAGATGACAGGTCCTGAAATACAAACTTTTTGCTCCTCCATAGTTAAACTTGTTGGGAATCAGGTTGAAACGATGTATTTTAAATTCCAGTAGGTGATCATTGGCATTAAGTGCTAAAACTGTTACATATATTATTGTACTGTCATAGCTATTTATTTCAATACAATGCATTTTGAAATAAGGATGAATTTGAATGAATTGTCTGGCACCCACCCTCACCAACCAGAATCACTGTTATTGTAATTGGCCATGCTTATAAATGGGAAAATATTTGATTTTTTAAATTTTCAACTGTTTCCTATGAATGTACTTTATATCACAATTTCAATCCACTGACTGCAAGAGCTTTACATGTAACATACTTACTTTATAGTGAATAGGATCTATATGTTTGCTCGTCCTAACTTGCACCCAATTTTGAGAACACCTTTTTCATTGCTATAGATGTTGAAAAGAGCAATCTTTTTAGTGGCATCGATCTCGTCTTGCAAAATTGATGCAAATTTAATATAATATGATATTAGAAATTAAGGCAATAAATAACTACTTGATAATAGAACGGAAGATCACCCACTAAAACATCGACTACATAGGAATTTTGATACCTTGAACTAAGTCTAAAACATGTCCACGCAAACATGTAAGGGCTTAAAATGTATGTAATATATTGGCAGACACAAACAGGAGTCTGTGCTAGCGAGATCAACACAAAATAGAGCTTCAACTCTTTTAGGATGTCCTAAACAACTTGTACAATGCTCTGTCTATGCAAAGTGCTGATTTTGGGGTCGATTACATTTAGATATTTTATCAATATTAAATTTTATGTCTCTTGTGCCCCGAGTATATTTCAAAAGTGTATTATTAGTAGAACTAAATAAATGAATTATGATGCGCAAATATGTGATTTGGCGGGTTGGCTATTTGGTCACAGTTATTAAACACTATTTGGAAGAATACACAACCAAAAGTCCCGCGAGAAGGAAGACTCCAAGAAGAAGAAAGTGGCAAAATAGACATGTTCTCTGCTGTCGAACGGCTTGTTGCTGCGTCGGCTTCTATATAAGCTTGACTAGCGCGTGTCGAATCCGCACCATGATCGTGTTTTGACAGCTGGGATCGTGGTATTCGCTAAGCTGGGTGTAGTTTGGTTAGGTGACTGATACTGCACCGATGCGGATTAGCCGGTTGATTGACAACGTATTTTAGGCAAAGCAACGGGTGAAACCCCTTCAACGTTTACGAATATCCCGCCATATGTTTATCATGGATCGCGAAAGTACCAGATCTCTGGCGTTTATACAGAACATAACAGGTGACTGCCTTGTTTCTGCTACGAATAATGTCCTAAATGAGGAATTTGTTTCCATACGATTACATATGTCAAAGTACTGGCATATTTCAGTGTCCTTTGAAGCTAGATCATAACTGAATTAAACGTTGATGTCGATACACCAAAATCATTTTTCAAGGCGAATAAGTTTAAAAGGTCTATGACTCAAGCCCGTGAGAGAACAGGTCTTCATTGTCTTATATTTATATTTTGTAAAAAAAGCCCGTTCATATAAATGCACTGTCGAAATACTTGGGATTGATAAGATCAGCATTAGCTGTTTCTTGAGATAACATATAAGAGTTGTTACAAGCACATATTGAACTAATACGAGCCACATCAGACTAGAAATGTTGTTCCAAGCTAGTTTAAAATGATTCTTTGATCTAATCTACGAAAATGGCATTAAAATTATTGATTTATTCAAATTTAAAGAGTATGTTAAAACCTTAATCTAAATTCTTTTAGTTTAGTGCAACTTTTTGTGTCAGCATTTTCAGAAAAGTTTTTACAGTCTGTGAAATTTTATATGTAAACACATCTTCAATAAGCGTCCAACCTAAGATTAAGATTTACCATTTTCGTGAACTTTATGACACTCAGGAAGGGTCCCTTAATCTTCTTAGATCTATTAAAGTGTGAAGCTTTACCTTTAGTAGTTTCATAAACCGCATTATCAAATATCACAGCGAAATGACTGATGTAGCGAAAAATGCTAAGTGGCTTCTAGGCATAGTTTTCGTGGAGAAAAGTTGACGAAATTACTTTTAGCATTTCAATTTTTATTTGTAATTGATTTCAGCTCACTAAATGGAAAAATTACAAAAAAGGCTTTAGAGGATATTAAATTATGACTTTTACTGAATGGACCACACTTACCACCAGGGTTTGATTCACCACGTGATTCAGTTTATATCTCTGTTTAAAGGGATAGTGTTCATGTGAATGGCTTCCAAACCGCAGTGGCTTAATTTTCTAGTAGCCTTTTTCTGAGTATCAGTTCAGCGGTATATATTTTTTACTTCGAAAACTTAAGGCATACAGTTTGAACCAACTATTCTTGAGGTCAAAACAATCATGATCCACGCAGAAACTGGTCAGTACAAGGTTTGCAGAATAAATATATCGCATGACAATAAATTCATACATTCAAGCTCACTTACGTAAAAGCTATTTTTTCAATTCAGAAGTTTGGTTGCATCACCTCAGTGATATTATATTTAAACGAACACAAAATATGTGACAGTGTTGCAATATTATATTGCGACCTTCCAAAAAATTTTGAGAATATATACAATATTTCATATTAAATATAATTGAAGTTGCTGTTTGTTTTCTGTTATTTGTTCCTGTTCTACTGTCAAAATGCTTTATCTTTATGTTTTAAAGTTTGACTCAGTTAAAACATTACGTAATTATCTAAAGGTTAAGACTAGCATACTAACAGTGATATGACCAAGCAGACATTAAAAAAACATACAGTTCAACTAAATTTAGTAGCATTTCATGTGATCCTATTTTTTTCACATGTAGTTGGCTAAGTTTTTTAACGTGTAGGTTTTCTTCTGATTTTCTAACGACCGTGCATCAGGATTATGAAATTGGGATGCTAAACCTCTGCGTGTGAGGCACTTTCCTGCTATTCCACAATGAGGCACCGCAACGCGTGTAACGATGAGTAGGAGAACGATATCACCATGCATGTGTCTGCGAGATCGACAGATTTGGAGGTCGTAGTACCATGGCGATAAAGTTCGGATGGAAATCGCGGCTCCTACGGCACTCTTACGACTCAGCAATACCTAAACACTGTGTTAGAAGGGAAATTTGTCCCTTATTTCATCCAACAACTTTAACATTCTACAGTGGCCGCCTTACTTGTCCGACATGAATCCTATCGAACACTTGTGGGATATCCTCGACCAAAGAATTTGCGCGCGTATGCACCAATGGAATCGGATACCACAGTGGCGTATCAACAGGCTCATCACGCGTTATTAAACATTTCAAATGTCTTCAAATCGAAACTCGTATGACGAATTTTTGAAATAAGCAAGACATTTTGTTCAATGGCGGCAGTTACAACCAGTGTTCAAGAAAAAAATCGTGTACTCAGAGAAGGACTTACAGTGCTGTTAATTTAAAAACTAATAATATAATAAGTACAGTACATATTGCTTTATGACTTTTCTTTTTCACTGTTGTATTTTTACTGTCCTAAACTATATAATACTCAGCAGTGCATTTAGCAATAAGCGGCTCATTTTCGTTAAGTTTAAACACATCAAAATGCTATTTTAAGGAGAAATATATTTCTGCAATTTAAAAGCAATAAAACCTCGAGAACAAAAATACTCCAAAGAACATTACTTAATGTACACAGAGACAAGCTATTATTTAGGCATTAATGAAGGTATAAATTATTCTGAGGTTTTTTCCGTAATAGCTTTTTAATATCAAAATTTTAAAGACTATAAGTCAATGCACATAAAATAGATTAAAAACTTAATCTATGTTCAGAAGTGGTCAATTATCATGTGAAACATGTTTTCACTACCAGAACAGGCTTTGAAAATAGAGTAAGTATATCTTCAAAACCGTAAGAGATGGCGTTTATGAACAGAATCGCAATCAGTTTTCTCCCTGTGTGACCATAAACAACAAGTAGTTTTGAAAAGACAGGACCATCGAAACAGAAACAGGATTATGAAAACAAGTTTTAGAGCATGCAATACTTGGTAAAGTGCGAAAGCATGAAAACAAGATTAAATTACGATATGAATTTAATTTTAATCGCCATATGTTGTTAGTTTGAAACGTAAGTTTCACATTATGGTTCCGAATATTTTAGTTTTAGAAAAGGGGACAAAAAGTGCTGAACTGTTATTTTAGTCCTCACGTCTACCGAAGTCTGTGAAACTGTTGTTGCTTTCGCTTAGAGAGATATCTGAAAAAGGACAAAATGCAGAGGAATAAAGAGGCCTGTTGCATGATATCCAAGTGTTAATAGCTATTTTTAACCATTATGAAATTGAGTTATATAACCCAGATGATCATGCGTGTTGACTGATACCTATTTACGATAAAATTTTCACTAAAAAATTAGTTAAAATCATTATGATTAAAAATTAATAATTATGATTAATAAACAAATAATATTAAAAATTAGTCGCAAAAATTGACTCTCCTAGGAAGTATAATGTATATTCTTGGTTTATGAAAAGAGAACCGCTCACGCGAAACAAAACGAACGGAATAATGGTCGTTGTCGATGTCAAAATAAAATTCAGCTTTTTTACCCAACTTGTATCCCGTAGAAAACAAGTGCATGTATTCGTTTTAAGTTTGATCATACATTGCAATGACTAAAGTTTTAGCTTAGTCATTGCAGTTTATTTGGAATTAAATTTACAACTTCTTGAATACAATTTTGCAACAGATATGACATAGGCTTGGCCACTGAGGACTTAACTTAGCATTAATTGAATAACAATTAACACTACTAAACTGTATGCCAAAATATAATCATATATATACTTATACATATTTATGAGATGTATTCATAATCATGACGGGAGGATTCATATCGATATAATTAAAAAGCTGATACAGATTTTGAAGGGTGGTGGTAGGGGATTACTATAGCTCACTTTTATCGCTTATTATTATTATTATTTATTAAGTTCTTTTTCTTTCTGTTGTTTTTTTCTGGGGTTGTGGAGTCAGTTTCACATATAATCCAATGTAGGCTTAAGATATGCATTAAAACAAATATTGCTTGTACAGTATAGCTTATATATTCCAGTTATATGTGCCTTTATGCATTTTATACTGGCTTGTGGGACATTTTCCTATATTTCCGTTGGGTTACCTTTAAAACACTTTATTTTTAGTAACAGCATTGCAAGAGCTGCTCATTTATTAGAAAGACATTGGCATTTAATTTTCAGTTGGAGCTTGACTGTACCAGAAGAAGAACAGAAAATACGCAAATATGGGAGCTGTAAAACTTATTTTCATAATAGTAATGGTAAGATTTTACATTTTTTATATTTCTAAGACATTTACTTGTGAGACAAATGGCATTAAATTATGAACAAAGATCATGCGACGCTTTATGTAAGTCTAAACATGCATAGAATGCCTGTGAGCAGTGAAAGAGAGGTGATTAGCCTTCTGAAAAACCGTGACTTAGTCAAATAATAAAAGAGAGCTGGTTATAATATGGAGGTTTGATTTCCTGAATAAGTTTTGCTGAAGTTGTTTTATACATTAGTAATATCTAATATATGATTCACTATAATATAGCTCAGCTACGAATCGTGTATCTATGTTTCTCTATCTCACCTGGGCGTTATATCTTTATATTTACATTAATAATTCATTTTTTTTTTTATTTGGTATTGTTTTTTTATGGATATGAACCTATTTTCAGTCTGATTTGGTGTAAGGCCAATTGCTGATTTTTTACAAGAAATATACATTTTGCTTTTTTCATTTTGATTTTACTGGCTAACAGAATAAAGTGCTCCTCAGATTAAAAGTGAATCTGAATTTTTAAGCAACTGTTGTGTCTTAATATTACTTTTGTAGCCAAACACATATTCTTCCAAAGGTCCACAAGTCAATGGTCTATTGACTCTTGGCAGTTTTTTTATATTGTTGTGAAATAGGCTGGCGCATTTTATTTTCAGAAGTATATTCTGCCATTAATCTGATCCTGATCTTAAATAAACAAACGAAGTGTTTTAATTTTTATGATATAAACCACACCAAAGAAAGCCAAACAAAATCAGCTAAATAATGTAAAAGATCACATAGAAATAAAAGATCTCTTGATAACTTTTAAAATTCTATAAGATATTTAGTGAACAATTCCAATTTATAGATTGCAGATTTATTGCTTTTTCTGTTTGTTGTCCTATATATGCGATAGGTGCAGATGCTGCTTGTGCATGGCACGCAGGCAGATTCTACGTGTGATTGGGCATGCTACAACGCTTACAAGAGGTGCATTCAAATTGTGACCATGAGTTTGCCTTGCTATGATCGATTTATTTCATGTATGCGCAGATGCTCACCACCATGATGACTTTAAATCGTCAACGGTTTTATTTTAGAATATGAAATAAAGGCAATGAATAACCGAATAAACATGTGGCCTTTCTTTGCCTTGCTAATAATTTCTATATATATTAAAATACGCTTATTATAACTTATTTCACAGCTGTTATTTTTATAGGTAGCATTTTTTAAAGCGAATATCATAGCATTTTTCTCGCTTATTTTGGAAATTGAGTGCTCAGTAACTAAGCAAGATGGACTGAAATGTGCTGTATCTAATTTTGAGTTCGTTTAAGTCACGTTTAAGTCACATACTTGATAATATTGAAATACATATGATTCTATTAACTTAGCTGAGAGCAGCAAGCTACCTGATTCTAAAATTACTAAAAAGAAATTTTATAAAGTTTGAAGATCGGTTGATTATCATGCTGTTCATGCTGCAAGTTAAATTAAAAAATGCTCAGGAAACAATTGATGCAGGCGTTAGTCATCAATTATGAATTTAAATATGAACCGGGTTAAATTTAATTTTGGCCTTATTTAGTGACTACCAGAAGTGGTATTTTGGATCGAACTCTTGCTAGGCCAACGGTACCTATTTAAACGAGATAGACGTCTGTCTAATATAGTTAAACTAGTATGAATAAATAAGAAATCATCCTCTTGTGTTAGAAATCAGCCTGTGGACAACTTTTGCCGAAATCAAAGGACAAATATGACGAAGAGCAGCTTTGTCTTTACTTTCCGATTACATTCACAAAATCTTTACGGTAGAGCTTTCCTGAATGATTGGAAAATTAAATTAAGTCAAAAATACTTACTGGATTTACAGGTTGAAGTGTTTAAGCATTAAAATTTAAAGCTTACTGTATGCCAGTTATTTAAACCTTTAAGCATGAAAATGAATGATTCAATTCAGTTGTCTTCACAGGTATTCGGAATGAATGCCACGTCACGTTTGTTAAGAGGCCAGTATAATATAGATTTAATTGTGGTTTTGATGAACGCTCTTTGGGAATTACAGTTCTTATGTCCTTTTAGGTTAAATTATCATTAAATATCATGACGAAGCTCAACCGGATGGCGTCTCTATGCAAAACCGAAGCAGATATGTATACATTTTCTGTCATGTAAATGCTATTCAGGGGAAACTTTCGATGTGACAACAACAAAGAATTGCCTTTCGCTTAAGTTGCGTTAGCTGAGCGAATACAGTGGGTTAAATCACCTTTCAAGGAACTAAAAATTATCACCCGTTAAAGCTGTTAAATATCATCACGAAGCTCAACCGGATGGCGTCCCTATGCAAAACTGAAGCAGATATATATAGATTTTCTATCATGTAATTGCGAATCAGGGGAAACTTCTGATGCGACAACAACGGGGGATTATGAGTGGTTATTCTTAAAAAATTGCTTAATTAAAGTAGGAGCATTAACAATATTAAAAGTTCCATTATCACACGGAAAGATTGGTCCCCAGGATGCGCATTGTTTTCTTGTGCCTAAATATCAGATCATAAGGGTGATGATCATTAAGCCCTTATTAAGCATGGAAGCCTGGAGAGGGCAATTTTGCCAATGCCTAGAAAATACAGATAATGGCGTAGTCTATGCTGAATTTGGAAACATTGAAATTAGCTAGAATGGCAGTATTTAGTTTGATTATCACTCATGACTACGAAGCAGATAGATGCCATATTGATGCATAATGTCACGACGAAAAAATTATTACACGTAGAGTTTCCTATGGATCAATTACCATCATTAGAGCATGAGACCCATGTAATCAACACCGATGATCATTACATACTGCATAGAGCTCGAAATCATAGTAGGTTTTATATTATCGATACGTTAATAAGAAGTAATGGAGATCTTGCCTACAGACATCGCAAACCTTTATTATATTAAATTTGAAATAAAGTTGTAAGTTATTCAACCTGTTTCATGCAACTTGTTTAATTTGTTGTTTGAAAAAATTTAACATGTTCAATTTTATATGCTGTTTTGCAATGTTTTTAAATTGAATAGTCGAGTCTGTGCTTCATGTTTGAAAAAATTTAACATGTTCAATTTTTATGTTAAATGTCATGTAGTTAAGTTTGTTTTTTTTTGTTGCATGTAACGTAGTTAAGTTTGTTTGAGAAAAATTTAACTTGCTTAATTTTCATTAAATGTATTTTGGTTAAGCTGTTCAATTTTTTCGTTAAATATTACTTGTTTAATTTGTTTGAAAAAAAGTTTTAAAAACTCTTATTTTTATTCAACAAACAAATAACACTTGATTTAATAACAATTTAACAGATCAATATATTTACAATTAATTTAACAACACTCTAACAAATTGATTCAACAGCAGTTTAACAAATCAAGATATTTACAATTGATTCATTTTACATTATGTAAAACTTTTAACAATACCATATAAAACTTTACTGAGCGAATGCATGCATAATTTTAGATAACTCACTCATAACTTAAACTGACGTAAATATTACACATCTTATCATCCCCTTTGTAAATGCTTTAAAAACTGACATAGCATTGATCCAAGCCAATAACTTTAATATCTACATTGTTTAATACTGTAAATTCGCTTTGATCTTTCATAGTCTTTATCACAGTCAATTCTCTTTGAACCACGTTTCGATTGTACATGTCCATTTGATTCAAAGCTAAGTTTCAAGCCAATCATCCAGATGCTCTGCATTGAGGGTAATGAAGTCGTAGGGTTCGGTACTTGTAGATGAAATCCTGGTATTCACAGAGATTCAAAATCGTTTCACGCAAGGTATTCATAGACAGGTATGCCTTTGACATATTGACGATAAATGGTCACTTTTGCCTTCACCACGGTTAAAGCTTCTGAGTGCAGACGTTGTGTAGAACTTTTGAAAATGGATCCTGTTGATTTTATATGCTTTCAGTTTCTTCTTCTTTACAGAAAATTCTTACACAATTCACCATGTTATAGTACATCCAACGTTCTACACTGAGCTTGATAAAGTTGTAAGTCTGGTATTGACCAAGATTCAAAACTATCCTTCCTCATGGCTTGATCTTCAGGGGATAGGATAATGTCAATTCTCTTTGAACCATGCATTAATTGTTCATTTACTTCAAAGCAAACTTTCAAGTTCTTGCCAAACATGATGAACGCAGTTCTAATGTTCTGCATCGATGAAGTTGTTCAAGGTCGTGATGACTACTGATTACTTTATTGCTGAATGGCACATCAGTCTGATGAATAATCTCATCCACTAGTTTCATCTCCTCCTTTAAGATTTGCAATTCTTTCAAGAACAGTAAAATCCGCTTTTTCTTAGAATATGGTTTTCCAGTAGCTTTATCCGTTATATATTCACGGAGGTTGATTAAGACATATTTGTGTCCATGAATGGGTATTATAATCGGCAAATGGTGCTAAAACATCTTCATCTTTATCAAGAATTGTAAGGATTTCTTTGATCTTCTTGGCCTTTTGTGCCTCCCATCTAGCTCAAGTTTTAGTATTATAGGCTTTTGAACGCCTTTGCGCTTTCCATTAGGGTTTTCAACCTTGCTCCTGCCTTTAGGCTTTTCAATCTCGCCTTTCCATCTATGACTGTTCAGTTCATTTTCCGTTTTAGGCTTTTCAGCCAACCTTTCATATATAACTTCACATATGTTTACTCTTTCACTGATAGATGTGAAATCATCACCGTATACTCTTGTAATGTCCATGAGGTAACGTGGTATAACGGCCACTCAACACATAGCGCTTGTCATCAAATGAGGAGATTCTTCACAATCTCTGAACAAAGTTCATGACTATGACTTCACATATTAAAGATTAGCTATTACTTGAATAAACTGTCTTTGTATTGAGCATGTTTCACTTGCATCTTCCAGGCGCATGTAATGCCCTTGGATGTACGTTTCTTTTTTTAATGTCATGCTCCAAGCTATATATCATCGGTCTAAGCCCCACAAATTCCTCCATAGGAACCCCTTCCTTTCCGTTATTTGCAGTGGAATGTAGGAAATGCTCCTTTGGATAATCATTTGTATCAAAACGATGAGCATCCTGGTGAATATTTTTAAATGTCGTTCGTGGGTATCTCACAGCAAAGGAATCTGTATCACTAAATAATAGCTTTGCCTCTACATAATTTTTCGTCATGTAACCATATTGAAAATGGAAGACGAAGGTCTTGCTGAGCTTCAGAACAGTGAACTCAGCTTGTTGAGGGCTTGTTAAAATTAAATCCGATTTGAAGCAGTGCACAACTGTCAAATCCTCATTGAAAATTTTGAATTAGTGAAACGTTGGCTTAGCCAGTACCTTCTTGAAGGGCTTGGCATTTTAAACAGATTCCATGTCGGATCATTTCCTCACATTTTCCATGGTTTAACTTAAAATGTTATTGTTCATCAGTTTATAAAAGCCTTTCTCAAATGGGTTTTTGCCACTTTTCTCTGTGTTCAAAGCAATGTATTTTGCTAGCCACTTGCTCTGTTGGAACATGCTGCCATGATGAACTTTGTCACTTTCAGTTCAACAGACACGTACTGCTGCAAATTGTGGTAATGTAGACCGTCCTTATCCTTGTTCTGTAGATTAGGAATCAGCTATTCAATAAGTTTACTTTTCATTCCCAACTCTTTTCTTAACTTCTCACTTTACTGAGAAAATTCTCTGATTCGAACAGTTGTCTCCTAAGGGCCATTTGAATGGTCATTACCTAGATCATGGATTTCATTAGGGTTTTCGGGATCCACCTCAAAAATGTATCCTGTTCCAGCCTCTTCATTGACTTTTATACAGTCTAGAGATTCTAGCCTCCACCAACGCAAGCCCACATTTAGGCATTACCCAGCCATAGAGATTGTTGGTGTCTGGGTACACGATGTAGTGGGAAGCTTTGACTGAATCATAACCTGGACTGTAGGGATTGTTTGATTTCTCATATTTGTGTTTGTTATGACTCAAATGTCTCCTCGTAGCTCTCTTCCACCATTTGATACATGCCAATATCATCATTCAATTCCAACTTAATCTTGGTGTGTTTCAGCAGACCATCCCATGTAACGCCGTGTAATAATGAGATGAATCCAACTCATGCTTGCTGACACAAACATCTGTTCTGAGGTATAGAACCTTTCTCAGAAATAGACCTTACTGGTAACTGTTGTGAATATGTGCAGTCATATTCTTGAACTTGTCTTAGCCTTCTCAATACTTTCCACAAGAAGCTTACTGTCATATCCTCGCAGATTGTGGAAAAGGATAGGGATGATGAGCGAATCCCTCTTTTTCTGTTGGTCCTTTCTCAAACAAAATTGTAGGTTGTATTCATTATGAGCTGGTATTTTCCACTGATTTGGTCATGGTCTCGTAGACTATCGTCTCCCATCAGCTGATGCCAAATGCAACAATGTTAGCTTTAGCAAACTGCTTTTCATTCTCGGCAGTCATCTTCATTGCTTGAAGGTTGTTCACTCGTTCCACAATTTTTAAATAAATAAATAAAGGTTTATTTATTGCAACTTAGTCATAGCTAGTACAACAAGTTGGATAGTAGAAATACTAAAACATGCATACATTTGTAACAAACTAGAATAAATTATATAAAAAGGTGGCGCAGAAATTGCACAATAATACTGTTAATGAGACTAGAAATTACAATACCACCTGGTATTTACTGGAAGTAACTTAAACAGTATGGCACGAAGCTATTTTTATACCTTTTGTCTTACATTTAGGTGGGGATATTTTGAGAGCTTGCAAAGATTGTAGTTGTGATTATTTGGCTTTTTTATTCAAATGAACAGCAGTAATTATAAACATTATGAACAGAGAACTAGATCAGCAAAGCCTCAATCACAAAATGAGCATGGCTGAAGCCTCAAGTACATAGTAATTAATAATTTACACATATCCATTAACTTGATTGCATGTTCAGCTTTTTACAGGTTTCAGGTTTTATACCAAAAAAACAGAATACTAAACAGATCGCTGTTAATAATTTATAATTAAACTGTTGCGCAATTTACTCCACTATCAACAGAAAATAGGACAAAAATGCTTTTATAAACCTTGTCAAAGGTGGATCTTAGGGAAAGGGATCTTATACTCACGTAATCTTTCTCCCCAGCAATTGCAAATTATGACAATTTTCTACCTTTTGGTAATTCAATACAGTAAAAACTCTCTTGAGGAACATAGCTTTTCACAGAAAAATCGTTGCTGAACATGTTTTTGGTCGCGTTATTTCTTCGATAGTTTATATCTGTTACAACAGATGTCCAGGATTAGCGGGTCTGGTTCAATTAGCGGATCTGTTTTTGGGCTAAGAAAACTCTATAGATCCGCTGAAATTGTCGTAATAGGCACATATTTTACTGAACTGTGAATTATAGAAAATGGATTACCATCATCGCAGAAGTCATTCATATAACTGTGTGATCTCATTGAAATCACAGGTATAATTGCATTTCAAAGTCTATCTTTCATCCTGTCATCTAAATTGCAAGTAAGTTAATAATGTACCGCAATTGCAATATTGAAATTCTACTTTCCACCCTCTTCCAATTTTTCCTGGTTCCCCGGACTACATCTTATTCTCCAGAAACATTTCAGCCGATCTGTAGAATTTTTCCAGCCAAAAACCAGGGGATGTATAAGATATGCTGAAAATTTCAGCGAATCTACAGATCCCCTAATTGAACCAGCGGATCTGTAGATTTGCTAGAATTTTCAGCGAATCTACAGAGCCGCTGATTCTAGAGATCCGCTGTAACATATGTATACAAGGAATAGCTCTGTATAACTATCGTTTTGTTTTTTAACATTGAGATCGCGCTCGCTTATCTCCATCTCCGTCCAGTGCAGAGAAGTGTTGCCTTTTAATTACGAACTACACTTCTACTAATACATACAATGTACAAGAGCAAATAGCAGACAGAAAATACCTTTTGAGACATTTAATTGTTTCAGACGCTAACAATCTCAATGCACAATTAACGTATGACGTTGAAGGTGAACATGCTCTTCTCGCCTGAGATGACTTCTCAGAGACTTGAAACCAACCTGAAAATTCTTCCGATACGAGGCAAGCTCACGACTATAGGTAAGACCATCTAGGAAGAGCCATCTACTAGGAAGACGCTACTCACATGAAGCAGTATGGTTAATGGGTATACCAACATAGGAACAGCCAACTGCTTGGAAGACTCTACCCACCCAGCATACTTGCCCCCCCCCCCCCACATTATTTGGATTGGGTAGGATGCGGTGCAGTTGATGTTCTGCACTTCGCACTTTATCAAAGAAACTTTTTGTTATAACCGTTAGTCTAACTTCTAGAGCAGGGAGTTCCGATTTAGTTAGGGCAGAGCGGTATGATAGATTTTGGAAATTTCCTTTACTGCTCTTATCGGTTACCATAAGTAATAATGCGTGAACCGTAGAACTCTCTTTCAAGGCTCCAAATTGCAGGGGATCTATGTGATCGCGGATGGCGTCAAGGACCCATTGGTATACAAAAAACTCGAGCTATTCACACATACCGGGGATTAGTGAGATGGATCTGAGATGCTTTTGAAGATCAGTAGGTGGGTTTACCTTTGATAGGGGCGTGACGGTTGCTGTTTTCCGAAGGGGTGGTAAATATCCATCTTTTATGGAACTATTAAAGATGAATGCACTGGATTACGCTGCTCATATTCACTGACAACTACATAGACAAAACTGTTGGTTTGTGATGCTCGTAACGATCACCCTCCTGTTTCTCTGTACATCAATCAAAATCAGTGTAAATGACAAAAGGTTACATGCTGTTTTGCAATGTTTTTAAATTGAATAGTCGAGTCTGTGCTTCATGTTTGAAAAAATTTAACATGATCTATTTTTATGTTAAATGTCATGTAGTTAAGTTTGTTTTTTTTTGTTGCATGTAACGTAGTTAAGTTTGTTTCAGAAAAATTTAACTTGCTTAATTTTCATTAAATGTATTTTGGTTTAGCTGTTCAATTTTTTCGTTAAATATTACTTGTTTGATTTTTTTGAAAAAAAGTTAAAAAGCTCTTATTTTTATTCAACAAACAAATAACAATTGATTTAATAACAATTTAACAGATCAACATATTTACAATTAATTTAACAACACTCTCACAAATTGATTCAACAGCAGTTTAACAAATCAAGATATTTACAATTGATTCAACAACTATTTAACAAATCAAAATATTTACAATTGATTAATTTTACATTATGTAAAACTTTTAACAACACCATATAAAACTTTACTGAGCGAATGCATGCATAACTTATGCCAACTCACTCATAACTTAAACTGACGCAAATATTACACATCTTATCATCCCCTTTGTAAATGCTTTAAAAACTGACATAGCATTGATCCAAGCCAATAACTTTAACATCTATATTGTTTAATACTGTCAATTCGCTTTGATCTTTCATAGTCTTTATCACAGTCAATTCTCTTTGAACCACGTTTCGATTGTACATGTCCATTTGGTTCAAAGCTAAGTTTCAAGCCAATCATCCAGATGCTCTGCATTGAGGGTGATGAAGTCATAGGGTTCGGTACTTGTAGATGAAATCCTGGTATTCACAGAGATTCAAAATCGTTCCACGCAAGGTATTCATAGACAGGTATGCCTTTGACATATTGACGATAAATGGTTACTTTTGCCTTCACCACGGTTAAAGCTTCTGAGTGCAGACGTTGTGTAGAACTTTTGAAAATGGATCCTGTTGATTTTATATGCTTTCAGTTTCTTCTTCTTTACAGAAAATTCTTACACAATTCACCATGTTATAGTACATCCAACGTTCTACACTGAGCTTGATAAAGTTGTTAGTCTAGTATTGACCAAGATTCAAAACTATCCTTCCTCATGGCTTGATCTTCAGGGGATAGGATAATGTCAATTCTCTTTGAATCATGCATTAATTGTTAATTTACTTCAAAGCAAACTTTCAAGTTCTTGCCAAACATGATGAACGCAGTTCTAATGTTCTGCATCGATGAAGTTGTTCAAGGTCGTGATGATTAATGATTACTTTATTGCTGAATGGCACATCAGTCTGATGAATAATCTCATCCACTAGTTTCATCTCCTCCTTTAAGATTTGCAATTCTTTCAAGAACAGTAAAATCCGCTTTTTCTTAGAATATGGTTTTCCAGTAGCTTTATCCGTTATATATTCACGGAGGTTGATTAAGACATATTTGTGTCCATGAATGGGTATTATAATCGGCAAATGGTGCTAAAACATCTTCATCTTTATCAAGAATTGTAAGGATTTCTTTGATCTTCTTGGCCTTTTGTGCCTCTCATATAGCTCAAGTTTTAGTATTATAGGCTTTTGAACGCCTTTGCGCTTTCCATTAGGGTTTTCAACCTTGCACCTGCCTTTAGGCTTTTCAATCTCGCCTTTCCATCTATGACTGTTTAGTTCATTTTCCGTTTTAGGCTTTTCAGCCAACCTTTCATGTATAACTTCACACATGTTCACTCTTTCACTGATAGATGTGAAATCATCACCGTATACTCTTGTACTGTCCATGAGGTAACGTGGTATAACGGCCACTCAACACATAGCGCTTGTCATCAAATGAGGAGATTCTTCACAATCTCTGAACAAAGTTCATGGCTATGACTTCACATATTAAAGATTAGCTATTCCTTGAATAAACTGTCTTTGTATTGAGCATGTTTCACTCGCATCTTCCAGGCGCATGTAATGCCCTTGGATGTACATTTCTTTTTTTAATGTCATGCTCCAAGCTATATATCATCGGTCTAAGCCCCTCAAATTCCTCCATAGGAACCCCTTCCTTTCCGTTATTTGCAGTTGAATGTAGGAAATGCTCCTTTGGATAATCATTTGTATCAAAACGATGAGCATCCTGGTGAATATTTTTAAATGTCGTTCGTGGGTATCTCACAGCAAAGGAATCTGTATCACTAAATAATAGCTTTGCCTCTACATAATTTTTCGTCATGTAACCATATTGAAAATGGAAGACGAAGGTCTTGCTGAGCTTCAGAACAGTGAACTCAGCTTGTTGAGGGCTTGTTAAAATTAAATCCGATTTGAAGCAGTGCACAACTGTCAAATCCTCATTGAAAATTTTGAATTAGTGAAACGTTGGCTTAGCCAGTACCTTTTTGAAGGGCTTGGCATTGTAAATAGATTCCATGTCGGATCATTTCCTCACATTTTCCATGGTTTAACTTAAAATGTCATTGTTCATCAGTTTATAAAAGCCTTTCTCAAATGGGTTTTTGCCACTTTTCTCTGTGTTCAAAGCAATGTATTTTGCTAGCCACTTGCTCTGTTGGAACATGCTGCCATGATGAACTTTGTCACTTTCAGTTCAACAGACACGTACTGCTGCAAATTGTGGTAATGTAGACCGTCCTTATCCTTGTTCTGTAGATTAGGAATCAGCTATTCAATAAGTTTACTTTTCATTCCCAACTCTTTTCTTAACTTCTCACTTTACTGAGAAAATTCTCTGCTTCGAACAGTTGTCTCCTAAGGGCCATTTGAATGGTCATTACCTAGATCATGGATTTCATTAGGGTTTTCGGGATCCACCTCAAAAATGTATCCTGTTCCAGCATCTTTATTGACTTTTATACAGTCAAGATTCTAGCCTCCACCAACGCAAGCCCACATTTAGGCATTACCCAGCCATAGAGATTGTTGGTGTCTGGGTACAAGATGTAGTGGGAAGCTTTGACTGAATCATAACCTGGACTGTAGGGGTTGTTTGATTTCTCATATTTGTGTTTGTTATGACTCAAATGTCTCCTCGTAGCTCTCTTCCACCATTTGATACATGCCAATATCATCATTCAATTCCAACTTAATCTTGGTGTGTTTCAGCAGACCATCCCATGTTAAACTTAACGCCGTGTAATAATGAGAAGAATCCAACTCATGCTTGCTGACACAAACATCTGTTTTGAGGTATAGAACCTTTCTCAGAAATAGACCTTACTGCTAACTGTCGTGAATATGTGCAGTCATATTCTTGAACTTGTCTTAGCCTTCTCAATACTTTCCACAAGAAGCTTACTGTCATATCCTCGCAGATTGTGGAAAAGGATAGGGATGATGAGCGAATCCCTCTTTTTCTGTTGGTCCTTTCTCAAACAAAATTGTAGGTTGTATTCATTATGAGCTGGTATTTTCCACTGATTTGGTCATGGTCTCGTAGACTATCGTCTCCCATCAGCTGATGCCAAATGCAACAATGTTAGCTTTAGCAAACTGCCTTTCATTCTCGGGAGTCATCTTCATTGCTTGAAGGTTGTTCACTCGTTCCACAATTTTTAAATAAATAAATAAAGGTTTATTTATTGCAACTTAGTCATAGCTAGTACAACAAGTTGGATAGTAGAAATACTAAAACATGCATACATTTGTAACAAACTAGAATAAATTATATAAAAAGGTGGCGCAGAAATTGCACAATAATACTGTTAATGAGACTAGAAATTACAATACCACCTGGTATTTACTGGAAGTAACTTAAACAGTATGGCACGAAGCTATTTTTATACCTTTTGTCTTACATTTAGGTGGGGGATATTTTGAGAGCTTGCAAAGATTGTAGTTGTGATTATTTGGCTTTTTTATTCAAATGAACAGCAGTAATTATAAACATTATGAACAGAGAACTAGATCAGCAAAGCCTCAATCACAAAATGAGCATGGCTGAAGCCTCAAGTACATTGTAATTAATAATTTACACATATCCATTAACTTGATTGCATAATTAATTAATAATTTATAACTAAACTGTTGCGCAATTTACTCCACTATCAACACAAAATAGGGCAAAAATGCTTTTATAAACCTTGCCAAAGGTGGATCTTAGGGAAAGGGATCTTATACTCACGTAATCTTTCTCCCCAGCAATTGCAAATGATGACAATTTTCTACCTTTTGGTAATTCAATGCAGTAAAAACTTTCTTGAGGAACATAGCTTTTACCAGAAAAATCGTTGCTGAGCATGTTTTTGGTCGCGTTATTTCTTAAATAGTTTATATATGTTACAACAGATGTCCAGGATTAGCGGGTCTGGTTCAATTAGCGGATCTGTTTTTGGGCTAAGAAAACTCTATAGATCATCTGAAATTGTCGTAATAGGCACATTTTTCACTGAACTATGAATTATAGAAAATGGATTACCATCATCGCAGAAGTCATTCATATAACTGTGTGATCTCATTGAAATCACAGGTATAATTTCATTTCAAAGTCTATCTTTCATCCTGTCATCTAAATTGCAAGTAAGTTAATAATGTACCGCAATTGCAATATTGAAATTCTACTTTCCACCCTCTTCCAATTTTTCCTGGTTCCCCGGACTACATCTTATTCTCCAGAAACATTTCAGCCGATCTGTAGAATTTTTCCAGCCAAAAACCAGGGGATGTATAAGATATGCTGAAAATTTCAGCGAATCTACAGATCCGCTAATTGAAACAGCGGATCTGTAGATTTGCTAGAATTTTCAGCGAATCTACAGAGCCGCTGATTCTAGAGATCCGGTGTAACATATGTATACAAGGAATAGCTCTGTATAACTATCGTTTTGTTTTTTAACATTTACATCGCGCTCGCTTATCTCCATCTCCGTCCAGTGCAGAGAAGTGTTGCCTTTTTAATTACGAACTACACTTCTACAAATACATACAATGCACAAGAGCAAATAGCAGACAGGATATACCTTTTGAGACATTTAATTGTTTCAGATGTTAACAATCTCAATGCACAATTAACGTATGACGTTGAAGGTGAACATGCTCTTCTCGCTTGAGATGACTTCTCAGAGACGTTGAAACCAACCTGAAAATTACTCACATGAAGCAGTATGGTTAATGGGTATACCAACATAGGAACAGCCAACTGCTTGGAAGGCTCTACCCACCCAGCATACTGGCCCCCTCCCCCCCACATTATTTGGATTGGGTAGGATGCGGTGCAGTTGATGTTCTGCACTTCGCACTTTATCAAAGAAACTTTTTGTTATAACCGTTAGTCTAACTTCTAGAGCAGGGAGTTCCGATTTAGTTAGGGCAGAGCGGTATGATAGATTTTGGAAAGAGAATGCGTGACACTCTTTTTTGTTTATTTTCAAGTTCTTTGGTTAAATAGTTAGTAAGGCCAGGGTGCTATACAGTTTGACTCTTACAAATGTCGAAAAATGGTAGTATCGTCCACAAACTTGTATGCAGGTAATTTGAGCCGAAGGTCATCTGTCATAATCAAAAACAAAAGAACTCCAAGTAGAGTACATTGGGGAACGTTTCTCCAGATATCACGGAGACTGGATTTAAAACCACCAATTTTTACCTTCTGGCGTCAGTTCGTTAAGAATGCATATATCCAATTTATCACCAGTGAGGGGATCGCGAGAGCTCTAAGTTTTTCCACGAGTATCTGGGCGTTAATTCTGTTAAACGCTTTGGTGTAATCCACCAGTAAAATACGGTGAAAATTTCCTTTACTGCTCTTATCGGTTACCATAAGTATTAATGCGTGAACCGTAGAACTCTCTTTCAAGGCTCCAAATTGCAGGGGATCTATGTGATCGCGGATGGCGTCAAGGACCCATTGGTATACAAAAAACTCGAGCTGTTCACACATACCGGGGATTAGTGAGATGGGTCTGAGATGCTTTTGAAGATCAGTAGGTGGGTTTACCTTTGATAGGGGCGTGACGGTTGCTGTTTTCAAAAGGGGTGGTAAATATCCATCTTTTATGGAACTATTAAAGATGAATGCACTGGATTACGCTGCTCATATTCACTGACAACTACATAGACAAAACTGTTGGTTTGTGATGCTCGTAACGATCACCCTCCTGTTTCTCTGTACAGCAATCAAAATCAGTGTAAATGACAAAAGGTTATATGCTGTTTTGCAATGTTTTTAAATTGAATAGTCGAGTCTGTGGTTCATGCTTTCCACAGATTTCAGCATGCTTATCCATCAGATATTGCCTGACGAAGCAATGTAGACAATTGTGACAGTAGAAGCCACTGCATTTCCTCTTTGATTAGTAAGCCATCAATCGGCTGAAATTCTTGAGGCAATAGTCTCTTTTCTTCTCCGCTGATGCACAGTAAGTCGATTTGAGTGTTACAGTCATGTCGACTTATGTAGATGGGCACCACAACCTCAATTTCCCAGCCGAAGACATTGATGGACATGTTATCCACCTTTTCCAATATAGGAATTTCATGGACTGGAGTTGGAAATGTCATTCCTTCTACGTTAAGTTCATGTTCAAACTTTCGAATGCTAAACATTCGTGGTGATTCATCCGATGTTGATGAGCTAATACAGACAATAGGAAGCAATTGTTGTGGTTTGTGTTGTTAATGTCAATAACACCTATTGTATGCTTATTTGCTTTGGCAACTCAATGTAGCTAGAAATTTGCAAGGGGTCTGATGAAGCTGTATGGACTTCAGATTGAAGAATTTTATCCAGAATCAAGATCCTTGTTCATGTTCATCCAAATTGTTGAACATATCCTTATATGTATCTGAGTTCTGATCTAACTTGGTATCCATAAGCCTTCACGCGGCACCATTTCTTGAACTGAGCTTTAATGTTGATGTACCATTTAATGCCATGATGTAATTTTGCTATCAAATGTCGTTTCATGCGATTCCCCTGCTGTCGCATTTCTTGTTGTAAGTCAGATTCATTTCAGCTTTGAAAATTTACCATTGTGCATGTCCACCAACACTTGCTGTTCTGCCTTTACTGACTTGTACTTCATCAGAATCAGAGTTCTTTTGTTTCTTTTTTAAAAAAATGTTGCATCACTTGTTTTCACTTGTATGACTTGAATACTCAATACTCAAAGACATCACAGCAAGTCCTTAATCACCATCTAAGATAAGCCACCTTTGTTTCAGGTGACACTGTTTTACAAAATACACATGAAGTTCATCATATTTCATCTCCATGCTCTTCACAGTCTTGTTGCCAAGTAATGCCAACAGCTTAATTGTTCAATCCTTTTGAAAGTTAATATCGGGGTATGATTTTAATGGTGTAATGACAATCATCGCAACACGTAGCAGATTCCGATATTCATTAAAATTTTGATCTGAAACAAGATCTTTTAGGGAGAGACGATATTTTAAATGTCTCTCCCTAAAACATATATAAGTTTTTTCAAACATTTATTAAAATAGTCTTATCAGAGAAAAAAATCAGATGTAACTTTTATCATGAGAAGCTTCTTCTGCTGCTCTTCTTTGTTCCTCCGATGTACCTTAATTTCAAACTTGGTTGTTTCTTCTGCTCTTCTTTATGTTTAGGTGCCTTTTATTTGCCACTTGATTCTCTTCTTAATGATAGTATCAAACAGGTATATAAGGCAGTCCTGAACTTGCAAGACATGCAACACCCCTCTATGATGTCATTGATTACGTGATTAATCCCGTCATTTATGAATACTCGCACATTATGGCAATGACATACACGGGTGCATAATGTTTTTTTTATATTTATATCAACAGCATTCACATCATGTTATATTTTCTGGATGCAGGGGGGGGGGGGGTGTGCTGTCCAGAACCCCCTTTAGGGGAGAAGATCTTTCTTAGCTTTTGATATGCGTGATTATGTCACTATTTCAATTTTCGCTTTGTTCTGACACACAAGCAATTATCACTAACAAACCAGCTGCCGTAATCATGAAAATTTACTCTTTTGTTAAACTGAATGGGTTAACCCACCGAGTTAAACCAAGAAATTTGGATTAGGTGAACTGATGGTTTAACTCATATTCACAAATGAAGCTTAACTGGTTTAATTAAACCAATGGTTTGACTTTTGGTTTGTTGGTTTGAGTTAAAACACAATTAACCCATATACGTCATCAGTATTGAGTGAGAAAACAGGGAATTCCCAGGGATTTTCCATGAGACTTGCACTAACTGGAAAGGAAAAATATAATTGTGTTACGTTTATTTTCATTTTAGCTCTCACTTTCACTTTCAGAATCCGATCGCCTGGTTTTGTGCATGGTTGGAAATGAATGTCTAAATGGCGTAATGTAAATTGAAGCTGTTTCATAGCAAAGTGTCGTCATTATTGCAAATTATACTTTTTTAAGGAAATAAACGCAGTGAGTGGCTAATTAGTGCAAAAATGAGGTTATTTTGTTGCAAACTATCGTCATAATCGTAGAGAGAGAGAGAGAGAGAGAGAGAGAGAGAGAGAGAGAGAGAGAGAGAGAGAGAGAGAGAGAGAGAGAGAGAGAGAGAGTGAGAGAGAGAGAGAGAGTGACAGACAGACAGACAGACAGAGACAGAGAGAGTCAATTTTAATCTAGAGATGGTTGCGCTCTAACCCATGAACCGCTCCTTCCCGCTCCCTAGGATCTACCACAAGTAATTATTGCATAGCTTTTACATACCATTCAAACCCGTCCCTCCCCTCCTTCTGCAAAATCATATACTCGTCAATACTTCATCCATGATTTTATCTGGAAACTTGGTATTTAGGAGTGCAAGTCACTCTCAACCAGAGTTGGACTTCATTACCCTTCCAACTTGTTTTTTAGAAGAAAAAGACAAGGAACACAAATTAAATGACATTTCGTAGAAACTTAATTCTGGTTTAGGGTTAGTATTTTGGTTTAGACAGTCGTTTAGCCACTGAATATGACATAAAATAACCCAATAGTTTAAACATGGTTTAAACCTGAAGGTAACTTTTTGGATTAAGTTATGGGTTAATCCATTCCTGTCTGTGAATATTTCTTCTCATGGTGTGCAAAGCGCAATCACGAAAATTTCATATAGTCTGTCAAGATGTGTTGTGTTATTAAATCGTTTGAGTGCAGCAGAGAAATGATGGTGAAACGGAAGTTGTAATATTTTCTTACATATATGCACCCAAGCTCAGCATGTCAGGCACTCTAGTCGGGTACGAATATTTCTCATTGACTGGACTTACTGTCCTGTTACTTTAAGTATATCAGTGTTTCGCTATTTTGAGTCTTAAATAAACTCCCTGGATTCTGGGTTTTAAAGTGTCTTTCTGAATTAGGGTATGTTGTTTTTTTGCATTGACATTAATCAGGTTTAACGTTGAAATGCCTTGAAACGATATTTTTACCTTACAAGCAACTTATCAAAACATATGATTATTTCGAATACGCTTGTGTATACTAATTCGCGAGTTTAAGAAGTTAAAACATAAGCCAGGATATTACTTAAGTTTGATATGAGTAATTCGTAAAAATTGTGGGATTTTATAACAAAAGAACGTAATGTTTTGATAACAACACTAAGAATGTTGTTCGAATTTTGTTTGGTTATTTTGTTGTCATAGAACGCACTAAACGGTAAGTCAGATCAAGATTTATGCAGTACAATTTAAATTGATTTAAAATGGAAATAAACGACAGAAAAGAAATTCAATCCATGTAAGTAGAGATGTAGCGATAGAACTGAGCCACGCCGTGAGCCAAAATTTGCAATCATAAGATAACATTACGTTTCAGACAATTCTGAGCATTTTTTTTCATTTTCAGATCCTCTCCCATCCTACCCGGGGTCATGATAGAGATTTGGAGACCGAGCTGTCTCTGAAAACTGTGTGTACTGAAGCGCTGTTCACTGTGATGCTGGAAAAGCTGGTTGACAGGTTATGTAGGCCTGTCAATCATCCCACATTCCGACGATTGGTGTTGCCAGTATTCTCACTGTAGAACTTAGTAAGTTGCCTCAAGTTCACTCTGAGCGGAGTTAATGATTGGTTGAACCAAGGACGATCCTAAAAGAGCCTGTTTGTCTGTCCGTCTGAAGGTGTAGTCCGCCTTAGTCCTAGGCAAAAGAGACCCAGATGTTCGGGCACTTTTTCTACTCCAGAAAACTTGAAATAAGGTTAAGATGAACTACGATTGCTGCCACCGACTGAAAAGAATCCAGATGTACCCTTCCCCACCTAATGACGTTGGATTAATGCTGAATAGATATAACAAAACATCCAGAAGTATCCTTTCCCACCTAATTACGTTGGACTGACGATACACACATATAATACACACAATAAAACCCACAAGTATTGGAAATGAGCTGCTGCAATTATTGAAAAAACCTTTTCCAAACTTTTATATATAGGTGCAAGTTCATAAGAATAAAAATTTTCCACAACTTTATCAAAGTACACGGCAACTCAATGTTCACCAGGTTCAGCATAGTTATCTGTGTTAATGACATAGGCTCCTTGCTATAATACTGGCAGTTGATCCATAGGGAACACTCCGTGAAACATTGTTTTCGTCATGACGTCGTGTGTTAATATGGCATTTATCTGCTTTGTGTTCATGATTGATAATCAAACTGAATACAATGATGTTGTCAAATTCAGCATAGACTATTATATTGATTTTTTTTTGCTAAGCATTTGCTAGCCACAGGTTTCCATGCTTGATGGACGTAATGGTCATCACCATAAAAAGCAGGTGTTAAGTCTATAGAACATAAAGCATAAGCTTTAGTCCAATCTTCCCGTTTTATGATGCAGCTTTTGTTACCATTCAATTTATCAAAAGATTTGTAAAGAGTTTCAAAAAGATCAAGCTAGTTTCCCTCATTAATATTAAGCTTGAGAGGTTTGGATAGGACTGAATAACGAGCAGTGTAACGTTGCATGTAGTTAACACCAAAGTGTTCAAAATTGTATGGATATCTCAACACTGTTCCAGCAAAGATTTCATCATTAACCATTCCAGTGACAATACGTTTTAGTAATTAACCCCAAAAGATGTTATCTTTTACAAACGATTCCAATCTAGCAGGAGTGGCCAAAATTTTAATTCTGTTTTGGTTATAGGAAACTTGGCAGGAGTTTTTACCAATGCATTTGTATGTCCTAGTTAAATACCTGGACCAGCTCTTGCTTTGCGAATGGTTAAAACACACCTCTGACTTCTATCTTAAAGGTATCATTTGCAGCCATTAATAAATATTCAATTTTTTCTTGTGCAAACGCAATTTCGTACTCATGCCATTGGTGAAATAACGATCCTGTTCAAACAAGTTCACTTTTAAGACACCCAGAAAAAGCATAAACTCACGACTTACATGCATATGGAAATAGCGATAATGTAAACTATTATATTCTACTTCAGTATTTCACCACCTTCATTATTTATATGAAAACCCCTTATATACTTTTCATGATTGGCTAATTTCATCTCATGAGAATTCATCGATCCAGTAGTATCTTTATAGATGAGACGCATGAAGCGCTTAAAATGAGACATTCTTCAGAGTCATGAATGAGGTGAGAAATGATGCTAGTATGACCATGGGAATTGTTACTATGTGAAATAAATCGATCATTCAAAAATAATTCAATATTGGCCCATAGCTATCAAACCACTGATGGATGTTACGCTATCATCTAAACCACAAACTTTCCATCACGCTTTACAATGCTACCTATAACATGAAGTCTACTGTTCTTGGAATCTAAATATTCTTCTGTACTCTCAGGAATATAAAATTCTATTGGAGCACCATCTGTAATGGCAGTGAGTGGTTGGTAGTCTACATTTTAACTTTTTTCTACAGCAGTTTGCGTTGGAGGTATGTGAAACTATTCCAGTGGGGAAAGACTACACACACATGAATGATCACGGATGATTGACAGTTTTTTCTATTTCCGAAATATATCTTTTGATGTTGCTCCTTTCACTTTCTTTCGCCTCGTAATAATTTTCGTTGTTGCACTTCGTTTATCAATAGCCCCAACAACTTCGTGAGCTACACGACCAGTCACGAATTATCTACATCTTTTGCAGCCGTTTTAGGATTTTGTGCAACAATTTTAGCTCCTGCCTTAATGAGTTGAATAGCTTTAGGAGCCAATGTCCCTAAGAACGAACCAACACCATCTCCATATTGTATGCGCGCACCTTTGAATCCCTGCAAATCCCCATTTACTTGATGAAGAAAGTAGTTGTGGTGTGCAGATGGATCATATCTATATGCTAGTATAATGATTTCATAATGCATTTTGTTGACAGATCACTTTTCCAGTTTGAAATTAAACATCATGACCTGTGTCATCCTTAATATTCATTTTCATCATGTCAAATTTTGGTGTGTTAACAGGCATGTAAAGAGGTTCTTTATAAGTGTTCATAATAAATCACCATCACCACTTTCAATGGGAACAGAACGTAGTAAAGGAACATAATAATCTCTAACTACTTGTAACTCGCAAATACTGCAGTACACATAAAGTGTATAAAATCCATGTTTCACATCTGCTTGATGTTCAGCAAGACCAGATTGTTTATACCATTTATTTGGTATAAATCTCAGCTATCATTTTTCTGGTCTAAATCTCAGCTAATCCAGTAGAAACGACAATATCATAATGATTTCTCAAATAAGAGAGACTCTTCGTCTAATTTTACCATACTTACCATACCATAATCAAATAGAGTTTGTAGTGATAGAGTTGGTAATTCTTCATTTATTGCATTACATATTTCAGGTATTGATCTATATGAAACGCTTCTAATGATGATCGATAATCAAGAGTATAGTCTATTCCTTGCCTCATTGTCGTCCATGTGTGTGGGTATTGAATTTCAACCAAAGCCATTTTCCTTGCAAATGTAACGGAAAACGAATTTGATAATTATAGGTCTTGTTAGTGGGATAATAGTTTATGCTAAAATTACTGAGTAAAGTAATATAAAATACTTGTTGACTCCATGATAGCTGGATGGACTGGATGTGCATATACATTACTTCATGCATGGCGCGCGCTATCCACATTGCGTGTATGATCTACATTGCTGTCTTCTACTCCTCCATGACAACAAGCACTTACACACCTTATTTTTAAAGGAATATGATTTTTATTTTCATTTTCTTGACAACAACATCATAACTCTTTAAATCATGTTAAAAGTTTTCCCATTCTTCTGGAAACTGTCTTTGTTGACGCTGTAATGTCTTCAGTTTATGGAATATTAGCGTCTACAATTTCCTGAATAATCTGCTCCAAGCCTCTTGATGGTACTTGAAGTTATTTCCTTCTTGTAGCAGCCAATGCTTCCTTAAGTAAATCAATAATGTTGGAATTTTCAATTACATCTCCAGTTTTTAACACAAGTTCACTTTTATCTGTCCATCTTGTACCACGTTTCTTAAGTTTTGCCAAACGTTATGTAACTTTCACATGATATATAGGTTAAAATGGTTTAGAAATGCTAACTGTTATGACTTTTTTTTTACTTTTCTGCATTTGCTGATGCAGCAGACCATTGCTTTTATTGTGATTGAATTGTTCGTAAATGACGACCAAGAAGTTGAGACATTCCCGTTGCAGTTTCATGATTTCGTTTCTTTTTAAGAAGTTTATTCACTTAAGGTTTAATGCTGTCATTTGAAGGTTGACTTGATTATTATTTTATATATTCTGATTCAGGAATAAAACCATTTTCAATGCATGCTTCATCTTTTGATAATAATTGAGGTAATCATGGAAGTGCAATTCCTGCAAAGGTTCCAATAAATCCACTTTTATTTTTTTACGCTTAAGGGAAATTTTCTGGTCAGCCATTTGTTGAATGGTGTGTTGTTCACGCTTTACATAAGTGACTCCAATGGTAAATATCCATGCAATATGTTCAAACATATAAATTGGCTAATTAATCTTTTGTAGCTTGCTTCAATAAGAATTTACATCGATTAGCACTACTACGTGCTAATTAATAAAAAATGGTTGATTTGCTTGAATTCGTCTAGACGTCTTTATGTTCAATATCAAATTCTTCTTCGTACACTATTTATTCAAATAAACAAGATGTGTATCATTTGGTAGAATACCTCTACAAATACGTTACTTATCTTCTATCTTTGATTTTAAATCAATAACTAACTAACCATGAGGTTTGCTTGTGACATCTTGATAAACCGGGATTTTCATGAATCCATTTGCCGAACTAATGAACTAATCTATTGGCTATCTCTTGGATTTTTAAAGAGAATAATGTAATGTGTACTTAAACTATTATCACGGAGTTTCTTTTCATAGTGAAATAAATTGCATACGATGAAAAAAATGCTTAGATTTTTGTGACTTCTTCTATGAATATCAGATTCCTTAACCCCACTTCTAAATTTCTTTAACCAGCCTAATCACTTTATAAATAATTCTTTCACACGTCTTTTTCGTGTCTTCAAAATTCTTTCAATTTTAAATAAGGAGTGAATGTCTTTTGTAACAACTTGTAATTCTTCTTCCTAGAAATGAACATCAATATCTTCACTATCAAAGACTTTGACACGATATAAGTGTATTTTATGCTTTTTACAACGATGTATGACAATAAACACTGTCCATTTTATATGGTAATCTCTTTGAAATACATATTTAATGTGCTAAATGCGAACATGTTGACCAATGTTAAACTTTCAATTTCAAATTGTCAATATAAATTTGTTTCAACACTTTAGATTTAATGTTCTTGGTAATTTCTACCGGTGATAATACATTTTGTAAGGATCCATGAGGTCTATGATTATAATTGTAGGCCAAGTCTTGCAAGGTATCTGTATATCGATACGTTTGCCGTTGTAGAAAATAGCGAAACATCATTCCTTTAAGAGTACATATAACTCTTTCAGCAAAGTTGGCTTTCGTATCATTCTTAGTAGTATATGCATGAATACCTTCTTTCTTTTGAAATTGCATCATCCATCTATTCTTCTCAAATTCTGTGCCATTATCTGACCTCAATGTTCGATGTCTTCTTGGTGTTTCTTGAAAAATCTTTTAGAGGGCTTGAATGACATTCTCATGACTTTTGTTTGGAATAGATTGTACCCACAAGTGTTTGGAAAAGACATTAGTGACAATGAATCGAAAGTGATTGTCTTCATTTAGTTGTACAATGTTAGTTACATCTTCCAAGTCCACATCCCACATATCATCAATACACGGGTAATGATACGTTGTTGTTTAAATCTGTATGTCATTGGTAGAAGTAAACTAAAGGCATCTTGGTCTTGTACCTTTTTCACTTTATATTACTGGCTACTTGTTTGTTTCAGTAGTTTGTTTAACCTTATTGCTCAAGTAGTTTTTCCACATTGCCATATTAACTTGAAATAAAACCAATCATTCACACAACAAAACTTGTATTTACATTCATATATGAATCATTTAACCATTGTTTATTTATGTTTTAACCAGTTGCAAAATTATGTTATGCATTAGCATACAGACAAACTTTAATGTTCTTCAAACATTTTACACTTCAACATGGCAAGCTCTGATGTATCCGTTGACAGTGAAACATTATCGTCATAACGTAAAATAATTCTAGCAGCTACAACTAGCATGCGGTCAGCTGCTTAAATCGTGTCTGCGTTTATAAATCCTGGATCAATGTCATAAGTATTCCCTGCTAAATTCAGTTTTTCACATTTACTCAGACAATATAGGATGAAGCGATTTCTTGAATTCCCCTTCCAACAGCTTCCCAGTTTTTATGCATATTTTTCGCGTCTAGAATCCAATTGGATTCAAATTAAGGAATCATTGAAAACACAAAGTCTATATAGTTCACTTTGAAAACACCATCCAGTGTCTATATACGTCTGTAAAGAAGGGGCTGTTTTATAACACTTTTCAATAAACCTGTTGTGTGATTCACTTCTGTTTAGGTTCTTGTGCGCCAAGTCCCAAAAGGCATCTAGGTGCCAAAGCTGTTCTTTCTCAGATCCAAAGCAAATCAGTTCATCAGTAATAAACTCTACATAAATCCGTTTAAAAATAATATTCATGTTAACAATATAAAACACGTCTTTACTGCTTACACAAGAGTTCTTTTATAGTTGGCCATTCCTCTTTATGCATCGCGCCAACCTTTAAGGCATCGCGTTTACCGTTTTCGGGTTGACATAGTTGACAGTGAAATCTGTAGCAGTGACAGTTATCTTCTTCTATATATCTTTCAGCACCGCAATACGTACATATTGATCCAAGCTGGTTCTTGGTCTCATTAGTTGTTTTCATCTGTTTATGCTCAGTTAACTGGACTACTGTCACTCAGCCATGACGTTCCGTACAGGTCTCATCAAGCAAAAGACTGGATGTTGATGATCACACGGTTTACTTGTGGAATTACGCCCAACAGCGTTGCCATTCCTCATCACTGAAGTTTATGTAGTAAGTATGATCTTTCCTTTCAAACTGAGAGCTGCGTACCAAGCTGACATAGCTCTTGACGCTGAACGTAATCACTTCTAAACGTTTTTATTTTGTTAAATACAGTTTGAAGTTAATCATGAAGAATAGATCACACTGACCATCTTTAGCTGCTCGCTTAAGGCAGCATCGATCTTGAAAGTAGCTAGCTCTGTTTGTCCCTCTATTTTAGTTACAAATTGTTGTTGAAAAATTAAAAAAAATGGTTGTGATTGTTCAGGTGCTGAGGAAATTATGTGCTTTTATAACCTACTTCGAGGCGCACCTAACTGCAGTAAAATTGCTTAAGTTCAAAGGCCAATTCCGACCGAATAAACGCCTCGTCAGACAAAAAGACGACGTCCTGCACAACGTATATTAGGAACAATATCCCCAAAACAAAAAAAGTTGCCGGCCAAATAGCTACGCTACAGTGTGATCCACAAAACTTAGTACCGGAAGCGCAACGTATACACAGGCAGACAGACGAACGGACGGACAGACACACAAGTCAAACACTATATGCCCCGCTGACATTTGTCAAGCGAGGGGCACAAAAACAGCTGCACAATACAATGGGGCCTGATAGCAGATGAATGGTTTAGTAACTTTTAAAAACATAACAATATGAAGGTCCAGGCCAAAGCATCCCCGGCTAATGCGCCCGGGACAAAGCGACCCGCGTCTCCGGCTCAAGCACTTCCTAGTCTAAGGGGCCCCTGGCTGATGTGTCCCGTGCAACAATGCACTTGAAATATACAAATGTTTGGAGCAGTGCGTTTTATTTAATTTCAGTGTTTCTCAACTCAGAGTAAATTATCGAGAATTAGTTCATAACAATCAAAATAAACAAGCTGGAGTAGCTTATTTTGCCGAAAAAAACATATATTCCGAAAAAGTATTAAAATACTGATAATAAAAATCGGGGCGCATTAGCCGACGGAGCTTTAGATTAGGGTGTCGTTTTAAGGTTTTTTTTTGGGGGGGGCGGGGTTTAGTCGGATCCCAATATGGATTTGAATTATTATGTGGAGACGACAGGACAGGAAGGGCAGGTAAATCTTGATTTGACGAAAAACTGAAAAAAATCACAAACCATTGATAAATTACTGACCACTGAAGGGTTCCTATTTGATTCATTATGAAACTGGGCTGCTCTTTCGAATACTTTCAAACAACTGTTTTAGGAAAAATTCTTGGAAAAGAAACTCCCATGAGAAAAAAATCCCCTTTCAAGCATTTGTGGAAATGAGGAGAAAAGGTCCACACACAGAGTTTTGCCATACCCAGAGAAAATTTTCTGAAAATGATCTACATTGTGTATATAATATACAAAAATAAAATTGCTAGAAAAGTCAGGATGCAGCAGGTATCCTTGACAGTGAAAGTATCTATAGTCTGGGGTTAGATATGGCGTTTCCATTTCTTCCATTACTTCGCATAAGTATGCGAAAAATGTGACCAAAGAATACGAAACAACAAATAAAATGTAAAGTGATTATTCATATTCTTTACGGATATTTGCACCAATCTTTCCTTCCACTGTAAAGGTATGGATAATTTCCGGATCAAATACATCTGGTAAGAAAAACAAGTCAGTTTCTAATAACTATTCAATGCATTCAGATAACATTTGAATGCACTATTCATTGATTTTTGACTCTCAGATAAGCATGGCAAATTTAGTGACATAGGAACACATAGGAACACTTTTCACCTTCACCATGACCGAGGAGGTCAAGGTCACCCAGGTACCTCTTACATATCGTCTTTTAGGCTCAAAGAGTCGAAAAGGAGCCCAAAATCGCTCTATGTGTAACCGTTTTCGAGAGAATGGTCACGTCACTTTCTCTCTCTCTCTCTCTCTCTCTCTCTCTCTCTCTCTCTCTCTCTCTCTCTCTCTCTCTCTCTCTCTTTATATATATATATATATATATATATTTCTTTCAGTCCCAAAAGGTAAAACTGAAACGCTACAGTCAACATGCACACACAAGTTGCAATCGCTCTCATTGCAATTTTAATGTTCGGCCTTTTTTTTTGCAAATAAAATTTTAATAAATTTCTAAATACGATTCAGCTGGACCAACTAAATATGCTACATTATATCTCTGCCAAATTTGGGTGTCCTCGCCTTAGTGGTCTCAGAGAAGTTCGCGTGACAAGGTTTTGGCGGAAAAAAGAAAACATATGGAAACACCTTTTGGAGTCGTGCGAAAGCAATAAATTAGGATTGAAAATCCCCAAGTGTAATAAAAAGCACAAAATACACACCTAATAAAAATAATAAAAATAATAAAAAAATGTAATAAAAGGCGCAAAATACACCACTGTTTGCGATTTGTACCAATTGTTTTTTTTATTCATTACCATTGTATGCCTTGCAGTTACTGGAAGGAATTCGGTTTGGTCCAGCTGGTTGGCTTTCAAACTGAAGAAATACACTTGTCCTTTTTAGATCTGGTCTGTTTTATCACGTTAGATTTTGCACAGATTTTTCTCATATGTAAACTTAAATACAGGTAGAATTTTATGCTGGACACTTTAGTGACCTTATCTTGCAAAATTTATGCAATTGTAATAAACATGTTATTGGAACTTGATGTATCAAATAACTACTTCATCATACAACGGAAGATTACTCATTGAAACATTTACCACAGCACAGGATTTATGAAATCTCGAAATTAGCCTGAAATATATTCATGTAAATATCAAGGGCTTAAAATTTACATAATATATTCATTTTGCACAAACAAAGGAATCTTGAGATCGGAGTTTTTCTGTGGTAGCGAGAAAGGGTCTAGTGATCCACAACAAAGCAGATAAATCTTTTTCCTGGCTGGTAGCAACTTATCATTAATTTTTATGGTGCTTTAATTATGCAAAGTGCTGATATTTGGGCCGATTAAATTTACATGTCTTATCTACACTAAATTTTATTCTCTGTTATGTTTTTGTGCACGCAGTTTCAGAGTTCTGGTCAGGAAAAAGATATATTTTAACCTCAATTGTCATCCAGAACATTACTTTACTGTTTCTAAGCTTAAATGCTCTACGGTGCTAAACGTCAGCGTTGTGCTCAAATATTGTCGGGTTGGATAAAATAACTATCAGGAAGTTTAATTTGAAGTATTTTATTTATCTCTTTGCTTTCTACTGAAGTGTTTATTACCATGTAAATATGGTAATAAAATGTAAATGTAATGGTTTATAAAGGAATTAAAGAAGGGTTTCTGACAAAGATAGCTTCTATTTCGAGTGTGTCGATAACGGTAAAATTAATCGAATGTATAATGGCAAAACTTGAATTCCTCGTGTTTTGTTTTCTTGTGTCGTTTAGTGTTTGTAGTGCACGCGTAAAAAGAAGTGTCCACATAAACGATGATTACAGTAATTCTACAGGCAACACTGTAAATGAGGTAAGGAAATATTACTCTGCAAATTGTATTTATCGTCCCTTTTATACTAGCAAGTTTATCACATGTTTATTTGCAAAATAAACACCAAACTGTTTTATTAAAAATCATAAAAGCTATATTGGTAAATTTTCAAAGCCAGGATTTATGAGAAGCTGAAAGGACAAATTGTTCAAAAGAAATAACACTGAATGAATCAGAAATACTTAAGTATTTATTTACAAGCGAAATAGGAATAATAAAAAGTTAGGTAATAAGTTCTCCATTTTCTCGATTAATTATTAAATCAAATATGATTAAAATCATTTATATTATTTCAGGACGATTCAAACGTGGGTAAGTAGAAAATGATACACTCAATTGATGCTTTTGCAAAATGAAATTAAAAGTAAGTTTATAAACGCTTTAATTGTAACCTTTAAATAACCTTTAAAAACCTTTAAATTTGTTATATGAATTAAAGTCACTTTAGTTTAAGCTGATAGTTAGTTTAAAATTATATATATATGATTAATTTTGTAGATTGCCACACCAGTAACGGTCAAGTAACTTCAAGAGACGCTTTGGTAAGGTATATCTTCGTAGCATATGTTTATTCAATTTGATGTATATTTCCAAATTAAAATTTAAGCTGTGTAACTTTCGAAAATGAAGTAATTCTTAAAGCAATCTACACTATTTCACATTATTTCACATAATAAGAATTCCATTATACAATAATGTATTATTAAAACAGAAGCAATATTTAGAATAAAAAGGATTTCTTTTTTATTATTAGAGCTCATTATTTTTAAAAATAAACTTCACTCTGGAAGCTTTCCCCTTTCAGACAATCGATTTTGCTGTATAAGAGAATGCGTGATAAAAAGCTTCGTATTTGCTTCAGTCTCAATTAATATATGTAGCTTGTAGATTTAGCAAGGAAACTGGACAAATTCGCCGACAATTTGACAGAAGTAGAAAAGGGTGTGTATTGTAATGCAGAAATATTCTTCTAATATAAAGGCTATTGAAAGTATCTTTAAAGTGTTATTCACCATCACGAAATTCAAAATTAGCACAAATGAGTCTTATGGGCATCCCTTAAAAAGGTATCTTAAAAGTGTTTCAAACAAATTATTTCAGTTGGAAACAAAGTCAGGGTAAGACATGGTAGAAAGATTCTTGGAGGACTGTTACTATAAAATAATGTTAAAAAATAAAGGCCATATTTCGCTTTTTATCATAAACATTACTTAGAGACACTAATATATTTTATTAAATTCTTGATAACAACAATGTCCTTCAATGAATTTAAAATTATACAGCCATGAATTTGGTATCGTGCGCCTCAGATTCGGTGAACATGCACTCACATAGCTCAGATCTGCTTGTTGATATATTAAATCACAAATTGTAATTACTGAGTTCTGCTCAACCATATTCCCCGCAGTCTACCACCTTATTCTTATAGGACAGGGAAAACATACTGCTACCTCGTTCTCATTGAACAGGGAGAGCATGCCGCCACTTTGTTGTCATATACAGGGATATATGTGAAGTTCCTGTTCTATGAGGGCGTTAAATGAGATTGTGTCATTCAAACTGCTCAGACTGCAAAATATAGACTAAAGGTTTAAGACGTGTTTGTTTTGACAATGAATATTTAATCAAATGCGTTTTATCGTGTGTTTTGTCCATGTGCAGCACTGTAAAGATTGAATGCTCAATGGAGTCAGCCAGTAGAAAAAACAACACTGCAATGGGCAGTGAAGCTGATAATCAAGTAAAGCCTAAATCTGCTTGATGATATACCTAATTATAATGTGTAATTACTTAGATCTGCTTGATGATATACTGGATCAGAGCTACAGCGACGATGATTATGAAGAAGTAAATCATGACATAGTTGATCTAGACGAACATGAGAGAACAAAACGAGGTAAATATTCAAATATTTCCCGTATAGTGTCCTAATAAATATTACTGAATTGTGACACGCAACAGTGATATTTCCTCAAGCCTACACAAAAGAATAAATGTTTTGTGAGATTATGTTGCCTAAATATTTTCCTAATATAATTCAGAAATAGAGATGGGTATGGGCATGCTAACGTTCCAGATTTGGAGAACATTTGAATTCTTGTGTATATTTTTCATCAGTAAGAGAATTGTTTACGTATAGCATATCCACCCTTTCTAACTATTGAGGAGTGATCATAGAGTGATCGTATACACTTCAGGCATATGCTGTGCTAATTGCGGAAAGAAAGGAAGATGCTGTAGTGGTTGCATTGGCAGGAAAAATAAATGCAAATGTAGCTGGTGGGGCAGAAGACCCAAGTGCAAGTGCAAAAAATAAACCTATTAAGTGTTTGTTTGGTATTGCTTTCCCGAAACTTTGATTAATTTGGTAAAATTACGCAATATCTCTTGTTTTAATTGTTCTTATCACAATTTTATCATGTGCCTTTCCAGTGGGTGTTTATTAAACCGAAACAATTCCAACTAGCGAATTAAAGTAAAGTGGTAAATTATGTCTCAAGGCATGCTGTTATATCATGTACAGCATGCACGAAGTCTGTCTTGCCTTTGAAGATATCCACATGATTTTTGAACAAAAAAAGATTACCAGGAAATATTTTCTGCAGTATTGCATTAGACAACATAAGAACGTATATAAGTTAATTTATATTTTTTTAAACATGCTGTGCTCGTACAATAACCACTGTGTATTTTCCTCAAATAACTAATGCAGCTGAGATTGTAAAACGCTATGTTTGTAAACTCTTATTAAATAATTCTGAACGTAGATTAATGGTTGGTGATACGGGTTTTGGAATTACATAAAGATGCTTTATATGTACCGATGAAGTTCTTCAATCAATAAAGACGATTAAGCAATATTGACTTTTTATTTAGGTGCTATGATGCCAAAATTAAACGTTTTCATACCATTTTTTTGTTATATGGTTTTTAATACATGTACAAAGGAAACAGTAGTATCTTGACTGGTAAACACGCCCCTAGAAAAAGTACTGCCTCACACTACTGAGATTGTGTACTTTTCCATTAAAACGTAGCTATGCTACAGAAAACAAAAACTGCAAAAGTATCTAATCATAAAAGAATGTGGCTCTATACAAAATCATGAAATAAACATAAGACCACACTTTCGTTTGATGTTGAAACACTTTCTTAGCCATGCGAACGGTTTGCACTTGCTTTTAGGCCCGTGCTACCAGTGCTACAGAATGCGGAAGATAGTTTAGGGTCAGTCCTCCCGCTCGTGAGGATTTATCTTTGTACCTGGAAAGTGAGCTGAGAATGTTCGAGACTAATTTAGTAGAATGTGCAACGCAAAATTGTCAAAGGCGCTTAGATCGGTATTCATGTGCCTATCGTTTTTGTTTCTTGTTTCTAATGAAATAAAGGTGCCGGACTTTTTCAGAACATCCGACTTAAGTAATCCCAATCCGCAGCATAAAATGTACACACCTAGGATTAAACTAGACTGTTTTCGCTACCGAGTAGCGAAAATTACACTTGGGGTCACAAAACATACGATTCTGAACTCTTAACCTCTTACACATCGTCTTTTAGGCCCAAAGGGTCAAAAATAACTCAAAATCGCTCTACCTCTAACCGGTACCGAGAAAATATCCTACTTCTGGTTTTGACTTTGACCATGTCCGATAAGGTCAAAGTCACTGAGGTACCTCTTACATATCGTCTTTTAGGCCAAAAGAGTCGAAAATAAGTTCAAAATCGCTCTATCTGTAACTATTTGCAAGATAATGGTCAACGTCCGGTTTTTGGTTTTGACCATGAACGAGGAGGTCAAGGTCACCGAGATACCTCTTACATCGTCTTTAGGCCCAAATAGCTCAAATCGCTCTATCTCTAACAGTTTCCGAGATATTTGTCCACTTCCAGTTTTTTTTATCTTTAACCTTGACCGAGGAGGTCAAGGCCACCGAGGTGCCTCTTACATATGGTCTTTCAGCATAAGGACGAAAGGGACGAAAATAAGCTCAAAACCACTCTGTCTCTAACCGTTTTCGAGATAATGACCTACTTTCTGTTTTTGATTTTGCCCATGTCCGAGGAGGTCAAGGTCAACGAGGTACCTCTTACATATCGTCCTTTAGGTCCATAGGATCGAAAATAAGGTCAAAATCGTTCTGTTCCTAACCGTTTTGGAGATAATTTTCCAATTTTGGCTTTTGACATTGACCATGGCCGAGGATTTCAATCGTTCTCTAAGGTCATCGTTAAAAATGCGGATTTTAAGGTGTCTAATCAGTGAGCCAAATTTCGTCACTCTTTAACAATTGGGAAAAACCCAAACGCTGCAACCAACTTAAACTTGCACACGCATGCTGTGATTTCTTTTATCGAGAATTGGGCGATCAATACACCGAGGCTGATATCATGCCAGTTGAAACTACTGCCATCAGCTTCTTGCCGCCTGTTTCACAAATTTGTTTTGTCATTTTTTAATTGAAAAATTAAACGAATTTAAAAAATAAAGGAGGATTAACTAGACAAATTGAAGTTTATCATATCCAAATTTCATCTTTCGAGCCCTAACTGCCTCTGACTAGTTCCGCGGATAAACTCAAAATAACGGAAAAAACGTGCCACAACAAAATTTTCGTACAAATTCAATACGCTAGGGTATTTTTGGCAAATCCACAAGTGTAATAATCTCGTCTGTTGAAAAGACTAAACATATAAATTAAAAACATGGCATTGTGATGAAAGAAATGCTAAACCCGATATAGGAATTTTGCTTTTAGACGTTCCAGTGACGTAATATGAAGTAGAAATTTTCAAGTTAGGCAACAGAAGTTTTCAAATTGGAAAGAAGGATTTAATCAGCCACAATGGTTAAGAAAGAAGTAGAAAGCTCGAATTGGGAAGTGAATTAGGAACCAAGAACTAGAAAGCCACCAAAGTCATCAATTGAGGGCTAGGATACATTATTCTTCACTTTGTACGTATCAAATTTTAACCAAATTTGTATTCCAAGAAAATTGGTTTAAGTTTTGTCAGTTAATAGTTATCTCGAAACAGATTAGAGATAAGAGCAATTTTGAATCACAAAATCATAAGCAATAAAAGGTACCTCGGTGACCTTGACCTCCGCGGTCACGGTCAAGGTCAAACCCTGAAAGCTGACTATTATGTCAAAAGCTTTTAGTGATTTTGGATTTATTTTGAACCCGTTGGGCCAAAATGACTAAAAAGAAGGGATACGGCGTAAAGTTTAGCTTCTTGGTCATAATTTAAAAGAAACATTTTCTTCAGTGGTTTGCTGCAAGTGGGCTAATTCTGCTATCTAGCGGAATTGTGTCTAGTTAGCATGTATGCTTATTTGCTGTATTTGGTACATAAGAATTGTTTTGCATATTTAAAATGTTAAGTATTTACATAATTTATAACTGATAAACAGAACTATATGTAATTAATACGGACGAGAAAAATGTCGTGTTTTTCAAACACTGCAATGAAATTGTATTTTCGATATAAAATAATTTAAAGACATAAGTTTTAGGCATCTGATATGTCGTTTTAAATATCTATTAATAAATACCGACACTAAAATTTCGCGAATAAATGTGAAAAAGGTATTGATATATGTAGATAATAGTGACATGGTCTTCCAAACCTTAACTTATTCGATTTGCATTCTTAGAAGTCCTATATATGTGATCACAACATCATGTTCTAATGAATTAACTGTATAAAGCTGGAAGGTTTATTGTAAAAGGCACCGATTGAATAATGCACTCCCGTATAAAGAAATGATGGAAAAACTTCAGCGTTCTCTACCTACGTACAAAAGTCGCGAAACCAATTCACAGAATAACAACAGGCATGACACATAGAAACTATGACGGTGGCTTTGTGACGCACACCGTTTACCTTTGCACTGCATAGTTGCTATGCATCACTCAGGTTGCAGAACAATACCATGAAAAAAATTTCACGAAAATTATCGAGTTTTTGACCAATTTTGCCATTTAAGCATTGATTTTGCCCGTTTGTGTTATAATAGTGATAGACCATGGAGCAGGCGTATTTTGTATCGGATTCGAGCATTTGTGGAAGACCAATGAACTCACCGCTGCGCGGTTCGTTCACAGGCCTTCCACGTGTGCTTGAATCCCATACAAAACACTCATCTCCATGATCTATCCCTATATTTTAGAAGAAAAGGATAATCTGGCTAAAGACAGACTTGGAACGTTTTACTTCTGAGCTTGATGACAAATTTTTTTTCAAAGCCATTTGCTGCGTAACACGTTACAAAATTACATTATTGCATTTACGGAGTTCCAAATACAAAGCATTTCAGTTGTAGTAGATGGATAAAGACATTTCTGGACGCTCGACCCTCCTACCTCGCAGTGGCAGGAATTTCTAACTTTAGCATATTTTTTCGTGTCAGACCCATTCTGAGCATTTTTCACTTCTTGAACTTTGCTCCCCCTGGCGGGAATTACTTATTTTGGTTTATGTTTTCGTTTCAGACCATTCTGGATCTTGAATCCGGCCTCCACAGGCGGGAAATTCTCATTTTGGTATATTTTTTCTTTTTTCGACTTTACTCTGAAATAAATGACCTATTCACAAGCAAGAGAATTGACATTATTCCATCTCCTGAAGATCAGACTGCGGTGAAGGACCATTTTAAATCTTTATCAATACCAGGATTTAATCTACAAGTGTCAGGAAGATCTTAACATAAAAGTTATTACACCTGATGGTGTATATAGCTTCAACAGTATGAAAAACTTACTGGAGGCTACAACCTGATCACGCATGGGTGTACGACATTGCATGTACGATCACTTGATGACTTGTATATAAATTTTGTGCCAAGAAGAAGCAGCCGTTCGTCCTTTTTTTCTTCTTGACAGTTTTCCGATTTTTGTGTATTCTTCTTCTCTGCCACTATGGGCCCTAGGACCATGTAAGTTGAGACTTACGATGAGCGTGATCTGGACGTGCATGTCACTTTTTATTTTCGTATTCGATCTCGTTTTCTTTGTTAAAACGCCATGTGAAAAGAGTGTATTTTTTGCAAGTAAATGCGGAGCATTTATCGTAGAGCACAGAACACCACACGTTTGTTCAGCTTTGTGCGAGCTCTCACTGCGTAAACAGATAACACAGCGTATGCCTGATCAGTCAATCAAACCTAAGTCAACAAAAACCAAACACTACTCGGCTTATAAGACGTATTCAAGCTTTGTTGTTTGCTGATATATTTAGCTGGTATTAAGTTATCAACCTATGGAGTTTTTTCTTGATAGTGGTCCGATTTTTTTAGAATATTAGAAGCCGCATACATGCTGTGCCATAACCTCTGGTCATAGTTGTATAACACACTGTGTGCATGTTGTAAAATACTTTACATAATTCAAGAAATAACCCATTGAAGCAAGTAGTTTTGCGTTTTAATTTTTGTCTAACGTTTAACATTTCGCTAGCGAAATGCGGTTCTAGTTCTTTTTTGTTGTGAGGTGGAATATTACTGTTGATATAGAACTAAATAAATTCTTCCTCTGCAGTTACAAAAAGTCGATTAGGCGATCCAGATCTCAGAACTTGGGGGCAAAAAAGTTAAATGGTGGCCTGACAGACGAAAGAACTGCGGAAGTCAAATCTATGGAACAGTTTATTGACTTTGAATGCCGTGAATAAAAATATCTAATTTTTTAGAATACATAAACATTTTCTTTCTTAAAATGTTTGTATGATAACAAGACCATTTTTCTGTGCGTAAATCACAGTAAGTATTTGTGGATGTAGGGGAGTAGAGACTGTGTGTAATAAAGGCATGCCTCGGTCACTGCTGCAGGAACTATACAGTGCAGCCAGTGGGTAATGATTGAAATATGGTTTAAAAACGTAATTATTTTGCAACGTGTTTACCAAATTGACTCCACAAGCAGTGTGGTGACATCCATGCGGCACGTGTTGTTGACCAATACTAGCTGACCTTACAACGGTTACTGTGGTAAGGTCTTTGCTATGAGGTTACTGCTGTAGATAGGGCAGAGGGTTAAGAAAGTGGCATTTACCTTTCAATGACCTTTATTTACATCTTAATTAAATTTACTTATGATTTATTTTAACACATGTTAAAGCAACAACAAAAAATGGATTATAATGAGGGCAAATCCTTCTATCTAATGAACCAATCTTTTGCGCCCAACTACTACGTATTTTTTCTGCCGACATAAAGTATTCGCGTGTATTTTTATGAAGTTGACATGGTTACCAATTTTCTCTTAGTTTTTCTTCTTGTTCAGCTTTATCGGCTACCGTTTTAACATTTAACGCTTATTTTTGATACCAAAATATGATTAAGGACATCAATAAATCAATGTAGATATCTTTAATTTGTATTTTGCTAACAGAAATTGAATTTTAGATGACAAAAATTTATTTTGGAGATAAAAAATCTATTTTACAAACTTAAAAAAATCTTAGGGGAGTCGCACATTTATATAAGATTTAATGAATCGTCAATTAGGTTTTTGAGATGAAAACTTGGACTATTGATATCAATAATAACAACACAATTTTTGAGCCCGAGAATGGTTTCTTTTTGTACGGTAAAAAATAAAAAGACAAACTCTGTATAAAAGGACCAGTCATTTGTTTACTCACAGATGTTTGCTTCTGAATTTTTTACATACAAAAATACTGATATTTTGGTATCAAAAATTAATTTTTGAGACCCAAAAATCATTTGCAGAATTCAAAATATTAATTTAAAAAGTCCTATTCTGAAATAATGGTATCTGAAATAAATTCTTGATTTAAAAAAAGGAAAATAAATTATTGTTCACAAAATTGAGATTTTACTATCAAATATTTCATTTTTATATCAAGAATTGAATTTTTGCTCTCTAAAAATCAATTTTAGAGATCATTAATTTAAATCATTTTTTATATCAATAGATATTTCTTGAACTCTTCAAATATTTATTTTTATCAAGAACTATTTTTTGAGATGAAGAATACATTTAGAGATATCAAAAATATAATTACAGATAGCAAAAATTAATTCTTCATTTCAAAAAATGAAATTTTGTGAGATAAAAAATGTATTCTTGATATCAAACTGTCAATTTTTGAGATGAAAAATTAGTTCTTGATACCAATAATTCCTGAATAAATGTGAAAATCGCATTCCATATAGCTGCTGCGGTAATGTTAACACATTTAGTAATAATCGCTGGAAGGTTCATCGAAGAATTGCCCTTATCTTAAAAGGCTTTGGTTTAAGGGCGCCTCCTACTATCGGATCCTCATTAATCTCTGCCTGACCCTCAGGAGGGAGAAACTGGAATTTCTGGAACAGCATTGCAGTGAAAAGGAAGAGTTCTTGTTTCGCCAACGCCTCTCCGACGCACGATCGCTTGCCCACTGAAAAGGGTATGACGTGTTTATGTTTGACAAATTTGCCGTTGCCATCGAGGAAGCGCTCAGGACGGAAGACATCCGGGTCTCCCCAGGTCTCCTTATTCATGTGTACTCCGTAGTAATTCAGCACTATCAATGTATTTTTCGGGATGGTATACCCACATAAACTGGCTTCCTTACTATCGTCTGACCTGTGGACCATGACAGGTATGACGTTGGCATAGCGTTGTACCTCACAAACAACGGCCTGTAAATATGGGAGATCGTCCTTATCATTCACAGAAATCGGTCTGTCTGTTCCGACGGCTTTATTTATTTCTTCGAACAATTTCTGCTGAATGTGGGGCCGATTTGCTAAATATAGCAGAGTCCAGTGAATACTTGTGGATGTGGTTTCCAAACCACCATTAAGAAAATCCGGTAGTAAATATCTCAGCTTCTCAACATCAACGTCAAGTTTATTCTTTTTTTCGTCATAACATTGCTCAAGGTAACTTTCCACAAAATTTGAGTTGCGTGGTGGTTCGTAGCTCTCAACGATAGGTAAGGCGTATTTGCTTCCAAAGGCAACGATCCCCTTGAATGAGTTGACAAATGTCTTGAAGTGGTCAGAAAACGGCGGAATGAATCGCAAAATGGGAAGCTTGTTTATTGCAGTAGAGTACATAATAACAGAGAAAAAGTCGTGCACTTGTTTGATTAGCCCCTTAAGTTCGTTATCATCGTAATCAAACCGCTCATTTATCAGAATTAGTAATATAACATTGGAGATAGATGACGTAACAGGAGGACAAGGATTAAATGCTTGTCCTTCTTCCTTGCAAAACATATCGAGAAGAATATTTATTTCCTGGGTTATTCTCAGTTCCATTGGGCCCTTACCAACGCCAAGATTGCGAAATATAGACAGGCATTTGCTTTTGATTTTCATCTGAGCTGCGTCACAATCCAAAGAGAAGAAGCCAAGAGAATTTGGAATAATGGACTTCCAGCAGTGCTTATTTCGGATTCCTCGGTGGGCAAAGTCAACCCGATGCAGCAAGGCTTCCTCCATACTCTTCAGGCTATTCAAAACCACAAACGTTTCGCCAAATAAAGACATGCAGAAAATTTCTCCATATTCCTTGGATAAGTCGTTCAGTGAGTTATACTTTAGTGTAAGTCCGTGTTTGTAGATGGTTCCGATAAAAGGAAGTCGGAGTGGCCCTGGGGGTAGGTTCTTTGGAAGTCGAATGAATTGATAACATAGAAAAAAGACAACAGAGCCTATCACAAGCGTTATCACGTTATGTATCGTCAATAATTCCATGGTGTAGCCACAACTGGAAGAAAATATATATTAAGATGCCTTCAGTCTTGACCTTGACCGCGAACCTCTATTTGTTATGGTTTACCTGTAATATGAAAACAGTTATTAACATCAATGTGTGTGCCCGTAAATTCAAATGTCACAAATTTACATATTTTTGTTTGTTTGCTGTTGTTGTTTTTAGATCTATATAAGCATCTTTTTATCAACATCAACAAATGGCAATTCCAATCATTAGTCATTTAAAGTAGAAACAAGGGTTTAGCAAATAAGAGGTTATTTGATTTAATGAAACACAAGCATTCCAATAGCAAAATCTGGTCAAAACAGCTCAGATATCTGGCCGCAGATATACCATTACGGAACCAGGAAGGAATAAAATGACCGAAAAGAAACCTCAAAAATAACGCAGCTTTTTTGCAGTACGTCAGCGGTTTGATTCAAAGACAACTGCAGTGCTACCGATGGTGAACTGGTACCTGATACATACCGGTAACTGGGGGGCAAGTTTGAAACAGTTTTTATCCCATCAATAGAGGGGCATCCGTCGCCTGTATGTACGTATGTACGTATGTATACGTGTGTAAACTTTTACTTAAAATGCTTCTTCTCCTTCAGTTTTGATCGAATTCCTCTCAATTTTTACACGAATGTTCTCTTGGTAGGCCTATTTTTAACAATTATTTTATTTTGGCTATCCGCCAAAAATTGGCTAAATGGGGGCATTTGAAATTTTTCGGTTGCCAATTTTCAAAATGCTTCTTTTCGCACAATTTTGATAGATTTTCCTCAAAATTACTCATTTTGGTGATCTGCCAAAAATTGGCCCAATGAAGCTAGGCATTTTGTTAATTTTTTGGTGTCTAATTTTCAAAATGCTTCTTCTCCCAGAGTTTTGATCGGATTCCTTTCCAATTTTGTAATTTGTTCTCTATGTAGGTCTCTCTTGAAAAATTACTTTTTCGGCGATCTGCCAAAAATTGCCTAAATGAGGGGCATTTAAAATTTTTTGTTGCCAATTTTCACAATGCTTCTTCTCGAACAACTTTTATTAGACCTTCTTCAAATTTTGTACGAATGTTTTTAACATAGCTCTGCCTTGAAAATTTACTTTTCGTGGCGATCTGCCAAAAACTTGCCAAATGGAGGACATTTTTTTCAAAATGCTTCAAAATAAAATTTTCATCGGATTCCTTTCCACTATTGTAGGACTGTTCTCTATGTAGGCCTCTCTTAAAAATTTACCCTGGCGATCCGCCAAAAATTGGCAAAATGGGGGGGCTTTTGTAATTTTGTGGTTGCCAATTTTCAAAATGCTTCTTTTTTACACAATTTTGTCAGATTTTCTTCAAATTTTGTACGATTATTACCTAGGTAGGACTCTTTTAAAAAATTACTCATTTTGGCGATCCGCCAAAAATTGACCAAATGCATTTTTTAATTTTTTAGTGTGTAATTTGCAAAATGCTTCTTCTCCCACAATTTTGATCGAATTCCTTTCCAATTTTGGATATTTGTTCTCTGTGTAGGTCTCTCTTGAAAAATTAAATTTTTGGAAATCTGCCAAAAATTGATTAAATGAGGGGTATTTAAAGTTTTTTGTTTTCAATTTTGAAAATGTTTCTTCTCGAACAATTTTGATCAGATTTTTCTTCACATTTTGTGCAAGTGTTCTCAGCATAGTTCTCCCTTGAAAATTTACTTTTTGTGGCGATCCGAAAAATTGGCCAAATAAGGGGCATTTTTTATTTTTTGGTGTGTAATTTTCAAAATACTTCTTCTCCAACAATTTTGATCGGATTCCTTTCCCTATTATTTTTTTTGTTGCCTAATTTTCAAAATGCTTCTTCTCCCACAGATTTCCAGTTTTGGACAGTTGTTCTCCATGTAGGCCTCTCTTGAATGTTTCCTCTTTTTGGCGATGAGTCAAAAATTAGCCAAATGAGGGCAGTTGTAATTTTACGGTTGCCAATTTTCAAAATGCTTCTTTTCGCACAATTTTCTTCTCGAACAAATTTGATAATATTTTCTTCAAATTTTGTACGATTATTCAGTATGGAAGCTCTCTTGAAAATTTACTCATTTTGGCGACTAGCCAAAAATTAGCCAAATGGAGCGGGGGCATTTTATAATTTTTTGTGCCTAATTTTTAAAATGCTTTTTCTCTCAAAATTTTGATTGAATTCCTTTCCAATTTTTTAAGATTCTTCTCCAGTTACGCCCTGTTGAAAATTTTCTTTTTTTTTGGGGGGGGGGGGCGATCCGCCAAAACTTGTAAGTTGAATAAACATCCGCATTGGTCCGAAATGCGGACCGCGCTTCGACCCAAGTTTGGTAAACATGAGCACTGGTCCAAAATCGAACCGCGCATCGACGCAAGTTTAATAAATATGCGCACTGCTCTAAAATAAGAAACGCTGATCAACGCCAGATAAATAAACATGCGCAGTGGTGAAATGTGAACAGCGCATCAACGGAAGTTGGTCCGAAATGCGAACAGAGCATAAGGGCAAGTGAAATAAACATGCGCATTTTCCCGAAATACAAACCGTACATCAACGCACGTTAATTTTTCAGGGAAATTCGCTTGTTCATGCACGCTGGATTTGGCATTATAGCTTTTCGTAAGCTGAGACTTTGTCCTTGGACAAACTTGTACAATGTGTCTACCACTTCTGGCAACCAAACAAGCGTTTTCATAGATTCCCTAGATCTCGGCTGGTCATAATGTCCACGGACATTCTCGTTTAAATTAATTAAATAACGTGACAATTTAGGAGGGCGGTTGAAATGCATTTCGCGCTGGAAAATGTTTTGTTCAAAAATATCGAGGCAAATGAAATCTAACAGTATAATAATATGAAGTTGTTGGCCCGTGAACACTTAAAGAAACTATTCAACAAATATTCAAGACACAGTCTTTAAGTTACTTAAGCTTTATAATGTTTATTTTCTTTCGCATGGAATGCAGATGTTAAGGTACTATTCTTAGATTTTAAAAGCATGCAAGCAATTAGTTCTGTTAAGAAAAATAATAATATTTTGGAATATCATATTTCTTCGGATTTTTTCGTGATATTAGTTATAAATATGGCTGACCAGTCATGCTGACAAAAAAGGATAAAATTTCGCAAATTCAAAAAAAAAAAAGAAAAGAAAAAGAAAAGAAAGAAAGAAAAACGAAATGAAAAGAAAAGGAAAAAGAAGTAGGTGTTTATGTGCTTGTGGGTGGTCTCTTAGTAGTCTGTTTTTGAGGTTACATGTTGAAAATGGCTGGTAAGATCATGGCAGTAGCCATTTGGTCAGTTGGATATGAACTGTCGGGCAGTCGAAATTCCGGTGGCAATTTAGTTTTTTCTGAGGTAATAACAAATTATATTTTAATTATTACTTATCAGTCATATTTCAGAGACGTCACGTCGATGTCGTATGGACAATTCATTGACATTTTCACTTTTAAATCGCTTTTGCGACATCTGAATGAATTCACTTTTATGCCAAATTTTCGACGTCATTTCTGTGACAAAAATATTGTTTCACTACATCGAAAAAATTGAGTGTCTGAGTCCAGTTCACCAGGAACGACTAATTTCGGGATTCTTTATGAAAGAAAAAATGAAACAGAACAAAAAAGAACACACAGCAAAAAATAAATAAATGAAAATAACAAAAAAAAAAAAAACAAAAAAAAAAAAAAAAACAACAACAACCAATCAAAATCATCCTTAAGGACCTGTTACCCTTAAATACCTACTAAGATCACTCTGCCAGACATGTATGGCGTAGTGTAAATTAATCAGCAAAGTACAAATTCGTGATGTGAATTAACTGTTGACGAAAGTATGAAAAGCTGTTTTGATCAACAACATTAAAACAAATATCTAATTAAATACCTTGTAAGTTTGCGTCCAGGAAAATTGATTTTGCCTCATTGAAACTGATTTACCTTTAAATTAACAGAAAAGTCGCATAACTCAAACCAATGAACTAACATAAAGCTATCCTCTTTTAAAGTACGCCGTGTTATCAATAAGGTTAACAACTCTCCAAGTTCTAGATGTTCTTCAAACGAACGCTGGAAATCAGCACGGCTTGGTTATGACACTTTGTGTAACCTACAAAACAGACGTTCATGGCCGTTCATTTGAGGCTACATGTGAACAAAAAGCATATGTTTACTTTCGTACGACCTCCATTTTAATGACTGCTTAAGATAAGACCATGGCAGAACGAGGTAAACATCCCGTCAAGCATCTGTTTTTCTTAACCACCATAAATCGAGCGTAAAGAACATTCCCCAGTGCTCTCACGGGAGAAAGGGGGATATTTTTGTTTTGAGGGTGAGGGGAAGGGGTTGAGGGGGTTGGCGCAACGCTGTTTGCGCAGAGTGCCATTTTTCAATGTAAGTGGTTCTCCAATTTAATTAGAGATTTAAGAAAGAAATGAAAAGTAAAACAAAATTAAAAGAAAATGATATAAGGCAGACGGAGCGACTCAGATACAGACAGTAAGACAGATACAAAAATTGTTCCTCCCTATACCCCCCCCCCCCAACCACCGCCCTCGGCTCCCAAACATGCATGGAATATATTAAACCTAAATTCATGGAGATTTAATGAAATGCAGAATGAGTCTAGGCCCAACCCCCCCCCCCCCCCCCCGACCGAACCCCCGGCCCTAAACCCTCGACTAAAACCCCCGGCGGCCTAAATCCCCCTCCCCCGTTCTCAGGTCTATCTTATATTTTGTAATTGCGATACATCCACGTTGTTAATTACACATGAAATGCCTGTTAAAGTGTAATTTACACTTCAATTGCCCATTGAAGAGATCACACGGCGTTTAAAATTGCAATTTCTGAACCACTGAAGGAATTGATCATCGTTTTAAAAGAAACTTCATACATCCATTGATGATAGCACTAAGTTTTTGAAATTGCAATTGCTCTTGCGATTGATGAGTGTGTACACATTAAAAATTGCAATTACTTCTACGATTGATTAACGATGAAAATAAAAATTGATATGCCGGTTTTGGGCGATCAGTCGAGTTTACAAATTACAATTTTTCTTGCGATAGATGTGACTTATATCCATTGTGATTCACTTGAATGGCTAATCTAGTGAATAGCTTAATACTAACTGTCCTAAAGAGATCAGCTCCAGTTCATCGACTCCGAGTTCCGGAGTAGGTTTGCAGGAACGTATAAAATGACCCAGATTGCCGTGAAAAATCATACTACCATCATAGAATACACCACATCTGCTACAATATGTAAGCTGCTTCAACGCAAAGACTGCTTGGTTATTTCAGTAATTTTCAGTAGTTTCTTAGTAAAGAGTTTCTGTATTTTCAGTAATTTTCAGTAAAGAGTTCGAGAATTCAGCTTTTACAGTTGGAGAGTTGAAATGTTAGCTTTGTCATGAAGTGTTAGCGATTAGGAGAAAGTGTCATTACACATTTTCTTTGAGAACGGGGGGGGGGGGTAAGGGGGGTCGGGGGGGGGGGTAATGTCGCCGGGGGTTTGTGTTAGCTTAACAAATAGTGGATAGATCACCCATTATGGAATTCAAGATTGACGCCTACGGAGTCTTTGAGCTATTCCTCTTTTTAAACGGGTCATAACGTTTTCTCTCCAAAATTTTTCCATATCAAAACGTCTATTAAACATCCTCTTGTTTACTGAAATTTCTTTATAAAAAACTGTATGAATGTTTAAAGAAAAGTTGATCTCAACTATTTGTATTGTAGTCTGCGTATATCTAAAAATGTCAATGTACAATACCTGTAGAACTTTTTCTTCAGTCCACTAGCTGCGACACACACCCGGAAGAGGGGGGGGGGGGGGGGTTAGGGGCACTTCATATCTAATTTATTACCATGCGTGTCAAAAATAAATAAAAAAAACACGTGAAAGGAAGTAATTTGGAGGCCAGACGCGGTCCGCACGAGTGCCAATTTCGTTAAAAAGCGACGGGGTTTGGGGGGGGGGGGCTATTTCTCACCGTTATTTTCACCGTTTTCCACAAGGGGGGGGGGGGGGTATTTCGGGATTTCATTCCGAGTTTCGTTGAAAAAGAGGTCATTGTTTCCAAATTAGCACTTCAAGTTTAGAGATTGTTTTAAAAAGTCATTTGGCGTGCATGGTAACCATTTGGTACGCGAGTGGCCACCCTCGGATCATGGACACGCGTTGTAACCAGTTGGCACGTGAGTGGCCCCGAGGATGATGGACACTCGTGATAACCAGTTGATACGTGAGTGCCTCCCCCCCCCCCAGATCATGGACACGTGTGGTTGCCAGTTACCTTAGAGCCAGCTATCCCGGATCATGGACATGCGTGGTAACCAGTTGGTACGCGAGTGCCAGCTCCCCCGGATCATGTACACACGTGGTAACCAGTTGGTACGTGAATGCCCCCCCCCCCGATAATGGACACATGTGATAAACAGTTGGTATGTGGGCGGCCCTCTCCCCTGGATTGTGGACACGTGTGATAGCCAACTGGTACGTGATTGCCCCCTCCCCCTAATGGCATACTTCTCCTTTCAGGTGTTATTCACTTCTTTTTCCTTACATCCTTATCGTCCGCAAGAAAGAAATCAATGTTTTCACTCCTTTACCATAACTATACTTGTGTAACCTGATGGCTCATTTTATATAGAGTTTTCGCGTTGTGTATTTTTCTTTTTGTTATTATTTCCCTATGTTTCGCGTTGTGTGTTGAAGTCTCAAATAAAACGAGTTCTCTGAAGTTTATGATTTTTCTTCTATTTTCAAATATGCATCGCCATGAAATAAAAAAAGACACAGTTATCTAGGCGTGAACCAAACGAGAACCAAGCGAGAACTGACCCGAACGAGATCGAAAAGAAAACTGAGGAGCCTCTGCATTATTTAGATATTTTAAAAGACACCCAAAATTTTGCTGCGTTGTTGTTTTTCTCCCTCCCATAGTTTTACGACCAACTTTAACGAAAATTTAATAGTCCCGGACCGGTCAACCCCAGCAAACACAAAACAGCTAAAATCTAGGCAGATATATGGCTTCCAAAAATATACGCAACAAGGCCACACAATGACAGACCCCGATTTTAACGTGGAAGATCACAAGACGTTATTAGCCCAATAAATTTACTTAATGCGCAGACCGAAAAATTGACAATGCCAGGTTATAGGTGTTGTAGGAGCCCCTTTAAAAAACAAGAGTTGGTGATTAATAAGGGAGGGAACACCCATATCGTTACATTCCTTCCCTCCTTTAAGATTTTTAGTTAATTAAAAATCAAATTATATTAATCACACGTTATAATAACATTAAAATATACGTCAAAATCAATCGGCAATTAGTGAATATGTCCACCGGCTAGTTAAGGCAAGTGGCTGTCCATACATTATCCACAAGTAAGCATCGATAGATGAATTGGTCAACTGGCCAAGTGCCAACCCATCCACTGGGTATCAAATGCACAAGTTATCTACACGATAATATATCTGGTAAAGACATATAGACACATCTTAAACGTAATATTGTTGATTAAGTCAACAATACGTCACTTAGTATCATTCGATATCAATATCTCTACTACAACTACACAACTTTTGAGTAAGTCAACATCATATCAATTTTTAACACATTTCACCAGCTAAGGTAACACAATAATTTGTACAAAAAAACTGATGGGACAACAGAAGTCCCACACACGCGATCACCTGTATGCATCGATGCCCTAACAAGGATCCAAATTTTTATTTTACGTTCCTGTGACAACTAGCTTGGCTGAAGTACCATCATTAGGTCCTTCATTTCTGGCTCTAGCCAACAGTTTAAATTTCCGGTACTTCCTTAAGTATATTAAAATCGCAAGAGCCCCTGCCCCGCTAGGTTTAACAATATTAATTCCAATGAAGAGCGATATAGCAATAATTAGACATGTGTAGGAAGTTTTCGCTTCCTCAATTTTCTATCACGTGAACTAGAAATTATATTTTGAAAGTGGTCTAAGGGAATATCATCAATTTTTGGAAGTTCGGAACGTCAGGGGTAAGTTTTGATAGTGAAAGTTCTTCATTAAATTTTAGGTATTGTTTTTCGGAAGATGAACCTATCATTCTTGTTGGCGAGGTGAAATATTTTGAAGATACTGAACAATTATTTTCGACCGCTATCAGGTGAACGTCGATTATTTCGACATTGCGACTTTCATCGGGACACTTTACTGTCAAGTCAAATTTAGAGGTTGTAGATACAAGCCAGAATTTATCGAATACGAACTTAATAACCGGTACTGGAGGGAACGCAAAGATTGTTTTTTTCTGCAGAACTGCTTAATTCTTGGTTGCTTGCGCATGAATAAAGAAAGCACACAAGTAGGGTAGGAAATGACATTTAACCAGGGGGATGTGAACTTGCAAGCAGGATATTTAGATATTTAGATATTTAGATCATCAAACAGTTTGCCAATACTCTCGTATTCTTGAGTGAATTGGTCCGATTTTTGTTTCAAAAGATTCATAATCTCTTGGCGTATACGCCGAAAGATGTCACAATGTGTCTTATTCCCAAGTTGCGGAGATTGTTCCTGTAACGTTTGTAGGGCTTCCTCAAAGCTTTTAATCCCAACCAAGGTTTGGTGAAGGTGGGTACGATAGGGCTTCAGATCAATGGTACAGGTAAGAATCCAAGAACTGTATGACGCATAAGCTGTATTCTCGTACAAAAAGTAGATTCCCGTCGGTGACTGGTTGCCATTAACACCAAGCACAGCGAACATAAACGTGACAGCGAGATAGCCAATCATCCTTCAACAACAAAAATCAAGATCCTTATACCCAACCATTCAGGTAAGCAAACTACATGAACACTCATGCAGATGAAACTACGTAAAGCCTAAAGATTTAAGGAGTCTAACGACATCCACGGCCGATATCGTCATATCCTCCTCCTGCTCGTCATTAATACGGGGCTTTTCGGTTTGATAATATCCCAGAATCCAGATGCAGAACGCTTCAAGTTGATCGGTTTGACGCGCTCGGCAGATTCTCGCCTGGGGCGTTCACACGATACATCAACGGTATTCCCGGTAGAATTTTCCGATGATGCATCGAGAGGTGAAGTCAATCGCACCGTTCTCAGCGGTTGTACTCTCACCTCCTCCTCGTCCTCAAATCTGTGTTTGGGGTCAAGAGTCTCATGCTCGGACCACGGTTTATCCCAGACGGCATCAGGGTTTGCTGGTTTGAGATGGTCAACATGGACTGTCTTTGCATTTCCAGCGACCTGATGCTTGATGGTGTAGGTCACTGGGAACGGTTGCGCAAGAATACGATAGAACGGTACCCACTTAGTCCGTTATTCGATTCGTTCGGTCTTGTTGCGTTGTTCACATAATAGACTGGATCACCTATTTTATACTCGGGAACGGGTGCATTTTTATTGATACGTTCTTTGTTCTTTTCGCGAGCATATTTAAGGTTTTCTTTGACGTCGAGGAATGCTGCCGTTCAAGTGCAGCAGGGAGATAATCGTTGCCCATGTACTGAAGTTTCGGTTGTAGCAGTGTATCGATGGGCAAGATAGGCTTCCTGAGATGCAGCAGATAAAAAGGCGAGTGTCGTGTTGAACTATTTACCGACATCCGATATGCCATGAGCATAGAAGGGACGCATTGATCCCAAGAGGAAGGGTCACGCATAGCGTACTTCGATAGTACGTCATTGGGGAAGCGGTGGACCCTTTCAACCTTTCCACTCTCATCTGAGTGAGTGTTGCGCTGGTTGCGAGGGCAGCGTATCACAAGCTAGCCGTTTCAGTCGTTTGTGTAACAAACCGAGTATCGCGAAATTGTACAACATTTGGTATTTTGTCGCGCCGTTGTCCGAAAGAATGTATTGCGGACAGGAATGCCTTGGTACCAACTCATTCAGAAGAACCTTAGCAACGGTTTCTGCCGACTTTTCAGGCAAACACCAGGCTTCAATCCATGACCTGAAATTATCGATTACGGTGAGAATGTACCTATTTCCATTTGCCGTTACAGGATACGACCCACAAAAGTCGAGGCCGACGGTCTGAAAGGGGAAGGTCGAACTGGGCATGTCCTGCATTGCAGTTCTGCCCCTCCTCGGCCGCCTCGATTCACATACCGTGCAGTCCCTAACAAACATGGCCACATCCCTAAACATGTTGGGCCAAAAGAAACGACGGCGGACATAATCATGAGTCCGCTCCAGTCCGACATGACTGCCATCCAGTTGAGACGAATGCATCTCTCTCTCTTATAATGCTCGTTCTCAATGACTTTGGCAAAGCCAATTGCAGGCGTTGGCTCTTATCAAAGCGCACCGGGTTTGATATGTGATAAAGAAGACCTGAGCTGATCATGTATTCTGGAACATATTTTCCCGTTTCGAGATCATCGATTACCTGTCGAAAATCCGGGTCGACCTTTTGTTTTCAAACAGGTCGACCTCGTTCGAAAATGAGTCTGGCAAAGAGTCGCTAAGTATGGCATCCTCTTTGGGTAGCATAAACTTTTCGAGTAAGCTTGCTCTTTGGAACTATCAATTACGTCAATGTCGTCAGGAGGTTCGTCATGACTAATTCTAGACAGCATATCGGCGGGAATGTTTTGTTTTCCCCGATTTATACATGATGTCACACCCGTATTCGCTGAGCATAATTGTCCACCTCTGAATCCTTGCATTTTTCATTTCGGTGGTAAACAACGACTTCAGGGGTTTGTGATTAGCATAAACCGTGATTCTGCTGCCAAGAAGGAACTGACGCAACTTGTTAACCGCGAAGACTATAGCAGACGCTTCCTTTTAGATTGTAGCCCATTTTCGCTGACCCTGACTCAATTGTTTCGAAACATATTGCAACACTCGCTCTCATTCCGGAGAGTCTTGGGTGAGAATTGCTCCGACCGCTCCCAAAGAAGCATCAGTATACAGTTTATATTGTTGACCAATTTGTGGATGTGCCAATACGGGGGAATTGCATAATGCCTCCTTACGCCGTTCAAAAGCCTGCTGGCACTGTTCAGACCATTTAAACCGAGCGCACTTCTTTGTCAAATCCGTGAGCGGGGACGCGATCTCACTGAAGGAATCGATGAACCTCCGATAGTAGGAAGCCATTCCAACGAAAGAGAGAACCTTGCGGACAGTCTCTGGAGGCTTGAGTTCTCGAATAACCTTAACCTTTTCGAAATCTGGTTCGATGCCATTTTACGACACTTGATGACCAAGAAAGTTAACCCTGTTGGCTGCAAAGTTACGTTTCGAGGATTTAAGCATCAAACCTGCTTTCCGCAAAAACAAGGGCCAAGTGGGTCACGTGTTCATCGGGAGAAGTGCTAAAAATGATTATGTCGTCGATGTATGAAAATGCGTAGATCCCAATATCGTCAGGACCAAGAACCTTATTCATGAGCTCCTGAAAGACCGGCGGCGCAGCACAAAGTCCAAATGGTAAGCGATTGAATTCGAAAAGACCCCTAAAGGAACAAAAGGCAGTTTTGGGCTTGCTAGATTCATCCATTTCAATATGATGATAAGAATTTTTGAGGTCTAAAACTGTGAAATTTTTGCATTTTTCAAAGTTGCGAGGATGTCTGAAATGTCAAGTAAGGGGTATGACTTTTTGACTGTTACTGAGTTGATTTTTCGATAGTCTATGCATATGCGTTTCTGCCATCTTGTTTTGGTACTATTACGATTGGTGACGACCATGGTGAGTGGCTAGGTCTTATGATGCTAGATTTTAACCAGTCATCTATTTGTTGTTCTACAAAAGGTCGTTGTGCAAACGGAGTTTTGTAAGGGCGCTGTTTGATAGGATCGTGTGACCCAGTGTTGATATTCACTTTGACCACATTGGTTTTCCCAAGATCTTCGTTTGATGTGGCAAATAAATCATGATTCTCGTTAATGAGTTTCTGAAATGACTCGCGGTGCTCTTTTGGAATATGACTTAAATCAATTTTTACCGATTCTTTTTTAATTTCCAATTTTGTTTCCTCTTTTGACGCATTCATTTCGTAAATAGGGTCCGAAATACTTTCCACGTATGCAACAACTTTATTCTTTTTTAACATAAACGCGTTGCTGGTATCATTTTTTACCATCAATCGAATACTGCTTTCGGTATTACCACAAAGAATACTGGGGGCCACAAGACCTGGTTGTTCGTAGAATGGTAGGCAATTGTCTAAAGGACTAACCAAAATGTGATTGTCTAGACTCTCTTGTTTGTGTTTTGCAAGAGTGCATTTTATGATTGCTGTTGACTGTGGCATGACTAAAGTGTTTTGATCTATGTGAATAAGACTGATGTTGTTGTGTGTTCGTTTGCCTTTTAAAAGTATGACTTGTGAGCCTATGCGTAGAGTTTGTTTCGAGAAATCCCAGTGAGCATTGAAATGTGATAGGAAATCACTTCCCAAGATTATGGCTTTGGGTGTATTTTTGATAACTGTAAATGTAAATGAGTACTGCTTACACCCAACACTAAATTTTAGGGTTGTTCTTCCTTGGACCTCGAGTGAATGGCCTGTGACACTGGATAGTCTGAGATTTGTAGCAGTTTTAAGTTGTGTTTTTACTTTGCTGGATAGACTTTTGTAAAACTTGTATGAGATTATACAGCGCCAGTGTCGACCAAACCATTGACTGTTGTCCGACCAAACCTCAAAGGGCACATTTTTGCCCACTGTGGCTGGTTTGCAGAACTTATAGGGCACACTTTACCTAATGTATTGTCCTGCTCCTCTACATTAGGACATTTTAGTTTTCCGAATTCTTTTGTGCTTGTTTGTTTTTCAATTTTAGACAGTTCTTCTTCATGTGCCCAACTTTTTCACAATAAAGACATATAGGCTTGTTGTCTTCCGTCCATTGAGGTTTTTTATTTGATTTAATTTGTTTTTCGAGTGCACCTATTCTTTCAAGTAAGTTTTGGTATTTTGTGTCTTTTGTGAAGTTATCTGTCGCTAAAGTTTCTAATTGGCTAATTCTAATTGGTTTTACCATTTTATCTTGTTTTACCTTGTTAACCGCATCTACCTCCATCGGCTCTTCTGTTCGGCGTCATATCGAGAAGTGTCTGGACGCCTGTTGCTCTCTGGTGGCCTCTTGGACGGCAGCCGCAAAATCGGTGGGATGATTACATATGAGGCGCTGGACGATTACGTCATCTACCACCCAATCAATCAGTGCACCGACCATAACATCTTGTATGAGATTTTGACTTAAATCTTGATTTGGGTAGGCCTCATGGGCCAGTGAGCGTATGCGCACACCAAATGCTTGAACGGATTCACCTTTATGTTGGCGTATCCTCCTAAGCTTGGTTGACGCTATGTGAGCGTCACCAACGCCAGAGTATTGTGCAGCTAATTCAGCACGAATTTGTGCCCAATTAGCCTGTGGAAAATTTCGCGTGATCCGAGCATAAAACTCTGCTGCGGGACCCTTAAGGGTCTCAACAGAGAGCACCCGACAGGCGGCGTCCTCGCCACCCAGGGCTACAGAGATTCTTTCAACGTCCGCAACCAAGTCACGGAATCGCCTACCCCCGTCGCCATTGAAATCGGCAATACGTTTTCCCAAGCGCCCTGCTCTAATTTCCATGAATCCTTTATACAATGACCAGCTAAAAAATCAGACTTTCTTAAACCCCTTTTATATATATTTGTTTTACTGTTCCAGTTCCTGTTATGATGATTAAATATCTTGAAATGAGAGTTAGCTCCTCCGTGAAATGAGGTCCAGCTCCTAAGTGAAATGGCAGTCAGCTCCGTGAAATGGCAATCTGCTCCGTGAAATGACAATCAGCTCCGTGAAATTGCAATCAGCTCCGTGAAATAGCAATCAGTTCCGTGAAATGGCAATCAGTTCCTTGAAATGGCAATCAGCTCCGTGAAATGGCAATCAGCTCCGTGAAATGGCAATCAGCTCCGTGAAATGGCAATCAGTTCCGTGAAATGGCAATCAGCTAAGTGAAATAGCAATCAGTTCCGTGAAATGGCAATCAGCTCCGTAAAATAGTAATCTGCTCCGTGAAATGACAATCAGATCAATAAGTGTCCTTTATTCATAGGTGTCCACAATAGTCCGGTTGTACGCAACACAGGTTTTACTGTACCACTATATTTTCAAAGTTCCAGGCTCGTTAATTTTTCAATTAAAATATCCTGGTCACAACACTAAATTATGTAACCTGACGGCTCATTTTATATTGTGTTTTCGCGTTGTGTATTTTTCTTTTTGTTATTATTTCCCTATGTTTCGCGTTGTGTGTTGAAGTCTCAAATAAAACGAGTTCTCTGAAGTTTATGATTTTTCTTCTATTTTCAAATATGCATCGCCATGAAATAAAAAAAGACAAAGTTATCTAGGCGTGAACCAAACGAGAACCAAGCGAGAACTGACCGAAAAGAAAACTGAGGAGCCTCTGCATTATTTAGATATTTTAAAAGACACCCAAAATTTTACTGCGTTGTTGTTTTTCTCCCTCCCATAGTTTTACGACCAACTTTAACGAAAATTTAATAGTCCCGGACCGGTCAACCCCAGTAAATACAAAACAGCTAAAATCTAAGCAGATATATGACTTCCAAAAATATACGCAACAAGGCCACACAATAACAGACCCCGATTTTAACGTGGAAGATCACAAGACGTTATTAGCCCAATAAATTTACTTAATGCGTAGACCGAAAAATTGACAATGCCAGGTTATAGGTGTTGTAGAAGCCCCTTTAAAAAACAAGAGTTGGTGATTAATAAGGGAGGGCCCACCCATATCATTACACTTGGGTATTTGCCAAAATCGCCTCGTGTATTAAATTTATACGAAAAGTTTAGCCATGCCATGCTTTTTCCATTTTTTTCTTTTGAGTTTGTCCGTGGAACTGGAGGCCGTTAAGGCTATAAAGATAAATTTGGATATGATAAACTTCAGTATGTATAGCTGATCCTTCTGTATTTTTTAATTTGCGTAATTTTTCAGTTACAAAACGACAAAACAAATTTGCGAAACAGGCGGCAAGAAACTGAAAGCAGTAGTTTAAAGTGGCATGATATCAGCCTCGGTGTATTGATCGCCCAACTCTCAATGAAAGCCATCACAACGTGTGTGTTCAAGTTTAAGTTGGCTGCAGCGTTTGGGTTTTTCCCATTTGATTGATAGAGGGTGATTAGACGCCGTGAAAGCCACATTTTTTCAACCATAACCTTAGAGAACGATGGGCACTATTTTGAAAACGGTTAGAGATAGAGCAAATTTGAGTTCATTTTAGACCTTTTGGGACTAAAAGACGATACGTAAGAGGTACCTCGGTGACCTTGACTTCCTCGGCCATGGTCAAAGTCAAAAACCGAAAGTTGACCATTATCTCGAAAACGGTTAGAGATGTAGCGAATATGAGCTTATTTTCGACCCTTTGGGGCCAGAAGACTCTATGTAAGAGAAACCTCGGTGACCTTGACCTCCTCCGCCATGGTCAAAGTAAAGAACTGGAAGTGGACCATTATCTCGAAAGGGGTTAGAGATAAAGCAATTTTGAGCTTATTTTCGACCCTAAAAGACGATATGTAAGAGGTATCTTGTTGACTTGACCTCCTCGGACATGGTCAAAGTAAAAAACCGGACGTTGACCATTATGTCGAAAACGTTTCGAGATTTTCGACCCTTTGGCCCTAAAAGATGATATGAAAGAGTTACCTCGGAGACTTTGAATTCCTGGACCACATCCAAAGTCAGAAACGGAAAGCTGACCATTATCTCGAAAACGGTTAAGATTTTGGACCTAAAAGATGACATGTAAGAAATACCTCGGTGATCTTGACTTCCTCGGCCATGGTCAAAGCCAAAAACCCAAAGTTAACCATTATCTTGAAAACGGCTAGAGATAGAGCGATTTTGAGCTTATTTTCGACCCGTTAGGCCTAAAAGACGATATATAAGGAGTCAAGAGTTTAGAATCGTATTTTTTGTGACCCCCAAGTGTAATTTTCGCTACTAAGTAGCGTATAAGGGACTTAAATGACAAAAATTTCATGTTTGCATATAAAATGACCAACCAGAACTGCTGCATTATGTCGGCCAAATTGGTCATCCTAACCCTAGCCGTCTCAGAGGAATTCGTGAGACCAGGTTATGGCGAAAAAAAGAAATCATACGGAAACACTTCACCGAATCGCACGAATTCAATAAATTGTAATAAGCACTTGTTATGCCTTGATTAATTAACGTTTGCTGTTTTAAGTCTATTGTGTCTATTACCATTCTAATAGAACATTAAAATATTAACTGGAAGACATACCGGTACTTTTTCACCAGGAAATAAAGCACGCATCGTGTTCTGACTCAACAACCCACATTTTTTGTCATGTACTTGTTGCATCCTATACCACACCAATTAGCTGCTTTCAATGCAAGTACATCCAAAGAGTATAAACAAAATACACTGTCTTTGGTACATCTTAGCTTGCTTGGTATTGAATGACTCTACTTGTTGTACTGTTGAAATCAGAGTTGAGGATCTTGATTTTTACTTGAAGTGACATATAGGGCATATGTGGTTTCACGTGTCTATTAGTCTAAGGGTGAAGACACGTTACGATCACATGATATGCTATGCTTTCTAAAATATAATTATGCAGTAATTAAGCAATAAATTATTGTGTGTATGGACGGGTATTTTGAAGCATATCAATCGCTGGTTGACAGGCGGTATAAAAGTTGAATGGGCAAAATGAAATTGTTTTAAATAAATGATTGTTTCTTTCGTTGCTATCTTATCGTCATTTTGTCATTAATGCGATAAATGTTAAGTAAAACCTTGGACTTCATCAATGTATCCAACGTCAGGATCTATAACAAAAAAATCCTTAAAAGTAGCTGTATTGTTATGTACGGATAAATATGCTTATTATAAATCCATAATTATTCAAAGATATGCGAAAAATGGAAACGTTACGTGTGAGCGTACCGAAACGAATAAGAACATTTTATATGGGTTATTTTCTACAGGAATGCTTGAAGGGACTTGTGTTGGGAATTGCTGTGGTAGTTTTTTTGTACATTGGTTCAAAACGCATTATGCATAATGATTCAAATGTGTATACATATTATGCAACGTCATACAATGTTACAACAAATGTGTCGCTCAATAACTGTCAATGGTTGCCGGTGATAGCACACGGCTATTGCAATAAAACGTATAATGACAATATGGACAACATCCAGGTGTCTGTTGGGGATTCTGTCAGATGCAAATGCAGCATGTTTTACAAGTTTACTTTCAAAGAAGGTAAACAAGAGGATCTTGACACTTTGATATTTTATTGCAATGACACCGGATATTGGCAGAAACCTGCAGCTTCATGTGACTTAAGTATTAGGGAAATCATCGTGATGTTTGTTTGTGTAGTTGTAGAGTTGGCGATTCTATATTTTAGTCTAACTTGTCTGTTAGTAAGCCTTCTGTATGAAAGTAATTGGATATTATCGCACAGAGTTACTCTCACTTTGTTGTTGATGCTAATTAAAATAAGCCAGTATAGGCGATTTTATACAGCTGGCACAGCGATGAAAATAACTGGATTAAATAAGGCTACATCCTTTAAACTTTGCTAAAATGGCTGTTAATAAAAGATATTACCAATAGCAATAATGCTCGCACCTTTTTTCATGCAATGGTGCTATGTAATAAAGATATTGTTGATTGTCTCTTAGAAAACGACCATAAAAGGGAAATATCTTGTTTAAGAGATGCGATTGACAACGAGTCCTTCTTATCGATACTGCTGCAAAATCCTGTCAGTCACTTATTTAAAACACCGGAAGAAATACATGAAGTTATTGTTAAACTTCTAGAAGCCGGATGCCCAATTAATGATCCTAAATGGAACTTTGCAGCTGCCTTAGACAAGATGCCAGTCGAAACATGTGAGTTGCTTTTAAAGTATGGAGCAGACATAAACAGCTGTCATAAAAATGGTATGCCGCCTCTCCATGTCACAATAGAACAGCAATCCTTTAGTAAAATAAAACTCTTGATTCAATACAAAGTTGATGTGAAAGCTTGGTGTGACCTGAGTCCCTTTGAATATGCACTGGAAAAGGAATGTAATGCTAGCATTTTACATGAATTGCTTAATTATGAGCAAATTTCGGAAGCTGGACTTGTGCATTATATTAATAAGATAAGAATGGTATCGAAAACGGGAAGTTCACTGCTTTATGAACTGATTGCATTACAAATAAAAACAAATATATGCGATTTTTTAGATTACGATTGTTTAAGCAAGAAAAATATATTCGGAATGTCACCATTGGATGTCAGCTTAGCCAATAAGGAAATTCATTCCATGATATTACAGAAATTCTCAAACGAATCCCTGGAGATATGCGAGGACATGAAGCAATGGTATACGAACAAACGAAAATGGTCCTTCAAGTTTTCGCCTGGTAGTGCATTTCGCTGTGTAGGTCTAACATGTACTGAACTTTACAAAAGTGCCCGCAGATTTTTTGAAGATAATGAATTTTGCAAGGACGAGAAACAAGAAATTGAAACCTGCGTTACAAAAATGATCGAGGACATATCAGACCAATTTAAAAGTTCAACAAAATATAAACACTTCCAGTTTACGCTTAAAAAGGCAGGAGTGTTAGCGAAGATACAAAAATATTTCTGCCTGACGAATTTGACTTTGTTTGTGAAATTTCAAACACTGTAGAATGTTTTACAATGACAATGTCCAAAGAAAGTGCTGTACATATGAACGTGAAAGTAAAAGACAGAAACGGTTCTCTTTGGAGAAATCTTATTTCTGAGCTTGAGCATTTCAAAGCCCAACTGGATTCTTGGTCGTTTAATAGAGAATTTACAAATGCTTTTGAAGAGGCACTGGCTATTCAAGGTTTTAAGAAATTTGGCTCTCTTTGCAAGTATCACGGTTGTTTAGAGAGGAATTCCAAAATACCTCGCTTGCGTTTGAAATGGTTTGGACAAATATTTCGAGATATGGACATTACTATTGATCTTGTTCCCGCTTTTCCCATTCCCGAGGAATCAGTGTCTGTGCTAACACGGTTGAAAGTAAAAAGTCCTGATCAGGTGCTTTATGTAATTCCGAAAGGCAGTCATCTGCAAAACCCACAAGCTTTGCCAATTTCATTTAATAATGTTGAAACCGACACAATACTTGGGCTTCCACAAGAAATTCACCAAGCATACATTCTTTGCAAAGCTCTCCGACTGCCTGAAATATGTCTAAAAGGAAACATGGCTGATTTGAACATATCAGAACCAGCTCGAACAGAAGATTTCTTAAAGTCTTACATTTTGAAAAATTGTGTTTTCTTACTTTTGCGGGAAAATAAATTTAAATACAACATGCATTTAGGATATGAACATTGCGCTTTTGTAAAGTGGGCAGAATTAATTTATCAAACTTTGGAGGAACACTTAAAGGCTGGAATAATGAAACCGTATTATACAGATGAACCTGATATATCACTGTTTGAATGTCTGCATGAAAGCGATATTTACTACAATTCAAAACGCATTTGCTGTCAATATAGGGATGTATTGCTTTTTATGTGCAAGAATATATTACAATTCCTTCGTAAAGATCCACTCTACGAACAGGGTACAAAATGTTTGGTGAAGAAAAGACGTTGTAGCTTATCAAATTGTTTATTTACTGGATCCGTAAACATATACGAGGGATTACAAACCCACTCATCAAGATACAGAGGATTGACAACCTTTAGTGTGGTGGGAGGGGACCGTATCCAAGAAGCAAGGAAAGTGACTCGTAGCCAGCGTGACGAAGACCATGAAGAAGGCGAAACGTCACGATGTCTAAAATCAATCATAGCAAGCCAATTCTTTTGATTGAAATAGTGATGACTTATATGGCAATTGGTGGGTAATTTCCAAAATATACTTTTAGTTTGATACTGTTTTTAGTATTTGACATTTTACTTTCAAAAGACAATGTTGTCGGTCCGTGTACATTTCGTTCTTTCAATATTTCATTTTAAATGGAAAATGAAAAATCGACTCGATTTTCCATTTTTTCATTTTAATTGGAAACGAAGGTCAAGAAAACGAGAAAATATAGCAATTTCAAATTTCTATATTTTGTCCAAAATGAAAAATTTGGTATAAACGACATAAATAAAAACATGTGGCCTGACACAAATTCTGACTCAAAAGATGAAAATATGTCTCTAACTGGCTGCTTGATGACTGAAAAAAATCAGATATAATCATGATCTTCCTTACCGTTTAGCTCATTCCATTTGAAAAACAAACCTTTGCGCAGCATCCGCATACTGTTGTTATCAAAACACTGCATTCCTTTTGAAATGAAAATGCAATTATTTTCGTTATTATTCAAATCTAAATGCAGCAAAAATCATTTGTTTTGTATCTTAACCTCTTCAACTCATGGATTTTGATGCTGAAGCGTTTTAGATCAACTGTTTTGATAACATGTCCCTTGAAAGATCATAACATGATGTTTTGATGCGTTCGACGTCATGAGATTGATATATATTACTCAACAATGCAGACGTCAAGCCTTATTTGAGTTAAACTTGGCCAGTATCAATGCATAAAGATACACAAATTAACAGATAAACATGGCCACAAAAAAAGAAATCTTTGTTAGAATTCACCATTACACTCTTTACTTTAGTATCCCTTCAAAAAAGATCGGAGAAGAATTATTTTGAAGGATTGTTTTGGATTAACGTCAAATTTTATTTTAATAGTTTTGAGCAAACGATTGTAGCGGCAGGGGTTTGGGATGTATTTAAGGCACTACAACTGCCCCTAAACATATTTCATATGCCCATAGTTTGAGTCATAATCGACAGAACTCGCAACACCATGTGTTTTGTTTATGTCGCTTATACCACCCTCCCCCCCCCCATTGTTCATCTTTCATTTTGGATGAAATGTGGCAATATGAAACTGCTATGCTTCTGGTTTTTCAATTATCGTTTCAAAATAAAAATACAAAATGGAAAATAGAATCGATTTTCCATTTTGTATTTGAAACGAAATATTGAAAGGATGAAATGTACATGGACTGTTGTCCCTATGAAACAAAGTCAAATCAAGCAATGTCCAATAGAACGGTAATTCAAAATTTCCTGATAGTTAAGTAATTGACCTTAATCTAATGTGACGAGAACACGGGTGATGCTCAAAGAGCGTGAATAGAATAATGACATATACGGAAAAATTCTTCTCTTCGATTTTTTAGGTATGAACATTCCAGTTTTAAAAATACTGTATTATTAGGTTACTTGCTGGTCATTCACTTTGTCAGTTTAGTTGGTTTTCACCATCTTGAATACAATAAAAATAATTTAAAGTGTGAAGAAATGAAGTAACATATTTCTTATTACCATACAAGGGTCCTATTCACCCGAACCTCGGAGCATTTTTCAGTGTGTGACCTACCCGCTAAAAGCTGCACTTTGTAGTAATGACATTTTTCTATGCTGTAACATGGGAAATGAAAATTTTATGCTAAATCTTGTTTGTTTAAATTTAATGGAATTAATAGAACTTTTTTCGGTACTTAGCCGTGTCATAGTTTCACAAAGGTTGACATTACCCTCACCAACATTGTAATGTAACAATAAGGTCTTAAATATCTCAAAGGAAATGAGCGTGAGGATTGAAATCCAACATATATGCATAATTCATACATTTTGGTGTGTAATTGCAAGTAATCCTTGCAGTATGTAACAATATTTTTACTGCCTTAGCAATTAATCAATATGCGTCCAGGCAGCAACACAAAATACTGGGTGTTTTCAAATCTAATAATGTATGTAATTTTGATGTGAAAATGTGCGTATTAAACAGGACATGTGTTTGACTTCTTAACTTTATGCTTTATCTAGTTTTAAGAGATTATGAAAACATTGGTTGAATCTTAGTTTCATGTATTGTGAGTGTCTTTCTTTTTTTAGCCTTTTATTAAGTAATAATAATTCCTTGTTGAAATCAGAAAGACAAGCCCTAATTGAAGCTTTGTAGACCACGTAACAAGTACCTGCCACTGGCCTACTTACTACGGCAGGGTCAATTGCTTATTCATCCTTTTTTCTGGTAAAAACTTTCAGAACACTGGATATGTAAGCCTGGAGAAGCCGGTTTATGTGAAGCTTAGTTTGGGGACCAAAAGTGTGTGTAATGTTAAAAATTCTTAATGTTAAAAAAGGAGCCATTGTCAGTTTTCACTATGTAATAGCCTCAAGGTTCCGCTGCGTACACTGTCATTAAATACATTTTCATTATATCCACGATAGGTTGTTCTCGCTTTCTTCTGGCCTGGTTCATTTGCTCTTAAACTGCAAATATATAAAACGGCTAATGTACTTGTGTAGTTTTTAACATGACCTGTTTGAAAAACCAACTGAAATTATGCTTAGCTTAACAAAATTCAAACTTTCAAGGATGCTGTATTGGGAGTCGCAAATTCTTATTATGTATGGCTTTTTTTAGACATTCCCAGGTTTTTATCATACCTGGGGTTCAACTGACATTGTCATATATGTGGTATTCTGCTGATCAGAGCTGAGATGCCTATAGTTGGTGTGTATTCTTTGCTTTGATGCTTATGTTCATGAATTTCATGGTAAGCAAAAATTTAAAGAAATAAAATAATATGTAAACATTTTACAGAACGTGTTAATTTCTTTCATTACACTTGGGGATTTTCCCAGTTTATTACTTTCGTACGACTTACGTAAAGTGTTTCCGTATGTTTCCATTTTCCCACCAAAACCTTGACAGTCGGCTGGTACTAGGACAACCAAATTTGGCAGAGACATAATGTCGGATGTGTAGTTGGTCCAGCGCAATCATTAATATTTAATATGTAAAAATGGACATTGAAATTTTGCCATTGACGACCTTAATCAGCAAGCAAAAGCTTTGATTTTGCATTTAAAGGAACTGGCATGATATCAGTCTAGGCGTATTGATCGCCCAACTGCCTACCATGCGAGCCATCACAGCATGCGTGTGCAACCAGAAGTTGGCTGCAGCGTTTGGGTTTCCCCATTTGCTAAAGTGTGCTGAAGTTTGGCTCACTGACAGAGGGTGATTAGACGTCGTAAAATCCGCATTTTCAAACTACGACCTTAGAGAACGATTTACCATTATCTCGAAAACGATTAGAGATACCGCAATAACCTTGACCAGCTCGGTCATGGTCAATGTCAAAAAAACGATTTGGGGCTTATTTTCGACACTTTGGACCTAAAAGACGATATGTAAGAGGTACCTTGGTGACCTTGACGTGCCCGGCCATGGTCAAAGCGAATAACCGGACAACCATTATCTCGAAACCGGTTAGAGATAGAGCGCTTTTAAGCTTAGTTTTTACTCTTTTGATCTAAAGGACGATATGTAAGAGGTGTCTCGGTGATCTTGGCTTCCTCCGTCATGGTCAAGGTCAAAAACCGGAAGTTGACCATTATCTCGAAAACGGTTAGAGATAGAGCTATTTTGAGCTTATTTCGAACCTTTCGACCTAAAAAGCGTTATGTAGGGAGTACCTAGCTTACCGTGAACTCTCCGGTCATGGTCAAAACTGAAATTTCAAAAACGGTTATAGAGTTGATGCGATTTTAAGCTTATTTTCGACCGTTATGGCCTAAAAGAGAAACTGTAAGGGAAGAGGTGCCTTGGTGACCTGCACCTCCTTGTTATTGGTCAATTCTGAATTTTTAGAGTTGAAAATCGTATTCTTTGTGGCACCCAAGTGTAATTCCCGCTGCTCGGTAGCGAAAACGGTCCAGTTTTGATATTAAGAATGGACGTTTCCCAAATAAGATCTAATTCAATGGCAGGTGCTTTATTAGATGCGGCTTGCGCAGAAATCTTACCTTGTCAGGCAGGTATTTTACAAATAGCGACAATGCTTTGACATTGATCAGAGCTGCGAATAATTATTTATGGATTATAATGAGATGTCAATGTTTCATCAATTAAATCACAGCCGGTTACATTCTTCGACATTTTTGCTATTGGATAACCTTTTCTGTATGTTATCATTAAGAGCTACATGAGATCGGCTCTCTTGGGATTCAAGGTGTGACAGTCCCTTAGTCCAACACTAGAGAAAATATTTAAAAATTCTGATAGGCTTTATGTTGGTTTGTTAAAAAAAATGTCTTCAATAAAATGTTAAGCATTAGTAAATAGTTGCCAATTACATCTTCATGAGTTCATCTGATTTTAATTGTAGGGCTTTGAAACCAATGAATATATGTTTGCACATGCATAAATACACACACACAAATGTATACACAAATCATCCATAAAGACCTGGGAAATACTTTAATAATCAAATTTGAAATATTTATTTGTCAAATGTTTCAAGCACTGTTTTCTTTGCGAATACATGGAAGTAAAGACACCATGAAAAATAAGATGGCAAAATGGTCACACATCCAGTGACTCACTGAGTAATATTTTGAGTCATTTGATGAACGTTACTGAGCAGGAGCAAATAAAATCAAATTGTGTAATAAAAAGGTTGGACATTATTCACAAAGCAAGGATCATTGGTCACAATAGTCATATCCAAACAACATTAAAAATTCCAGTTTGTACATGTACAATTCAGAATCGATTTTTTATCAAATAAAAATATTAAGGCCTGCAGCATAAACTCAATATGATCAAAAGTCACCACCAGCACTTGATGCATTAGAAAGAGTAATTATTTTTTATATAAACGAATTAGAATCAACGCAAACTTTCCTGATGCCATAAAGTAATGAGGGAGAATAATAACGTCACAACTAAACAGTTAGTAGGAGTAACAGAACTATTTTATCCTAGCGTTATTTTATCTTATGAATTAAATAATAAAAAATGTGAGCTATTCTGACACGTTAATAGTTATAAAACATAAGAAAAAACAAATGCGTTATTTTAAATTATTACATAAAAACAACCTTTTTCAAATTTGACCAAAATAATACTGTTGGTTTTAGATCAAAAGAAAACGATTTCTCGCTTTAAAGAGTAGGCTACAGTGAGAGCCTAGCCCCAAACAACCAGATAGGCTGCAGTGATAGCTATGCCCCAAACAACCTACCAGACTACAGCAACGGCTCTGCCCCTAACAACTTGCCAGGCTGCAGTGATAGATATCTGCCTCAAACAACCAGCCAGACAAAAGTGGTAGCTATATCGCCAAATAACCTTCCAAGCCACAGTGAGAGCTATGCCCAAACAACCTGCCAGGCTACAGTGACATCTATGCCCGAAACAGCCTGCTCTACCCATCATGTATTCCCGCCTCAATGGAGCGTGGGAGTATCCATCCATGAGTTCGCATTCACTGAAGAAAACACATCTTGTTGCACTGACCAAAAACTAGGCTTGTTTTCAGAGTAGTTTTGATTGCTGAATAAGGGGAATAACAAAGTGTGTACATGTTCTTGTTATTAGGAAAGTAACTTGTGCTGCAGTTCTGGTGTGCAATTTTTGCTTTGAAAGTGTAATGACAATGCACTGAACCATTTGGAATTTCGCAAAACACAACAAACTGATAAAATGACATAGCTTAAAAGGGAGCGGTTAAATAAGGAGAGGGGTTGACAGTTGAAACCCAAATTGAAAAATGCACAGGGATCAAAAGCTTTCTATAATGATGAAGCGCGAAATGTACACGAGTTTTTTATATTTATCTTTAAAGTTAAGTTTACTGGAATGTAGACACAAAATTTGGCACAAACTTAAGCATAAGCTGTAGTTGACACTTTAAAAGAAATAGAATTGCATTTTTTAAATGTGCATACAGCTGAAATGAAACAATTAAGTTTCCTGTCACTTGAAACTTCACCAATGGCAAACAGTTGACGCCATACACGCGAGACCAGTCTCAAAGTCTTGTCACAATGAAGTACACATACGGCTTTTATCACTCAGTCTACTCAACACAATGGGCGTAGAAGGGCTAACATATGTGACAGCAAGGCCACCGCCCACAGACACGTGTTTCCCAATACTTGTGTGCCCTTGTTTACAACCAACAATAAATCCGTTGGTTCTGAAATACAAACATAAATTTTAATGAAACACATTATTACAACAATCAATTTATATATTAGGCTGGGTTCATATTGCAAGCCAATATATATATATATATATATATATATATATATATATATATATATATATATATATATATATATATATATATATATATATATATATATATATATATATATATATATATATATATATATATATATATATATATATATATATATATATATATATATATATATATATATATATATATATATATATAACTCTCAATTAATCAGACGACCCGCTTAACCGGACAGATTTTGAGTCCCTTTTTATTTTCCATTCAATGCCACGATAAAGAAACCTCAATAAAGCGGACATTTCACTATTCCGGGCACCCGACGTGGTAAAACAAATGCAAGCTTTTCTCTATAAAGAACACTAATTTACCCTAATATTTGTATCCTGAACATGCACGTGCGATTGTTTTAGCGGGCGCAGCATCGTATAACCACATTCGTTTTAGGGTATTGGTATTCAGTTAAGTGTCAAAATGCAACCCTTTTTGGGACCTCTATTGCAACAAAATGATAAAGAACTTGTATTGCAGTTGGTGCTTGATAATTTTAGCAATGATTTTAGGCATCTAACGGATATGTTTTGAAAACGCAATAACATTACATTTCAGTCATTGTGTGTTTAGGAAGCATACATTAATCTTGATGTAGCCAAAAAAGTGACAGAAATATTACTAACAATTACTGCGATATACGAATCGACACTTCCAAAGAAATCCTGGAGAAAATTCCCCGAGGGAACATCCATGGTGGAGAGGTAAATCTCTGTATAGGTTGCCCGTTTAAGGTTTTCACTGAGTATGATAAAAATGGAGGTGGGTGGGGGGAGGCTTTTCTCTGCAGTTGCCAGAAGAGGCGGATTTCCTCAACAGGCATATTTATCCCAGCGGGGTGGCGGGGGAGGGTTTTGTTATTTCCACCCTTCCAGACAATTCATGTCTCAAGTATTTATCACTGTGAAAAACTGAACTATGAATTGCATAATTTGTACAATAAAAATAGTGATATCGCGTGTGGAAAATAAGGTATCCTCAATATACCAGACACCGCGCTAAACTAGACAATTAGTTACAAGTCCCATGGTGTCCGGTTCACTGAGGTTTTACTGCATATATATTCCAGACTGAACAATATTCATGAAAATTGATTTCAAACACGCCCGCTATCACCGGATCACCAAAAAGATGGGGTAACTTGAACGTACTGGTAGTCACGGCCCCGGCTAGATGGCGATTCCAGAATAATATTACAGAATGACCCCTGTACAACGTCGCTCTGCCGAAGTCTATACATCGTTGAGAAACATTTCGACTTTCACTTTCCTTTTTTTTTCATTTGACCAATTTAGACGTTGTTTCAAATTAAATAATGAACCAAAATCTGACGTTGAATGCGACGTCATTCCAATGTTGTTCAAACGTCTCAACGTTTACTTGGTAGGATAACAGTTATTCTTGTAAGTTATAATAGTTTTATTATTTGATACATTATTTGATACTCGTAACAGCAATAATAATAATAATAATAATAATAATAATAATAATAATTCTTGTTTTGTTATTAAAATCCGTGGAGGAATGTATTTATGCTGTTTTGTTGAAGAGCAGATTTGCGAAAGGAGAGCCTTTTTGGGACAATTTTTTTGAAATCTTACGAGAGGGGGGGGGGGGGGGGGGGGGGTTGGGTAATGTATCTGGAACTGGGCGGCTGCACCTACATGTCGATTGCGAAATATTTGTGCCACATCATAATACATTTCTTTCAGGCCTCGGTGCTACATAGGCGAAGGATTACGAAGTCTGTGTGTTGCGAATCGATGGCAAGGGGCTCACCTGACGTTGTGTTTGAACCACCATATCTAAAGGGACTTTCTGGTTGAAGGAGCAGTGTAGTCGACACTTCCGGCTTCTGTGTCGTGGGTCTCCGGTGCGGCCTCTCAGTGGGTACCTCTACCTTGCTTTCTCGCTTACACGTGCTCGGGTCGGGATTACTCGGGCATTCAAACAAGGCGCCATCGACGGATACGTCTTAGAATAGATAGAAAAAAAATCAATATATAAACCACAGTCTTACCTATAACAACGTTATGTCATTGCCATGTCTCAGAATTAAAAATAGTTACAGAATACGCCACACTTTGCTTTCGGTTGTTACAAACACTTTAAAAAATTAAGTGTTAGTCTCAAAAACATTCACTTCATATTTTAGTTGCCGAGTTTTTAAGAGCTTTTTGTTTTTAAGAGCCCTTACCCAGTAAATGCTGCGACGTTGAAACGACGTCGCAATCGACATCGGAGTGCAGTCACGTACGTGTTGATTGTACCTTCCGACGTTCGACGTTGCGTAAAAGTTGCAAATGGAAGTCGGAACAACGTCTTGACGTTAAATACACGTCGTGAAAACGACGGCATAAAGACGTCTGTACAATAATAGTTTAGACTCGCCACCTTGGCAATCATAGTTTGGTGACCCTTTCATCACCGTACCCCAACCCTTGGGTCAGGCAGGAAACGTATGAAGTCGATGCATGCATGTTTTTCAAAAGCAGGTGGGAAAAACTTGAGCGCTCTCAAAGTTATCATACTTAATGTCTTCGGTCTATTATTACGTTTTTGATCTATTTTACAAGTAGCCTTTCATGACTACCATTTCCGCTTAGCCATAACACAAGGCGGTTGTTTTTTGGTTGTGAGTCTGACGTTTATACAACGTCGATTTTTCGACATCTATCCAACGTCGATTTTCAGACGTCTGTTCAACGGTACTCCAAAGACTTTGGTTGGATGTCAGAGAGAGTTTTTTTTTTGGTTGCCACCAAACGCAACGTCTAAACAGCGTTGATCACCCAACGTCTATTCAATGCTGTGTGAAAGACGTCAGTGAGGCGTTGATCTGTGGTCATACCGATCACCACCAAAATACAATCATGTTGAGCTAATGTTGTTGCGTGGTCGGGTCGACGACCTCAGATCGACGTTGGAAGAATGACCTCTGATATTCGTTGTACCTGTTTTCTCAAAGCAGTTATGCAGCGTTACCTGCTGTGAGAATGTTGATTGAGTCGTTTTTAGAATCTATGAAAGACGGTAAAGATGTGGAGAAAAAACCAGTCAGTAGACACATTTCCGAACCCGCCCAGTGCACCGTGAACAACACATGAGCATTGCAACAGTTCTGAAGACCTGCGTGTTTACGTTGCGTGTTGACAAGTGTAACGTTGACCCAGTTTTAAGAAAACGTCAGCAAATTTTGAAACGGCTCAGCATTCATTAAAAACAAAAGCCATGACTTTACCGAATTGATTGATGAAGGGGGTATCGATGTTTCGGCACTGGATAAATTTGTTCAATTTATTGTAATTTTTGTATTTAATCAACGTCAAACACACGTTTTAAGGGGTGTGAGATTTGGGTGGGGGCAATTGTAACTTGTGCTATGCATCATTACACATATATACACCAGGACCCCGGAAATACGACCACCTGCGGAACTGGGCCAAAGTGGTCGCATTTCCGGGGTGGTCTTTATTTGCGGGGTTCCAAGCAAGGTGTCCTATATTGGGACATTATTGGATCATGATGAATTCTTGAATTGTGATGAATAAGAAATAAGAACAAACATTTGTCCTTTACTAAAATTAACTCCACTTTATCCTGAAGTCAAAGATCTTTCCGTTTACGTCTTTCAATAGAAATTCAATCTTTTTTGTTTTTGTTTTTTTTTTCTCTATTTTTTTTCCTTTTACATTTTATGGTGCGAATAAAAATTGGGCGGTTTATATACAGAATCAAGGGCCAATTGAGAACCGGAGTTGAGCTCAAAGTTGAGATGTTAAGCCTATATTGGTGCAATTAATATATAAAACTATCCATTGCAATTATTGCAAAGATCCAAAACCAGAGATGTCAATGCAATTGGTGCTTTAATCGACCTATTGCAAATATTGTTCTGATCCAAAGCCAGAGTTTAAATCCAAAGATGAGATCCAAAGCGGGAGTTACAAGCGCAATTCAAACTTAGTATGGCCAATTGCACGTCCAACAGATCTCCGTAATCGAAGTGTGATCCATGTTTAGAAGGTGCTATCAGACGTCCTTTTGTTTCCTTTTAATATGTACCCGATTCTATTTCATATCACGAGAATTGTCCCCCATAACTGGCATGCATGTGTCTTGTTTGCACACATCCTAAGTAACCCCCAATAGACAAATAAACAATGGTCTAATTTGCGGGGTTCAAAGTGCGCTTGGGACTGAGAAAAGTAGTCTTTGGTGGTATTTGTGGGGTGGTCTTATTTGCAGGGTTTCGTTGTTATAGAAATGAATGGACGAAATTCGCTTCTGGCGAAAAGTGGTCGTATTTGGGGGTTGGTCGTATCCTGCGGTTCTGGTGTATATGATATATGAAGGAACAGTGAGAATACGTTTTGAGTATGTGTCGTCACGACGGTGAATAATTTTATACCAGCACTGTGTAGTTATACAAACTGAGACAGGGAGCAAACGCGCAAGGGTCACATGACTGCCAACCTTTGTTTGCCCATATCATCTGAATAACTTTTTATAGAAACAATAGCATCTAAATAACTTTTTATCGAAACAATAGCATCATTTAAGCACCAAAAGCATTAACACATGAAAGAGAGATTAACTTTTTATCAGGAATGTTAATTTCCTCATTATTTCACGAGCTTTGCCTCACTTTGCACAATGAGATGCGACGTCACATGCAATGGCGTTTAAGCGATAATTCCTTTAGACAGCGCAGTTAATAAAAAAAAAGTCGATAAACTTCAGTCGTGAAATATTTTTGACATAATAAAAGCGATAAACTTACCCCTGAACCGCAAAATTGTGATAATATAACGAAGTGTTATCATGGATTCATGGACTGGGACTTTCAGTTTCAACTAGAGCAGTGTGCATAGCCCAATATTCCCCACAGGCGCCCCATCAGTTAAACACGGCCATCAACAGTCAATCAAGAGCTGAAATTTTCTAAATCCAGCTGGTGCATTTTTCTTGGACGAACCTGGCCCATTTACAATACCGATCTGTGTTTGTTCCCATAGAAGCTACATACCAAGTTTCATTAAAATCCTTGCAGCAGTTTTTAAGTTATCGTGTTAACACTCTTTTGATGACAGACCGACAGGCCGACAGAACGACACACGATCGATGGCATAAATTCTCCCCCTGTGGGGAATAACTTACAGAGGCAGGGGGAGGGGGTGGCGTGGAGCGAAGGTGGAAGGACTGTTGACTTGTTAATATATATATATATATATATATATATATATATATATATATATATATATATATATATATATATATATATATATATATATATATATATATATATATATATATATATATATATATATATATATATATATATATATATATATATATATATATATATATATAGGAATTCCAATTTCAATTTAAATCACAAACATTTAGGGTGTGTTGCGTTTAGTCAGAGACTGTTATTCATATAATTCAATCAACTTTGATATATTTAAAAAATCAAATTAAAAATACATAAATCTGAGCACAAAAAATATTGTTTACTGCGTTTGTAAGAAAGTCCGGGCAGTTTTGTTTCATATTTCGCTACTTTCTAGATTTTCACTAACAAGATCATTTAGAAATTAGTATGGCCTGCAGGTACTCCATTTATTTCATGAAATATTTACATTTCTTAAGACTGGAGTTGAAACTCCTTCAGGGAGGAGGGAGGGCTGTAGGGGTGGAGGAGGGGCGGTAGCTTCTTGTATTATAGAATGTGGAAAACAGGGTTTGAGAGAAGTCTACTCTAATTCCTCTTTCAATAAATTTAAGTGGGTTATTTTTTTCAAGCATTTCTGATACCAAAATTACAATTAGTGATTTAAGAAATTGCATTTGTGATGTCATTAATTTAATTATGGACATCATGTTTCTTATCTATTCAATTAAGTTATTTATATTATACTATATTACTTTTCCCACCAGTTCAATATGTGCCAGAAATTAAATAGCATAAATAATTCAACACTTAATAAACTTTTCAATATCTAAGAGAACATGCAGGGACATCTTCACTTTCGAATTATTATATCCAAGATTAAATTAATATCAATAATTAATTTATGACTGTCAGGAATTGAGCGAAATTTTGATATCAGAAATTGTTTTATTGATACTAACATATTTTTTTTAAAATGAATAATGTCAAACCTGATGCTATCAACAAGTTTTGATATAATGAAAACAGTTTTGATGACAAAAAATTAAGAATGACATAAAAAATAGATGAAGGTATCAATGCTTCGTAACTTATTTCCCATATCAAATTCATTTGCATTAAGAATTAATTTTGATATCAATATTTATATTTGTGACATCACGAAGCATGACTGATATCAAAAATAAAGTAACAAAATAAAACGACAATCCCGGGGTTTTGGTATGTTTCGAAGAATAGTTTTTTCGTGAAAAGAGAAAATGAAAAAATCCAAATTAGAAGTTTTAGCAACAGATTCGGTCTTCTGAAAATGTTACAGCGGTGATACTTCAGCAAAATCCTTAAAAGTGACTTCGAAAAAATACAGATAGTGTGCAGCGGGATAAAAAGGACTTAATGCTTCTAAAATACCTGTAGGAATTTGAATATCGACATCACATATCAACGAAAGTTGACTTATGACCTCTTCGGTGTAAAGTCTTTCTCGATCGAGCGGTCTGAGCCTTCCATCCTGCAACCTCTCCAGTGTCACAATGTAGTCTTTGCCTACATCTAGATCTGTCTGAAGGCAACCAGGCGGAATGAAACCTGAAAGATATCAACAGTCATTAAAAATTAAAAATGTGTTTAAAAAAAAACAACGCAAGCACTAGTCGTACCTCTTACGAACAACTAAATAGCCGGTCCCTCAAGATGATCACGTTTCTCGATAAGTCGATAAGCTGGCGGACCACATCATTTTGTGCAAGCAAGCCTACGGTAGCTTCCGCGGAGCTAAAAACTATGATATCGTTCAAACGACTTATTGACCTGAAGAAATAATGACATCCTGAGGCAACGCGTTATTATGTCGATGCAACAACGCAACATCTTGCGTACCTGATAGTTTCGTTTGAATGAAGAAATAACACCCAGCAACAACAGCCATCAAAACTATGTTTAGCGAGTGACAACGGAAAGTATTGAGTTCCAATAGCTTCAGAACAGTTGCAAAGTAACGAAAACCCACTGGAAGGGCAGTTAGTCTGGTCAACTGTTGCCTATCACGGCCCCAGAGCACCCCACTGCCACTGGCTTGCAAGGGTTGGTTGACTAGCAGAACGCGGCTCTTGGTTTATACGTTTCCAGCTAGAGTCTAGAGGTTGTCGCTGCTCATCCCTTCCCTGTGTGATCTTTGGGACAGAGTTGCTCTTCCAACCTGGGTAGAGGCATGAGAGGCAAAGCTAGCGCCATCTCCTTCCTTTTTTGGTTGTGGGTTTAAGGGCTGGCTCTGCCCTCATTTCTTCAGGGTCAATGTTTACTGTGCGAGTCCCTGACTTCTTTAAACGGCATGGTAATACAGACATGGTAACAGATGGTAATACAGACATGGTAACACATGCGATGCCAGTGGAACATGTGGGCTCTCTTGATTACTGGATGACATCATTATCATTGTGCAAACCCGAGCCATTAAAAACAGTCAAGCAAGATTTTAGATGTTGTCCAAGGGCGGTTTCTTGATAAAAAAGGGAAACGGCGTACGATGGGATCAAGAGATAAAATGAAAACAACGGCAAAGGCGCCATAGCCTGCCAATCAACGCCCCCTTCCCAATCTCCGCTGTAAACTTTCATCCGCCAACCAACATGGCAAGACTGGGAAGGGGACGTAGGGCAAAGTGTCTCGGGATTTCTGTCTTGATGTTTTAGTTCGGATTTCGCAGAAAGAGCCTATAGTCTGTTAATGATATGGTAATTCACAGATGCTGTTGTTCTCTTGAAGGCCAAGAAGACTGCAGCCGGGTATATCGAAGACTATAGTGTATTATAGAGAATCTATGCAAACATTGAGTTAGACCACCTTTCAAATTATGCGTACGAATTACGAAGTAACAAGATGCAATTGCATACATGATCATCAAGATTATTGCTCGAAGCTTGAGTCGGGTTGCAATCATCTTAATAACCCAGATAAAAATGGCCCGATATTTTCAATGTAATACCCTTTCGTGTCTGGTTTCTTGCATACATAGCTTTTTTTTACATATTACAGACAGACTACATTACTGAGTTTCGGGCACATAATAATCTATTCCTTCAAGTTCACAAAAAGATGACGAAAAGAAACGCTAGAATTCATTTTTGAAAACTTCCAAGTAAAATTTTCATTATTACCAATACGATTTTAAATGTCAATTGTGAAGAAACAGCTTATCACGTTCAATAGAAGCGTGATAAATCTAATGATAAAACCAATCGATGGGATGGACAGATTCGAAAAATCCTCCCATAGTCTGTAGTACTGGTGGCACGAGCCTGAAAGGTGAGTTCAAACAGTATGCAGGCTAAGGAAGAGTTCTCGGATCACTCTAAACGAAAGTGTGATTTTATTTTTATTTTATGATTTGTAACACAAAGATATTATCACATAAAGTACATGTTTTTTTTTTTCACTTCTCTGCCATGTTTCTGTCGCGTAGTTATGTTGTTATGACGATGTCTAGTACATGCATTCAGTAAAGCCCAGCGTCATGTTTTCTATACTGGAACAGTTGGTAATACGGCTTCGCGTATGTACCGGGCTTTTCTATTGGGCAAAATACTACTGTTTCCTCTGTACTCGTACTGACAATCATGAAATGAAAGATAATAACAACGGTGCCTTTTTCGAGTATGGTACTGAGCGAGCTATGATTTCTGCATAATAATGTGGGTAAAATTGATATATCAAAAAGCCAAAACCACAAAAAAAAAAAAGAAAGAAAAGGGATTAACAATCTTTTGACTTCTCATCCCAGTTCACTAACTCAAATCTTGGTGTATAGTAAATTACTTTTTTTCTTTGTGGAAAAATAATGTACTATGACCTGCTGGATGTGATGATAGTACCGGCTACATTTATAACACATTATGTGAAGAGTTTAAATTATAGTTTTTTTAAAACTATGTATTGCTCACAAGCCAAATTGTCAAGAATTAATTTAAACAGCAAAACCCGATATTTCAGGACCGAAAATAGTACTCTTAGTGTTTGATTGGATTAGTTGTGGTATATAATTATAATGCTTGACTGAGTCACTAGAAGTGATAACATCTATATTAATGTGTTGTTATGCTAAAGGCTGTTCAAAATTGTTCATCCTTTTTGCCTACAATAAAGCGATTTTTAACGTTTTTGTAAAAGAACATTGTAATTATTCTGCATTAAGTATTTTGTTTGGCTATGCCTTAAAACTAGGTCTTTCGTTATGGTATTGCGATAAATGAAAGCAAATTATTCTTTTGAATAGAGACGTAAAATTACTGTGTCTGAAACATTAATAAAAAGTCTGATAACACGTCTGATGACTTAGAAGGCAAATAGAATGACTGATGTCTCCATGCGCTAGGTTACATTTTCTGTCTATTGTGTTCAATGTAAATGCAGCTTATTTTATAAAATATTTAGCATATTGTTGTTTCAGTTATATGCAACAGTCTACCCAGTCTCACTGAACTGGATCTAATCAATGCTTTGCTAATGAGGTTATACCTTCTTTGTAGAGCTTTCCCCCTTTGGTCTCTATAGAGCTCTTGAAGAAATATGCGGTCACATTCTAATTTAGGTAATTATGTAATCCAGGGTAAGACTGACTCAGAGCCCACGTTAGATAATGGAAGCGAGGGTACAGCTGTCAAAGGCATTATACCACATTGTTTTGTAAAATGTCTTGTTTTTCTTTGCGTGTGTTTTTTCACAAAAGTTACTGTTTTACGAAGAAATCAAATAAATGGTGAGAATCTCATTTAATAAGAGTACCGCACATATTTCTTTTCTGAACACTTCTAGGGGCTATTTTCAATAAAGCACATGCCGCGAAACAAATCAATGCATCTGATTATTTCAAGGATTATTTTGTGACACCACCGAGAAATATATACTTCTATTTTAATGTCCTGACCTGATATATCACTCAATATCGTTAAATTCAGATATACCGGTAAACTCATACTCATTCACTTGACTTTCATTTTTATTTGCATGAAATAGTTTCCTTAATATGTGGAATTTCAAACTACATTAGCAGTGCAAAAGGAAGAAAACAGTGAAAAGGAAGTTTATTCAGTACAATGAGCTGTGTCTAGCTGTGTGCAAACTGTGTGCAAATATTCGAGATATTCCTTTCTTATCAAAACTTCACAGCAAAAAGTGTTTTATTATCAATTACTCAATACGTTCCTCTCAGTAAGTTTCTTACTTTAAATTGAAGAATTTTTCTAAATAATAGATAAATTATGCAATTTACTTCACACTCTTCAAAGGTTCTATTGAATTGCCTGGAAATCGGTTTGCAGACTGCCACTTAACACACACAGCAATGTTTCCTACGGAAATCAACCCCAGAGACAGTGTGAATTTATCAAGAATAAAAATACCTATGTGCAAATTCATAAATCGTTGGTTTCATGCCAAAATTATAACTTTCTAAAAGCTTCTTAAAGAAGAACCCAGAAATAAACGACCAACGTAAGGCTGCTTGTATCTATTGCTGTGCCCTTTTTCAACAGCCAGATTGCACAGTGAATAGGACGCGTGATCAGTGAAAAAAGACGCAAACTTGTGGAACATTTTATCCCGAAAATGCTTTTTTTCTTTTGTTTATTCATAACATGCTTCTTAATCGGTGTAGTGTTTTGATGAGCCATAGGATAACAATGGTAAAGACATTTTGAGAGATCACACGAGAAACTTTGAAGAGCAGTTCGGGGGGGATGTTCCGTTTGCTGAAGTCCCTGAGTCCAGAACATGCCAGCGGTCGTTTGTATGCACATAACACTTGCTCAGGAATCGACTCGACGAGTATAACATGAACGATAATTAGTATTCTCAAAAAGGAGAAATGCTGGGGTTAAAGAAAATAATATTCCTTTCATGTATGTGAAGAAAAACAAAAAAACCTAATAAATCATGTAACACTCACAGTACGTGTTTTTGGCTGAAGGCATTTAGATGACTATGATATTTACCTTAAAAAGCAGTATACTCTAAATGCAAAATATTACGCCTACAACTATCACTGTGCGATCTATCGAATTCGGATCTGTGGATATTCAATGGAGTTTCAGCCTCTAGAGAGTTGTTAACCTTTGAAGCAGTGGCTGTATATGTGCTCTGTATAAATAAAATCTATCTATTCAACAGATCTGGCATCGAACGAAGCGTTGTAGCATTTACAAAACTATGTGATATTGTGAGCACTTGACGGTTATATTTAATCTTCAGATTACGACGGATTGATGAACTGACAAAGTTGACTTGATAAAAATCCCCAGGTTATCCGGTTAAATAAAATGACAGCTTTGCTCCGGCTGAGTCGTTTTTGAAATCTCCTCTAGACAAAAAGCTCCATTTATGTAGAGTAGGACTAAAGCGCCCGTCGGAAAAAGGTTGAAAAACGACGTTTTATTACTTCCTTGCCAGAAACTATTTCCATGTTCAACATATACTTCTCATGGAACATATCATTTATTTAACATTTCTTAAATAATGCTTCGTTGTTTTATCTAAATACATATTCATCAAACACTCGTTTGAACTTTTTATGCGTCAAGGCAATGGAAGTAATATTCTAATTTACGTGTTAGAGAAGTGGTCAGGCTAATCTGTTGAAATGACATTACATATCTGTTTATTAAGCAACCCATTATAGATAAAAATATCTTATAATTAAAAGAATAATAAACATAATAATTACACATAGCAAAACATAAGTCGTTTAGAGCATACATTGACCCTACACCACACACCACAGTTAGACATCGTTTAATTCTTTTAAAAAGATAGAAGTATAAGGTAAAATTTTGTTTTCAGCACTCTTAGAGTTCATATCATGTTTGAAAGTGTCTTGTAACCTTGTACGGTTGAATAAGATAACGTAGTCCGATTTTTATCACAGACTAACTTGTTGTGCCCGTTTCTATTTGGAATGCACTGAATGGATTTTGGAATTGTTAACCGAATGGATTTTTACAAGAAAGGAAGTATTGGTTTTCTTTAGTCCTTAGTTGAATCTCCACAAGCTTCAGAAATCTCCACTCCAAAAATACCAAAAAGATTTGTAATCTGGACATTGATATACGCAAATGAATTAAAGAGTTCATTGGCATTGCTATCTAAGTTAACGATAAACATCCAAGATAAATAAGCAACAGTGGCGACAGAACGCTACCCTATTTTGTAAATTTAAGTTCTTTTATTATTTTGTCAAAAGTGCATGATTATATTTACATATAAAGCTCACATGGAGCATCGAGATTTTATTGTAGATCATATAAAAGAGTTCGTCAAATGCTATAAAAACATTGTTGGCGTTGAAGCCTGACAGTCGATCAGTATCTGCGCATTAAAATCTCCAAATAGCAAATGGGTGCAGTGGGGTCATGTTCATCAGTAAACGGTATCCTAATACATATCCCGGCGGTATTTATTCCAACGTCACTTGTGACAATTATTCCGTTGGTAGCGACATTTTTTCCAGTATCTCTGTCATTGATCAAGATGTTTTTAAAAGTTTTTAAAATGCTTTGAGAAGTGTCTTGATATCCAAATTGAAAAAAAAAAAACAAACAGTGCGGAATCACTAGTCGTCTGTAGTTCAATCACGTTCACTATGCACAAAGAAATGTCAAAGACCCATTACATTAATATCATTTAGTGCTTAATCTGTTACACCATTGGCTTGATCTTGAGAACTTCTTGTACTTGAGTACTTATAATACTTATACTTATAATACTTATACTTATAATCATCAAGTCATTGTGTTGCTGTAATGAAAACAAAACGGAGAACGATTCAAGTTTGCCAACGCTTAATTGAAAAAAGTGACTGATATGTTCTGTAATCAGATTGTGTAGCATACATTTCTATCCCAACCGACTACGGTTGGTGGGCTAAAGTAATGTGTATATATACTCACACACATACACACACACACATCGGTTTTAGGACATTTGACCAACCGAAATTTGACCAACCGAGATTTGACCAACCGCAATTTGACCAAACTCTTAATGAAAAAACGGACATTTGACCAACTTCATAATTTATGGTTTTTCGTACCATTTATCAGTAAAACATTAGCAATCACAAATGTTCCGACAAACTCAAAACTTCACATAAAACATGTACCTGAGATGACACTAAAACTTCCATCAGGTCTGGGTTTTTTTGTATAACGTCTTGTATAACGACGGATTACGGAGATTAACGGGGCATGTGGAACGCAACCTTATGACACTCATTGACAGAGAGGGGATTAGCACAACATCTCTTTGATGCGAATGAGCACTTCTTTGAAATTACTTTTTCTTACGAAACCTCGAACTCCTAGATTTTTAAGGTTATGTATATCTAAAACTGAAAGTTGGTCAAATGTCAGTTTTTCCATTAAGCGATTGGTCAAATTGCAGTTGGTCAAATTTCTGTTGGTTAAATTGCGGTTGGTCAAATTGCAGTTGGTCAAATTGTATGTACCCCCCCCACACACACACACACCATCACACACGTATATAAAGATATATATATATATATATATATATATATATATATATATATATATATATATATATATATATATATATATATATATATATATATATGAGTTGGTGTGAGTGTGTGTGCGTGTGTGTGTATATATGTTTGCAAACGATTTTGAAAGGTGTTACTCTTTCCACCTTTCTGGTTTGATTGTCATGAATTTTAGACCCGTAAGTCTCCACGCAACCAGAATTGTTTAGTAATTAGTGAAAAATTAGTCAAATCCCGTTCGATTACGTTGAAATTTGACAGGACTGTTTCACTTACGTTCCTGTATCAGATCTATATTTTGTTTGACGATTTTGTAAAAAAATGACCAAAATATGGCCACATAAAAATACATGTTACATTATTTGTTTCTTTCCTTTTTCCTTTATTTCCTTCCTTCCTTCCCTGGTCCCAAGTAGATCTTCAGTGGAACTGTATTTCCTGTTGTTGGTTCGGCACAAATAAGATGGCACAAGAACGATATCTGATTGCATTTTGACAACCAGGCCGCATGATTTCTTATTCGAAGGCGGGATGTTCATTGACGTTATGCGCTAGTGAATAATTATTTACAGGCTCGGATAAAATGTGGCCAAACGGATTTGAACTTGGGAAACTTCGCTTACCATGTGAGTGTTTTAACCACTGCACAACGATGGTGAACTGGCAAAATGAAGTATTTGATAAATCGTATGCTAAACGTTTCCAATGATCAATATAATGTCCGTAATAGCCACGACAACCTCCAAGATAAAAATGCCAAATACCAAATGCCCAATAATCTAATCCTGAGAAAGTGCTATATTCTGAGAATTGTTAAAAAGATTACTGAAATGCAATACTTGTTCATGGACTGAAGAGCAGTTTGCTGTGACAAGTAATAAGCAGTTTGTCAGTTTAACTGGTAACATTATGGGCAGTCTACTGTTACATTTAGCATTGATTCATAAAATATTTAGCGTGGATTATTTGCTCAGAAAGCACGCTAATTTCCAACAGAACCCTATTCTAGGTAAGCTAGCAAAGATTGAAAACAACGTATTCTTTTGTAAGAAAACCCTCTTTGCTACGCAACCCTAGATTTTCTCACAACGGAATACACTATTTCTCATCTTTTAACCGTGACAAAATTGTGTGAATTAAAGTGCCGGATGCATTATAGACGCATAAGAGAAACAACGCGTCCAATTCCTGACGATCTTTCTTGGCAATGTATACCATCCATACAATTGCACACAAGTTTCGTCAAAAGGCCCTATTTTTAGTCAATTTTGCGTGTTCTGACCAGTTTTCCAACTTATGCCTAATTTTTTATTTTTAGTAAAAGTTTAGGTGTATCGTGGTACTCGAAACTCATGATAAGAGTTTCCATTTGGATGTACTCTGTCGACACTAGACCCCGTTTATTCTCAAGATCTAAGCTTATTCAGCATTCATTTTACGATCAGGTTTGCTTTCATAACTGTTTAGTGCCACTAAAATCTAATTTAATAGAATTAAATGTGGGTTTTCGTGGTTCTTTTTGTTTGTGGTTTTTCATGAGGTGTACTCAGAGCGAGGCTAAGATCACAAATCGAACAAGCCTTTTTGTCAAAAACTATTTATATACATCAAAATATTTTAAAGGTATCTAAACTTGATGCTTAGAAATCACAAGTTCAATTCTTGAAAGTAAAAATGAAATGTTGACTTCAATAATTTTTCTATTTCTATCAAGAATTTATTTTGGTTAATATATACTGTTTTAATTATTTTTTAATATCAAAATATCAGTTTATTTTATATATCCAAAATCGAGAAGCGAATGTCTGCGAATGAAATAATTACTAACTCTTGTATACAAAATTTTTCTTTTACATTTTGTGCATTTACCATAAATAATTCATTTCTGGAGCTCAAAAATTGTGTTGTTATTGTAAAAACCGCTGCCAGCGATTTTTTATTATTCTCTTAGAAATGTATTGTGTCATGTTTTACCATTGTTTTTTACCTATTGTTAGTTTAAACTTAACTCCAGATGCGTGTATTTTAATGGGTTTAAAATAGTGTGTGATTAAAAGGGCTGCTGTTTGCAAAGGGAAATCCTTGATGTATTGTAATATGAGGGCTGTATCAGTCGGGTAAACATTCCCATTGTTTTCCTTATCAGATGGAATCTCCCCTCTTCCCGGCTTTCCCCCTTTGATCGAGCTCCCCCATAGAATTTCATGGATGTGAGCCAGCGGGTGTATATCTCGTTATTGCGTAAGAACACCCCCTTTGAACCTTCGTGAACTTGTCGTCCGGGCCAAGATAAGCAGTGCCGTTCTCTTATTGGGTAATAAGGATGCCCCAATGGAAACGGTAATTCTTGGGCCAGCGCGGCTCCCTCTTCTCCCCCTCCCCCACGGAGGTCTCCACTGGGATTCCAACCAATTAGGACCCGGGATTAGGGTCGGTCGAGGACCCGCCCTTAGTGATTGAATCTCACGTTAAAAAACTGAGTGAATCTGGTAACTTGTTCAGTGATCGAAGAAAAATTCAAGCGAGTTTAAGATATTAAAACGGACAAAAGTCCTGGTCCTAAATGTGGACAAGAAATAAAAAATACAACCGGAGTTGTTAAATTGTGAAATCGTTAGTAATAGAACGGGATGAAAATCTTAGAAAGTTATTCGGAGGAGCCCAATAGTTTTTGGTAAGAATTCACTCGTATCGTAATAATTTGTCATAAATATGTGGGTTTGCGCTGTAAATAATTACTTACCTCGTTCTCCAAATGTAGAAGTATGATCTGTTTAAGGCAGTATTTCGTGGTAATTTGTGGTGTTATTTCTCGTAAAATTCTGCCATTTTTCGTAAGACGTGTGCGCTTTCCAGAGTTTTCTCTTGAAATGACAGCAGTTTGTTTATTAAAATACTGGGTTTCGAATCAGTAATCGAGTATCGACTTGTGTCCTAAATGGGATTTATTTAGGCATGTAATCTGGGTTTAACACCTGTGTTCAATGTGTTGTTTCAGTTACCGTTTTTGTACCGTTTGTCAGCACGGAGAGTTAGCGTTTGGACCGCTGATGCACCATTTGTCCTCTGGGGTGCGCGGACGTTAACTTGGATAGAATCGTGAATAAACGCGTCAACAAAGCTTTTGTGTTTCGCTCCTCGACTTTCTAATAGTTATTTTGGATATAAACAATTAAATTTTATATCTCCATAATTTAAGTGACAATGTGCAGAACTCTATTTAAATCTGTGCCAGTCTTATCTCTAAAGCTGAGAAGGAACCTTCTGTGAATGAAATGATGACCAGCCCCTGCATACAGGATTTTTTATTTCGTGTTATTTAGAAGCATTCTTCGAGCTCAAAAATTGTGTTGATATTATTGATACCAACAAATCAGTTTTACATCTCCATATCTGACAATTCGTCAAAGCTTATTTATTTATTTAGTGTCTATTAGTGCATGCCCGCCGCGATATGTGCTTAGATTTATGGCTGTTGGTCCAACCTCTGCGGGTATACAAATGACCCATTTCCTGCCTTTTTCACTTAATTCCGCCCACAGCCTAATGGCCAACATTGCTATCAAAAGTAATAAATATAAGAGGACTAGATATGTGTATGAAGATCAGCATTGTTTAAGTTTCTCTTAAACCATCCGAAATCACTTAACCGCATGCCGCTAAAATGTATAAATCAGTTGTTTGCATAAGAATCTTAAATCCTAGATCATTTCTTATGCTATCTAACGTAATTTCAGTACGATAATTGCAAATAACTTCCAACTGGGCTAAACGGATAATATACCGGTTAATGGCATAATTTTTCGGCAGCCAATCCAAATAAGACGGAAACCTTTACCCCCGGCTAGAGACAAATCCACTACATTTGATCTAGCGACATTTGATCTGAATCTACAGGGTACGACAATTGGCCTAGATTTTTTGCTTCGTGTTTTTTTTCATTGGAAGAGAAAAATAAAGCAATGAAACAGTTATATACCTCATATACCTTTTCAGTGACACGCCATCCACATCCGGATTAAGTCCGGTACAGAAAGTGAAGATGATGTCCAAGTAAAAGCACCTTTGGCACCCTGGTCAGTTGGACCTAACGATTTACAGATGATCAAACTCTGCAATTGTGCATATGCTGCAAAATGCACATTATATGCCACACAATAAAACACATCTATTACTCAGGTTATGCTGAAATGGCTTGATTTGTTTACCAAACGATCCATTTTTGGTAATACAGACAATTTGCTCCACCCCCTCCCTCCTCCCTCCTCCCTCCTCCCTCCTCCCTCCTCCCTCCTCCCCCCGACCCCTCAGTCTCCCAATATTCTATAACGTTGTCATTTGAGTCAAAAATAGAATATTTTTAAGTTTATTAAACTGAATAATTACTTTACCGAGTGAGAAATAGTCAACGTGATTTCAAACAAGAGAAAAAAGGAAGAAACTTCATTTCTCGGTTACTAACCCCAACTCACTCCCAAACAACGAAAAAGTGCCCGATCCAAACACCTCACTCCTAAATATGAAGAGATTAAGGGAGGGCGGATATTAGTATCTAAAACGTCAAGGAAAGGGACTATATACGACATATTTTCCTAACTGCTTAAAAAAGGAAACAAATACGACTTCGTTTTTTGTTTTTTTTTTTTTTCATTTTTGCACATTTACACGTGTAATCCTCTTGACACTTGGCAAGTGTTAGGGATTAATCAGTTCACACACGGAAGCAGTCATACTTGTTGCGGCACATTCTTACTGACATTAACTCGGAGGCATATACAAACATTACTCAAAGATCGCGCCATTACCTTGCCAGAATTTAACGGGCTATTTATACAAACCTGCAATTGAGTCTAAAAAATGGCGCCCGGTGTCCGAAATAGGGAGGTGTCCCAATTATCCAGGTTCTCGCTACATAAAAACCAATGGAAAATTTAAAGGGTGTATGATATTGTGTCCGAATTAGGGAGCTGTCCACATTACACGTGTTTGTCCGGGGACAGGTCTTACCGTACATCAAACAGGGTACTGGGAAAATGGCAACTGTAAAAAATGACAACGGAAATAACGGTAAACTGGAAAATTGTTAAATGGACAAAATTGATTAAACAAACAAACAAAGAGGTTTGGAACCAGTCAGGCCTCAGTCAGGCAAGTGTTATCACTCTTCTTAAGCCTCTCACATGTTTTCGCGACAGATTGCTTAAAACAATGGTCTTCTTCTTGACCAGATTTTCACGCTTAATGGGATCATATTTCGGAGGATGGAAAATCATGGCAGACAAAATTTCACTGTTTTAGAATTGCTCAGAAAACATCATCGAGGAAAGTTTTGCAAGGGGAATAAGTTTCACTGGATTACAAAAGCCTAGAAAGAACAAAAAAACCCTTGGTGTTGATATTTTCATTAAGAAACAAGTGAAAAATATCTTGGTCTGCCAAATAAATGATTAAGCACTTGATATTTTTTATCAAAACTATTAAACGTCTCGCAGCGCTTGATTTGCGAGTCGTGAATGTGCATATAAACAAAAGCAGTGAGCTTGTGGCGCCAAAGCGTTGGAACTACACGCAACCATCGGCTTCTGAATTACTGGGGTAACCAGTAAAACTGAATAAAACTGAATGTTCTCTGTGTGGTATGCTTCAGAGAAATGTCGTAAATTAATGCCAAAATGTACGTCAATAGGGAATTATTTATACAAAAATTATTAAAAAAATATCGTTTTTGAAGCCGGTATTGCTTGTATTGCTGGTTAGGCGTACCCCGGAGTCTGATATGATGTGTGCAAGCTATAGAATTTGTCGACTCGTACATCATCACCAGGCATTCAATCTGTTCAAAGTGACGCAAGCGAGGCGTTGTGAATACGGTTCCAGCCGGCCAGACCCTTTCCTGACCGTTTTTTTTTTTCTTCTTCTTTTTTTTTCTTTTTTTAGAATAAGTAAATAATGTGTTGGTATTGTTGTGAAAATTTTTTCGCGGAACATACACAACAAATTCAGTGATCAAACCATTTTCCCACTGGCGATAGACAGCTGTGGAAATTCGCTCACCAAACACTTACGTCTTTTATTCCAGTTTCTCTATTTTGACAACTTTGCACACAGTTTTGATACCCGGATGAGATCATGCATAGCTATGGATGCAATTCTATGGCCTGGCCATACACCTTTTTATCGTAAAATGCTAACACCCCCCCCCCCCCCCCCCCTCTTGCTTCGTATACCAAGGTCATGGTTCTTGAAATAAAAGTCTGGGTAATACAATGTTTAAATCGGTGCTACTACAATCGTCGGTCGAGAAAATAACCAAAATAAAAAGGAATCAACAAAATATCGAGAATTTATTTTGAAAAAAGTATATTTCTGCAGGATTGTTTGGATTTAGGTTGATTTATAAGCCGGGAGGTGAGCTCAGTTTTATTTTCGATTCCCTTCTTTTGTAGCAGCACTTTTCTCGGTAGGCTGAAAGTCGAGCTTGTGTACTCAGTCATGGAAAGAAATGATGTAGATGTACAAGGGAACATCGAGACCGGACCATGCCACAAATCGGACAACCCTGGAAATCGGACCAATTTCGTTCAATGCCATCGGTTGTCTTATTTCTGGGTTCTACGGTGTGTGATTCACAGAGACAAGTAAGCGAAATGGCGGCTTTCCAATCATTGTTTTTGCAAACATTAAAAAAAGTAAGAAAAGAAGAAGTAAAGTGGTTTGATTAAGTGACACCATGCTTGATAAATTTTCTTCCCAATAAATTGACATCACTGTATTCTTGTTGTTGCTGTTATTTTGATATTCTGTATGTTTTTACAAGGCCCTTTACAAGCCAGATTCATGTACGATTTGCTTTCGTACATATTTTTTTTGCAATTGTTGATAACTTGTGCTGGTGGTCCTGTATCAAACTTGTTTTTGTACTGAACCTACGGTCAAGTACAGTCAACTGGAGATATTTTAAGTTTTTCACTCATCCGGTATAAACAAAGTAGATACTACATTCAGTTTGAAATATTTCAATACCTAAATGCATGTAAGAGCATTCGTGGGTGGTCCTTTTTCAGATGAGCATTGGTCAAAGAGAATGACCGACAACAATAAAAATGTGAGATTAAAACAGGGCTGAGTGAGACATCGTCCAGAAAACATGATTAAATCAGGGCTGAGTGAGACATCGTTAAGGACACATGATTAAAACAGAGCTGAGTGAGACATCGTCCAGGACACATGATTAAATCCGGGCTGGGTGAGACATCGTCCAGGACACGTGATTAAAACAGGGCTGAGTGAGACATCGTCCAGAACACATGATTAAATCAGGGCTGAGTGAGACATCGTCCAGGACACATGATTAAATCAGAGCTGAGTGAGACATCGTCCAGGACACATGATTGAATCAGGGCTGAGTGAGACATCGTCCAGAACACATGATTAAATCAGGGCTGAGTTAGGCATCGTCGTGGACACATTACTTGCTCTCTGGCGATTCACAAATCTGTTGGGTCGACCCATCCAGTTCATGGTGTTATTTATCCACCTTCTACGGCGCACTAAACCTTTTTCTTCCGCAGACATACCCACGAGGATTTCCGTGAAAATAGCGCTTTTAGTAAAACACAGGAACTACTTTTTGAACCCTGTCGGACTGGGTTTATACATAAAAATTTGCCCCCCAACTGGAAACGGCGATGTATCGGCTTAAAATTAATGTACGATCCAGCTGTGACACTGTGAAAAGTATAAAACGATTTGTTACAGCTCAGCCTGACGGGGAATCCGGTCGGGAAGGGCAACTTAAACCAAAGCCGACTTCGAGATATGGTGTCCAAACGCAACAGATGTGTAAAATTTCAAAGTCTCACAGTGACCTTGACCTTTAACCCAAGGTCACTCAAAGGTAATCAGTTCACGATCCATCCTTCTCCACACAAGCCACATATCAACTTTGGTTGAAATCCGTCCAACTGAATTTGAGATATCGTGTCCACAATAAAAGCTTTACACACCTTACAATCAAGCTAAGAAATTTTAAAAATTCGCCAAAAATCCAGTTTTTTACGAACCGCCCAAAAATATTGCCATGCATCAAGCTACGACCATGGGGGTGAGTTCTGTAAACTATCAAATCAAATGGCCTACACATCTAAAAGGAATGAGTTGTAACGGACTGACGGATGGACAGACAGACGGACAGAGCCCAATCCATATAAATAAGCCCCCCCACCCCCACCCACTCCGGGGCATAAAGCCCCTGTTGAGGACTAAAAGACGACAACTGCGGCAGATTAGGTTTTACGATAATGTTACTTAGTCATTTCTAATTTAAAATCCAATTTATTAGGTTTATAAACCACGAAACTTGAAAATGTAACTGGAATGGTTGTACATAAATTGTTTAGCCGCTAAAATTAGAAATGAATTATAACTTACATTAGTTAGTTTCCCCTACAAGTTGAAACCACAAACAATGATTTTGGTTGTGAAGACAAAATTCGATCATTTCATTTCATCGACAGCGACCTTATTTCCAAAATCAGTCCGAGTTTCACGACTATGAATTACGAATGAAGTAATAGCCTCAGAACTACAGTGTGTATCGTTTTCATGTGTCCCTGTCGAATTTGCTGCATTAATGTACCCAATAAACTAATTTTTCGGTAGCTTTTTAAGGTAAGAAGGGTACATATTTTTGGTGGTGTTTCACCTCCATTAAAGGAATAACACTATATCGATACAATAGAACTATTGAAACCGGACCACCAGTGCTACTGAACTGAAGTGGTCCGATTTCGGAGGTTGTCTTATTTGTGGGGTACGTCACAAAAGAAAGCGCCTGGAATGGGACCTGTTTGTGCAGTGGTCCTATTTATGGGGGCATAGGAGGTGTAGTCCAATAAGGTTTATCTTATGTGGATTTTGACTCCCACAACCCCCCTCCCCCCGCTCCCCTTCCCCCACCCCTTCTCTCTCCACCCCCCCCCCCCCCGACAAATCTGCCTCAGCTAAACAATGGAAAAATGTACACGAAAAGCTATTAAAAAATGTCATTTATCATGTCACGTGGTTCTGAGTGCTCTCTCGATCTCTCACAACCCCCACCCCAACCCATCAAGGCTGCTTTTTGTGCCTTTTTTTCTCCCACTTGAAATACAGCACGGAAATAATGTAATGGGTTTGAAGTAAATTAACGAATAGAAAAAAATCTGTCAGTTTTTCTCAATGTGTGTCAGACAAAAATTCACAAACTCCTTTGGAAATTCTAAAACTTTGAAACTTTGACCTGGTCTTAAAAAAAAACTCGTTTTGACTTCTATTTACTTTTGTAGGCAGAGTAACATCTTTTTTACGGTCAGATAAATAGAGCTTTGATTTTTTTTCTGAACACTTCAATTAATTGCGAAAAAGCATAAAACACGAACACCTGATGAGATCGTACAGCATATGAGATATTTGTTTTCAAATTTAGTCCCCAAAAGAATGGAAACAAATAATTATACTAAAGCTTAATATCCACCAAAAACCTTAGTTAATATACGTTGTGTCCCAGAAAACATTCCAAAGTCAAACCAATATCTATCTGAGGTTGCGATGCGACCAAACCACGATATTAGCTCTGGTTGTTATTTGGTTTTCTAATAACGTTTTTGATACAATGTTGAATAGACGTTGGAGAAGCAACCTTGTATGTGCATTGCTTTGGTCGCAACCAACTCCGACGTCTAAACGTCTTTGGTGTACCGTTAAATATGACCATCGGAAAATCATCATTGGATTGACCTCGAAAAATAGACGTCTGACTCAACCTCCTCGTGTTATCGCTCACCGGAAAGATAGCTGTGACAGGTTACTCCGAAAATAGACCAACACGTGGATGTAGAATATGAGACTTTCATGAGCGCATCAGTTTTTTTTTCTCGCTCACTTAAAAAAAAATTCAAGGAAATAAATTAGGCAGGAAAAAAACTTGCGCGCGGCTGAAATTCCAATAATTTAGTTCCTCATTTTCGACCTATTTCCCGAGCGACTTGTCATTACTTCCATTTCTGGTGAGCGATTATATGATGAATTTGTTGTTTGGTTGTGACTCCGATGTCTGCATAAAGTCGATTTTTTTCGACGTCTATTGAACGTTGCACCAACGTCGTTGATGAGACGGCGAAAACTGCGCTTTTGCTTTCGTCTAAGAGCAATGTCTGAAACAGCGTTGCTTATCTAACGTCTGTTCAACGTTGTTTTAAAATGTTGATTAGACATTGATATCTAGTTGAGGTCAGTCACAACCGATTTGCAACCACGTTACAATGCTGTGGTTGGAGCGAATGTTCACTGGAATTATATGCTTTTATAAGTTTTTGGAAAAAGGTAAATAATTTTTAAATGTATTTGGACTATTTTCATCTGAAAGAGCTATCAAAAGGCATTCACTTGTCTTTTAACGGTGTAACTGAGTAAATTTGGACTTTTGACAAAAAAAGTTCTCTTTTTACGTATGGGTGAAATATTTCATTGAATTTTACATTGTTGAAATCTTATCCTTCATCTTGTTTGAGTGGCAAATTAGAGAAAAAAAATAGGAAAGGCTCAGTTCCATTTTCCTTGAAAAGACTCTTAGTAAAGTTTCGTTTCAAATGGATTAGCAGTCATCCCTTTCAAAACAACTTAGATTGACCGGTTACAGAGCTGAAGAAAACTTTTACAAAACAACCCATGACATCAACACGTTTTCGCATTAGTTGCGTTGATGGATTTGCTTGCCCTAATTCCAGTCATTTGTTATTGAGTGGTTTACATATGTTTTCCATGGCCACATATAGCACATCATCCACATAACAGCTACATGTCTGCTATTCTTATTTTTTATTTTTTTGACAAATGGGTTGTCTGGGCAACCTAAAACAGCAGCTACAGAATTCTCTGTCAGCCCAGCCTGTGGGGAGATATTTTTTTGTTGCGGTTCCTGTGCCCCTGGATAAGCACAGGGGTTATGAGTCTTTTCCATTAGGAAAGTACTAATAAGATTTTCATGCCATAAAAACCAATATAGAGCAAATTCGAAGAGAAAGAATTTTCAACATAACAATGATTACAATCATGTACAAAAATAGAAAGTTGCAGTTTTTGCTAAGTTGCAGTAAACACATTAGTTGGGCATCTTGCGAACATGGCCAACGAGCAAATCTTTTTCTATCAGTCCCACATGGCTTTGTTAAGATAACAGTTTGATCATTTGTTCTATTTATAGACGCTAATTTAGTTAACTGTTTTTTTTTTCATTTTGTTTCCTTGATCTTTTTTCTGTTTTGTGTTTCGATTTTTTTTCAAAAGGCATTTCGACCTGAAGATTTTTTTGGAAAGAACAACATTTTTAATGAATTTGTTTTGTATATATAAACAGATTTGAAACGATTGTGCAGTATAGCCTGTAGCAGGCCCAATCTTCGAAACAGAACAAGGAAAACTTGGCTGAAGATTTCTTAAATGTCTTCATAAAATAAAAAAATTCTATTCTCGACCTGGCTATTTAAAAAAATTGCTCACAACACGTCATAGATTAATCATGGAAACATGCGTTAACGTCATAGTTTTAAGATGGTTTTAATACACATTTGCTGTTCGCTATATTGTAGCTTAGTTCTTCTATACATTAATAGATCACGACTGAGCGAAGTACCGCAATTCCATTATTTTGCGAGGTAGTCCCGCCAGATTTGTCGTGCGGCAACGATCGATGGTCTTGCCCAGCTAACATTCCGACGCCAAGCAACGTCCGTGTGTCCGGCCCGACAAAACTGGCTGTAATTTTGTTGTGTTTGGTGGCGACCATAGATCAACTTCTAATCAACGTCTTTGGCACAAATGAATGGATATTGAATAAACAATGTTGTTTAGACGTTGCTTTTGGTCGCAACTAAAACCTTTCTCCGACGTTTAATCAAAGTATTTGATGCAACCTTATACAGAAGCCCGTTAACAACAACCTTATCATATTATTGATCACCGGAGGCTATTACCGGTCGCATCGAAAATAGACCAAAACTGCGGACACAAAATATGGCAGTTTCAGCAGCTGGCAAGTTTTTCCCGGCTCCCCTTGACAAAAATACTCATAATAGCTGAGAGCTTACTTGATACATATCCTATGTTGTTACTGTCCAGAGGGCGATTCTGGATTAATATTTTCCCGACGATTATACAACTATTTTTTTTTTACTTTTGACTATTTGCAACCTTTTCGTAACATTGTTTAAGCGTCGGATAATCGACGTTTATCACGCGCCGTTAGGCAGATGTTGTTTCGATTTCTATGATCAACCAAATCCCAAACACTGTGTGACGTCACAGAATGTTTCCGTTAAGCGTTGTGTTCAAAGAGCTGCCTTTGGAAAATAGGCGAAGGGGGATGAAGGTGGGAGTGGGGGTGTCAGTGATGGGGTGTAGGAAAAAATGGCACTGGAAAAAAGGGCACCGGAAAAAATGGCACCGGCAAAAATAGCACTGGAAAAAATGGCACCGGAAAAAATGGCACTTTTGAACATACGGAAAAAATGGCACTTTTATTTTCTATCATATGTATATTAAACCCTGAATAAAAAAAAAAGAATTTCAGTTAAAAAAAGAATCATTTCATATATCAAGGACTAATTTTTAAAAGTTATACAAACAACTCGATACACATTTACGTTAGCACGTGATGAATTTTTACGTAACGTTTTATCTATGGAAATGTGGAATAGTATAGTTCACTGGGGTTCCTTTATGGTCCTTTAGCCTTACCCTGAACGTTTCCCGGACGTGTCCACAGGGTTCCTTTCCCCTCAACTCTAGACATCTCTTTGATATACTTCTTAAATAAACGCTTGTATATTGCAGTGTTTTACTCAGAAATGCTGAAATTTTATGGTAAACAGTTAAAATGGAAATAATTCGGTGAATTATATAAATCGTACGCAGTATACTTGAAGAGAACATTTTTATCTAAACTATGGTCCTTGTAATAAATAAATGATAAATGAAAATTAAGTGAAATTTAATTTATAATTTTATGTAAAATATGTAATATGCAAGACTTTTCTATTGCTAAGGTATGAAGTGAAGTAAATAAAATATTAGAAAATGTAAGAAACAAAGGTGCCATTTTTTCCGTTGTTTCAAAAGTGCCATTTTTTCCGGTGCCATATTTTCCAGTGCCATTTTTTCTGGTGCTATTTTTACCGGTGCCATTTTTTCCGGTGCCATTTTTCCGGACACCCAGTGATGAGTGTAATTGGGGATATTAAAGAATATAGTGCATCAAATATATTTGTGATGTCTTAGATTATGACCCAAAACGAAAATGTCCAATAATCATCCAGGAAAAAACCCGCAAGTGGACTGCTTGGGAAAAATTATGTCAAACAAAAAGGCCGGGGAGGGGCGTGGGGGAGCGGAGCACTTAGTATCATATGTATTACCATTCCTGTTCAAAAAATAAACGCGGAGATGTGTAATTTGGGGGCCAGTCTTAGCCCGCGCGAATGCTGATTTCGTTAAAGGTGTGGGGTGGAGGCACTGGAGGGGCGGTCGAACAAAAAGGGATTCTCTCATAAATACGCTCCGCGTTTGGTTAAAAAGGGGGAATTATTCCAAGCTTATCACTCCGCGTTGAGGGGTCCTTTTAAAAGCCATAAACACGCACCATCCGTACATTTACGCGAGTGCCCCCCCCCTCCCCCCAAAACAAAATGGTCTCAGTCAAACATGCTGGTCTCCAAACACTTCCTTAATCTGAATCGTGTTCAAAATACTCATAGAAACCCATATAAGCTTTTAGCCAAATTGTGACAACGTGATGAAAAATGCTTCACAAGATGGCCGATATACACTTCCGCATCTCTCAACAATAGCAAGGTTTAAATAAATAACATTAGAAGAGAACATTTTTTATACCAAGCAGCTGATACTGAAATAATTTCAGTTGTTGTTTTTTTTTTAATTCATAGATCATTTTAGATCTGGCCTCGCAAGTTTGCAATCTTTCAGCGTTTATGTTAATTAGCACTTCATGTGTAAGTAACCTGTAGGATAAAAGTTCAAGAAGAAAAAGTTCAAAGAATGTAACAAAACGAAAGCCACAGAAAAGACCGGCGTCTTTAAAATAAATTTAGACATGGCGGCCTGGTAGCTTTTCCTCAATTCGAAAAAATCAAGAACGCATGAATTTTGTTTTCGAGTTAAGAAAAAAAACAAAATAGCATTTGAAATGACATGTGTGTGTGAATATTAATTTGATCTGTAATCTCTTTAAACACTGGAGATGAATTAACCTTTCCCGTATCTAAAGAGTTGTGATATGAGAATTCTTTGATGATAACACTCCGATAAACTCGAGGTCTTTCATTTGAGCAGAGATCTAACACAGATTTCTTTAGCTTGGATGCCATTTCCCGAGAACAAAAAGTTCAAAGAATGTAACAAAACGAAAGCCACAGAAAAGACCGGCTTACGTTGAGAATGTACAAAATGTGGTAAATGGTCACTTGCTCCCCCGGACACCTGTCCCCAGACACTTTTCCTCTCCCCTGTTTTGTAAATCCGGTCAACTGCCTACCCCCTACCATCCAGGACAACTGACCCCCGGTCATCTGCCCCCCCCCCCCCTCAAGTGACATGCAGGTAGTAACCCTCAGCCTGTGGGCATGTGAATGGGCTATTTCACTGTATGTTTCAATAAAAATATTTGACCGCTGCATCTAAGCCAGGTACCACCCCCCCCCCCCCACAACTTTCCGTCGCTACCTTAGGTACCCTTTCTCATATAAAAGGGGGGGGGGAGTTAACGTTCGTTTAATTAGAATTCTAAGTTGACAGAGTTTTATATGATCTTTTTTAATATTATTGGAAGTGCTATCACTTTGAAACTTGTGAGGTCGATTCACGCAACTGAAATTGAAACTTCACAGGTTTTTCAAGTTAGGACAACATTTCAAAAGGCTTATATCCTTCGCTGACCTCTAGCTCTGGGTCGATGCCACTCCACTTAATCCGCGATGCCATCTCAGTACCGAGCGATGCTCACTTAAGGGAGTATTAATGAATGTAATCAAAACTTTTGATTGATCTCATTGAGATTATATGTTATAACCATGTAATGAAAGCAAATAAAAAAACAACACTTTTATAATGCATATTTATTCCACTAAACGAAAATCTTAACCGCTGAAGGAGGGGGGGGGGGGCGGATTTCCTAGGGGGTAGTTGACCGGTTAACAAAACGAGGGGGGGGGGGGCAGGTGTCCGGGAGTGGGCAGGTGACCGGCATTCACAAAATGTGACTTTTAAAATAAATCTTGTTTTGACACAAATCATAGATAGCTTATTAAGTTTTATGCTAGAGGTTATGTAGGTTATCAATAGTGTTCTTCATTATCTTCCTATAAATATCATAACTGTAGTTTGCAACCGCTGCTTTCGAGGCATCCAGAATTGAAATTTTTATCGTAATGGTTGTAGTGCATTCCTTTGAAGTTAACAAAAATTGAACTACCGCCACGGCGCAGATGTGGTGTTTGTGGGACCGGAACTATATCCGGTCCCATCCAGATGTAACAAGTCAAAAGCCAGGGTAGGCGCAAACCGGAAATCGATCCTTCTGGCTCATAAAATCTTTACCAAAAGCAAAGTGTTGACTTAACACTGGAGACTGGGTTGATTGTATCTTAGGTATCCCGACAATGGCACAATACGCCTAGCAACAATACTCCTAACGACAATACGCCCGGCGACAATATGCCCAGTGACAACGCCCCCAGCGACAACACGCCTAGCGACAATACGCCCGGCGACAATATGCCCAGTGACAACGCGCCAAGCGACAATACGTACAGGGCGTAAACAAAGTGATATTGTATCGCTATCATTTGCTGTCAAAATGCCATGCTGCAATGGACGAAAATCCCTTTTATGTGAACTGGAATCAGCTCTTAATCCGAAGATGCTTTTGTATCAACAAATGTGTATAAAAAGATGTGGTTTTACAACAACAAAAAATACAGTTTTGAAAAAGAGATAATGACAAGCGAACGGGTCAAAGCAAAAGTTCCACTAAAAAAAATCTCAAAGTTTTTTTTTCACAAAACAAATGCGCTCTGTATGATTCAGATACCCATATGAATTGTCGCGCTATTCGATCAGTTCAGACGAATCGTTGACGGGCGAATTTTCGCCAGCGGTACTGTTGCTAGGCACATTGTCACTTCGAATTGTCAGCAGGCATATTGTCACGGATACGTTTCTTTAAAAAGCATTCCATGAATCTCTTTCTTTCTCTCTCGCTCTCCATATCTTTGTCGGGATTTTTTAAATTCCAAAAGTTGTTTCTGTAAGAACCGAGAAATCGCCGAATGTTGCAGCAATACTGCGACGTCGCTCTCCCGATGTCTATACACACACGCAGATAGACATTGTTTCGACTCCCTTTTGCAAACTTTTCTCAGCATTCATTAGACATTATATACTATAAGTCAAAAGTTATTTATATTTTCGGCGGCCCATGCGTTGTCTATGGCGACTGTATGTAACAAGGTATGAAAATTCGCGTTGATTGTCGCGAAACCCAAACGATGTTGTGTACACAGACAAACATGAGATACATAAGCATTTTGGTGACAATATTGAGTTACATCTGTCATCGGGGAAAAAATGGTCCGGCGGCTCACCCAAATGCAGCGGGCAAGTGCAATTGGCCAACTACAGGCTGGCAGAACTCTAAGAGAAGTTGCGATAGACTTGGGCGTTTCCCAACCAGCAATAAGTTTCGGGAGATTGGGGCAATGTACTGTTTTCGGGCGAGAGAGGTCGGGTTTTACTTATCGGTGTCTGATGGTCGATTGCGTAGTGTGGAGACGACGAGGTGAACGTCTTATGGCTACACACATTGCTGAATGAGATGCATATCGACGTGGTAGTGTAATGATATTGGCCGGAATTTCGATTGGTGGGCGAACGGATATCGTTTTTACCAACGGAACCCTCACTGCACAGCGCTACATCGATGAAGTTCTTCAGCCACATGTTCTTCCATATCCCGGGGCAATCGGCAACGATTTTATCCTTCAAGATGAAAATGCGCGACCACACAGGGCCTTTTGCGTTGACACCTTCCTCGATGAGCATGGACTTGAGCGTATGGAATGGCCCGCATCGAACACCTTTGGGATAACTTAGGACGCACCGTAGCGGACCGATTAACGCCCGATTCCACTTTAGCTGACCTGCGGGTCATACTACAGGAAGAATGGATACGGGTCCCTCAACGCTCAATCGATCATCTGATAAGCAGTATGCGCAAGCGGTCCATTAAATGTGTCCAGGCTAGAGGGAGACATACACATTATATAGTGTGACATTCGTTGTGAATTTTTAAGTCTCACCCATGCCAGTTTACAGCTTCTGCTGTTGTTGATAAATATTGTTTTTTTTTTTTTGTTATAGTAATCAAAACGTGAGTAACAAGTTTGAAATTACATATTTCATTCTTTTCTTTCTTTTTCGTACCAACCAGACAAATCCACACCCCGCGAAACCAAAATATAAATAACTTTTGACCTATAGTATAGAATCGACATCTATCCAACGTCGGCAGGTAGACTTTGTTTCTTTTTCAATAATCAATCAAACCCCTACGTTGCTCTGACATCGGGGCCTATCCAAAGTCGCTGAGTCATTTTCAACTGACAGTTTCCAAAATTCAAATTCTAAAATTTCACATTCTCTCATGGTAAGCGATAACATAATTCTACAGCACCCCAGGAAACATTGCAACGTTTCATAAACATTGATTGGATTGACGTCGCCCCCGGCGTTGGATCAGAGTCGGGTTTTGGTTGTTTATGGAAGTCGAAACAACGTCTACCTTCCGACGCTGGATAGACGTCGATTATCCGATGTTGCGGATAGGTTGAAAATGGAAGTTGAAACAAAGTTTGTCTCTCTACTTTGTACAACTGTCCAGCTTAAGAAGAGGAAGAAGAAGGAAAAGAAGAAGAAGAAGAACAAGAAGAAGAAGAAAAAGAAGAAGAAGAAGAAGAAGAAGAAGAAGAAGAAGAAGAAAGAAGAAGAAGAAGAAGAAGAAGAAGAAAGAAAGAAAGAAAGAAAGAAAGAAAGAAAGAAAGAAAGAAAGAAAGAAAGAAAGAAAGAAAAAGAAGTAGCGCACTGCTACAGATAAAATGTGAAGTGTACAAAACGCATAGGCACCAACTGCATTTGTTTAACTAAAACAACAGGAGAGTAGTTGAGAAACGAGAGAACCACTGCATGAGAGAACCACTGCACTTTGTGACGTCATACCCCCCCCCCTGGTAGAGACTCAAATTTTATGGGACCCCCCCCCCTGGTAGAGAATCAAATATTATGGGACCCCCCCCCCCTGGTAGAGAATCAAATATTATGGGACCCCCCCCCCCTCGGGACATACTATGGACCGACCCCCCCCCCGGCCCAGCAACCTAGTGAGCCCCCCCCCCCCCTCCCGGCTACTTTTTACACCGCTGGCTCACGGCTCACCGTCAGTAGTTTAAAAAGGCCTGGTTGACACCACTCTAATCATTGCATTGCCAAACCATCATGGACACGTCTCGAAACGCAGCAACGGCTAACAACATGGAAATTGATAACCTGTTCAGCAATGAAACAATGGCTTTTACAGATGCAGTTTTAACTGCAGAGGAGACTGCTGCCTTCCTAAGTACACTAAAAGAAGCTGAAAAAGCCTTGGAGGAAGCATTAGGGGCTCCGTCAGCCGTGTCTACAGTACAGCAAACTAGGCCTGAAGAAGTACAGCCAGTACAGCAAGCAATGCCCGATCCCGAGGGATCTGACTACCCGTTCTGGGTTGCCAATGCGCTTGTAAATGGTAGCGCCAAACCACTTAGTACAAAGTTGCAGGCTCATCTAGAGCATCTTGAGGAGGAAGAAGTGGTCATGTCAAGCGATGACGACGGTGACGACGACGATGACGACAATGGCGACAATGACGACAATGACGACAATGACGACAGCGACGACGATGAAAAGCAGCTCAAATCTAAATTCGAATTGAGCAAAAGTATTCCTGTTACTGAAGAAGACGTCACGCTGTTGAAACGGAACTTTCAAGCAGTGATTCCTCTGATAGATTGTAACATTTTATGGTGCTTATGTGAAGAAGGCTTTTTCGACCAACACACATACATATACCTAACGGAAGAAGTGAACACTGTCATTCAGCTTATCTACATGCTAGAAGGAAACATAGAGCATGTTCCCGCGTCAGAGCCACAGTTCTCCGAAGCCATGACCAGACGTTTCGTTCAACTTATTAGAAGTCTTCATGAGGAACTTTTTAAGACATTATGTCTACCGGCGCCAAAGTGTGTTGATGAGGATCGCGATTCCAAATATGCAAAGGTCATGCTACATGGCTTCAAGTACCTTGAAGAACGTATTAAGGTGTACGAGATGATGGCCTACCTCTATGAAAAAGGATATTTCACCATGTCAATGCTCTTCCAATGGATAATTGGAAGTCGCAAACGAGGAGATTTTTTAGTGATCGTCATGAGACAATCTCTAACAGACGGTTTACCAACAGCCTTTCTGGATGGTTTCAACGAGATCACTCCGCGATTTAGCAAACATCTCATGAAAACATACATGTAATGTCCATATAAAAGGAGTGAGGTGTCAAGTGCAGTCATCATTCAACGCGCAGCCATGGAGAAGACAAGCAGCTTTAAAATTAGTGCAAACTTAACCATTACTGTGGAGCATGGAGAATTTGGGCTATTTCTTCGAATCAAACGTGGAGAGAGATGGCTTACTTTATCACCATCCTTGTGGAAGATTGTGTGTCAGAACTTGGCAAGATTACGCAACATTGGCTTCAAACTGTACTTAACGCAAACGAAGTGGCTTGAAGTCATTTCATACTTGGATATGCGCTATGTGAGTTTTGTGCAAACATCACTGTTTGAAGGGAAAGAATATACGCGTTACATCAACATGAATGATGGTGAATTGGAGACATTGCTTCAGGAAATCCATAGCATAACCTCAACCTTACTGCCATGTACGGAATGTCATGGGAAGAAAACTCCTATCAAGCTGCAAAAGGACAATCGAATGAAAGTGTCAAAGCTTTCCAAGAAAAGACTGGCTGAAGTTCGATTGGAGAATATGGATGTGCAAAATCAACTTGGACTTACCTGTGAATATTGTGGTGCTTACGGATATGCTGAGGATTATGATTGTCACTGCCACAAGTACAATTGCAAGTTGTGTGAACCTGACAACTTCTGCAACAAGTGTGGCTCACTAACAGTATCTGCCGAGTAAGACTACAAGTCATTTGCTTGCCAGTCGTCAAAGTGTGTAGACGTGTCATATGGATATGTGAAAGATGGATGTAGAAACGTTTTTCAAGGAGACGTATGTGGACTACATGATAAGTGAACTGGCGCGTTTTGGATCTATTCAACAACAACTGGAACACTTTGACATCTATTGGGAACTTGCTCATTCCACGCTGAACGTACCGAAATTACGTGAGGATTTCATCAAAGAGTGTGTGCTTTCAAACATTGACGGAGCTGAGGAGTTTGATGTGGAAGCAGCATATCACTTTGCTCGATTTGATCCAAAACTGTTTTATGAAGTGAGAGAGTGGCTAATCTACATTGCAGTATAATGACAGACATTACATTGAGACAATATATTGTGCAAAAGACATATTGTGAAGAAATGTTATTAGCTGTAAAAAAGTTTGCATGTTTAGTATGTCCTGCTTGTCAAAATGAAGAGTGTTCAGAACATACTTGTCATTCTGCATGTGTCTATACATATTGGAATGAAGCTAAATATTACATTCATTTAGATAAAGTGTTAGATAATGCAAATCAACGTTGTGAAAAATATGGTGTAGATGCTATCACATTTGATGAATTAAGTAGTTGGTTAATGTACATTGAAGATCAATGGACTCCAATTATTCACACCATTGTATCAATACTTGATTTGTAAGATATGTTGATAAAATGCAAGATGTGTTGATAAAATAAAATACAAGATATGTTAACAAGTGTTAATCATTTAGTGTTAACATGTCGACGTGGAAAGACTACTTAACCAATATTTATTTTAAACCTGGTCAACCCGGGGCATTTGCTGGTCCTTACAAACTATATCACATATTAAGAAAACATGATCAACCAGTCACTCATTCACAAGTGAAGAAATGGTTACAGGATCAAGATGCCTTCAGTTTACTACAACCTGTAAAATATAGGTTTAAAAGGCAACGTGTCATTACACGTGGAATTGATGACATGTGGGATATTGATTTAGCTGACATGGGAAACATAGCTTCCTATAATGATGACACCCGTTTTTTATTAGTTGTCATTGATGTGTTTTCCAAATATTTATGGGTGCAACCAATGCCTAATAAATCACATACGAGTGTCATAGAAGCCTTTCAAAAGATTTTTCATGAAACACAACGAAGACCACGAACTCTAAGGTCAGACAAAGGAACTGAATTTAAAAACAGATGGGTAAAAGCATTTATGAAGAAGGAGGGAATACATGCCTATACGACAAAGAATGAAACCAAAGCCAACTTTGCTGAGAGAGTCATTCGTACTCTAAAGGGAATGATGTATCGATATTTCCTACATAATCAAACGTATCGATATATGGACATCCTTCCAGACTTAGTGTATAATTACAACCATAGACCTCATGGCTCCCTCCCTAATAAGTATGCTCCTGCAGATATTCGTAAAGACAACGAATCGAAAGTGTGGAAATATATGTATGTAGACAAATTGAAATTAAAACCGAAGAAGAAAAAACCCTACAAATTTAAAATTGGTGATCAGGTTCGCATTTCTCACATAAAATATGTATTTCAACGAGATTATCATATAAAGTGGACGCAAGAAGTCTTCATTATCACACATCGTTGTAAGAAGCAAGGAGTACACTTGTATCGTGTGAAAGACTTTTTGGATGAAGATATTGATGGACATTTCTATGAAGAAGAACTACAGAAAGTGACAAAAGATATTGAATCAGTCTACAGAATTGAAAAGGTCTTGAAAACACGAAGAAGACGAGGTGTTAAAGAATTATTTGTGAAGTGGTTAGGTTGGCCAAAGAAGTTTAACAGTTGGGTGAAAGAAACAGATATTCGAAAATGAAGCATCCATTCACGTGTTTGGTCTCTGGACCTACAGGCAGTGGTAAAACTTCTCTAGTTAGAGAAATTCTAGAACAAAAGTTAATTAAACCCTCTCCAAAAACCATTTTATGGCTCTATGCAGCAGATCAGCCTTTGTATAAGGGAATGAAAGGTGTGGAATTTTACCAAGGCATTCCAGATGACATTGAAGAGCGTTTTAACCCGAAAAAACCAAACTTACTCATCATTGATGACTTAATGACCAAATGTCATAGTGATGAGCGAATGACACGTCTATTTAGTGTTGGCAGCAGTCATCAAAATCTAAGCATTATTTTTATTGTGCATAATTTGTTTCATCATGGTAGAGAAATGCGAAATATTAGTTTGAATACACATTACATCATTCTGTTTAAAAATCCTAGAGACAGTCAACAAATTAGTACATTAGCGCGACAAATGTATCCTGGAAAATCTCAATTTCTCATAGAAGCCTATCAAGATGCTACCAGCAAACCTCATGGCTATTTATTCATTGATTTGAAGCCGAAGACAAATGATCAACTACGTATTCGTACAGGCATTTTACCAAAAGATACACATTACGTCTATGTTGATAAGGTGGCGTATGAACAAGAACCAAGTCACTTAACCATTCGCAACCAAGATGTCTAAACGTATTCAAGCGAATCAACCATTTCTTCACTTGCTCGCACGCAGCGGGCCTAAACGACGTAAATCCTTGCTACAACAAGCTACTAAGGAAGAATTAACTAGCTTGTTTGAAATTTGTTTGAATATATTGCGAGGACATTTACCCTTAAGCTCAAAAAGGTATAAGGTATTCAAGCGTGAACGTCATACCCTACGTACACTAGCAGATAAGAAGATATCACTTCGAAGAAAAAAGAAGTTGGTTAATCAGAAAGGAGGATTCATTGGAGCTATTGCTAAATTTGCATTACCCTTGTTAGCTCAGCTGCTGTTAAAATGAAACATACTATGAAAATGGTCCTCATTCCTGAATATGAATATAAAATGTTGTTAGAAAAGAAGGGAAAAGATGGTGAAATCAAAACGAAAGTGAATAAACTTTTACGTGGGAAACGAACTCGTGAAAAGGCAATAGAAATGTCTCAAGTTCTTGGTCGTCATTTACGAACAATTCAGTCGCAACAACAGCGGCAAAAGTCTGTTACATCATCCAAAGCAGAAAAATCAGAAAAGTCCCAACAGTTTCTAAGCCATTTTCAACCTATTTATCATGTAAAACTAACACAACTTCTAGCAGAACTTAAGAAATATGGTACGAGATGGACAGATAAAAATGAACTTGTTTTAAAAACGGGTACTGTCATTACAAATTCCAACATTATTGATTTGTTGAAAGAAGCATTGGTTGCTACAAGAAGAAAAGAACGACGAGAACCACCGCATGGTTGGAAGCAGTTTATTGAGGAAATTGTAGATGCTAATATTCCAAAAACTGTTTTTGGTAAAAAGACAACTCGTGAAGATATTACAAAAGAGATACAACAACGTCAACAAAGGTTGTTTCCAGAAGGATGGGAAACTTTTTAACATGGATTAAAGAGCTATGGTGTTGTTGTTGTAAAGAAAATGGAAATAAAAATACCATTCCTGTAAAAATTAGGTGTGTTAGTGCTTGTTGTCAGGGAGAAGTAGTAGATACCAATTTAGATCATGTAGATAGCAATTTAGACGACAATGTAGACAACAATGTAGACAACAATGTAGACAACAATGTAGAAAGTGAAGATGAAGAGTGTCAAACATGAAGTAATGTATATACACATCTAGTCTATCTACATCACATAAACGATTTAGCTGCCATGGAGTCAACAAGTTTTTACATTACTTTACCCAGCAATGCTAGTATGAACTATTATCCCAACAACAAGACTTCAAATTATCAAATTCGTATGCCTCGAACCATCTATCTGAACGGAAAATATGAAGTGGCTTTAGCTGAAATTCAATATCCACATACATGGACAACCATGAGACATGGAATGGACTATTCTATTCAGTATCGACAACAACCACTGAATGATGTTGTTCTTGACACAATCAATATTCCTTATGGTTACTACAGATCCATACAAGAAATATGTCATGCAGTCAATGAAGAAGCAACTAATTCTATGAAAGATGACCTTAAAGAAGGTATTCGGATAAAGTATGATAAAATTAGACGACGCGTTTTTCTATATCTAAAATATGGCTTTGAAGTGTCATTCTCCACTGGATTAGCTGAGATTTTAGGATTTATCCCAAATCAATGGTATACTGAAACGTGTACAGCTGAATATAAAGCTGATGTGAAACAGGGGTTTTATACACTTTATGTGTATTGTAGTATTTGTGAGCCACAAGTTGTTGGTGATTATTATGTTCCTTTGCTACGTTCTGTTGCAATACAAGGACATGATGGAGACATTATCATGAAAACTTATGGAGAACCTCATTATGTTCCTGTAAACACATCCAAATTTGACGTGATAGAGATGAATATTAAGGATGACACAGACCATAATGTTCCATTTCAAACTGGGAAGGTGATCTGTAAACTTCATTTTCGACCAAAAGCATTATGAAAGCATACACACACAATCCATCTATTTATCGCAACCATTTTCTTCGTCAAGTGGGTGGAGAATTACCAGGATTTAAAGGAGCGCGAATACAATATGGAGATGGTATTGGTTCAATACTGGGATCATTGGCTCGAAAAGCTATTCCACTGCTTAAGGCAGGGGCTAAAATCGTTGCACCACATCTTAAAAAGGCTGCAAAAGATGTCGCGAAAGATGTTACAGGTCGAGTAGCACAACGTATGTTTGGTGATGAGTTAGGAGGACAAAAGAGAGCGAAACCAGCAAAACCTGTCAGAAGGCGAAAGGCAGCTAAACGGATAACATCAACAAAATATAAGAAAGATATTTTTTAATCATGTCTTTAATTCATAATCATTCTTGTGAATGTAGTCTTTCTCCATTAGAATGGTTTCACATACCACCAACGCAAACTGCTGTAGAAAAAAGCTATAATGTAGACTATCAACCACTAACTACTATTAGAGAAGGTGCTCCAATAGAATTCTACATTCCTGCGAGTACCGAAGAATATCTAGATTTAAAGAACAGTAAACTCCATATTGTATGTCGCATTGTAAAGGTTGATGGAGAAGCGTGTGGTGTAGATGATAACGTGTCATGTATCAATGATTTGTTTAATGGGTTATGGTCTAATATTGAATTATTTCTAAATGATCGATTGGTATCACATAGTAACAATACTCATGGTTATACCAGCATCATATCTCATCTCATTCATGACTCGGAAGAAAGTCTCAATTCTGAGCGCTCTATGCGTCTCATCTATAAAGATACTGCCGGGTCAATGAATACTCATCAGGTGAAAAGACCTAATCATGAAAGATATGTATCAGGTTTTCATGTAAATATTGAAGGTGGTGATATAGCTGAAACAGGAAATAATGGTTTACATAATCGCTATTTGCATACACGTCTAAGCCGTGAGTTTATGCTTACAGGTGGTATAAGGGTAGATTTGTTTGAGCAGGATCGTTATCTTCCCAATGGTGTTAGTATGAAATTACGTTTACATAGACAAAAAGATGAATATGTATTAATGGCTGCAAATAATGGTTTTAAAGTAGAAGTGAGAGAAGCGTTTTTAACCATTCGCAAAGTGAGGGTTAGTCCAGGTATTCAGTTGGGACATGCAGATGCGTTGATGAAAAGTCCTGCTAAGTTTATTGTTACTAGAAAAGAATGTAAAGTTTTAGCTATTCCAACTGGATTTCAATCTTTTGTGAAAGATAGCATCTTTTTAGGCCAATTACCAAAACGTATTGTCATTGGAATGGTTCATAATGAATCCTTTGCTGGAACAGTATTGAGAAATCCATACAATTTTGAACATTTCAATCTTAACTTTATGCAGCTTTACTCTGATGGTGAACCAGTCCTATCAAAACCTCTCAAGCTTGATATAAATCAAGGCAAATATCTTGATGCTTTTGAAACACTTTACAAATCTTTTGATAGACTGGATGGTGAGAAAAGTTCGATTATAAAACGGGAAGATTGGCCTAGAGGTTATTCTTTATTTTCTTTTGACTTAACACCTGATTATGATGGTGCGGATCATTATGCCCTTATCAAACATGGGAATTTGAGACTAGAAATGAATTTTGCTGGTGCCTTGCAAAATACAGTCAATGTTATAGTGTATGCTGAATTTGATAACATTGTTGAAATAAGTGCAAATCGTAGCATTCAATTCGACTACCAGTCATGAACACGAAGCAGATAGAAGCCATCCTATCCCATGATGCCACGACAAAAGACTTGTTTCAAGGTGTGTTTGCCATGGACCAGTTACCATCTTTACAACGCGGTGCCTATGTCATCAACACAGACGATCATGATGAGCCAGGAGAGCACTGGGTGGCAGTATATTATGACGAAGACCCTGCAGAATATTTTGACTCTTATGGACTTTTACCTATAGACAGTCGTTTGAATAAGTTTTTAAAGTTTAATTTCATTTATAATTCAGTTCCATTACAAACACCGATATCCTCTACATGTGGATTTTATTGTGTGTATTATATAATTCAAAGAGCTCGAGGACATAGTCCTTTTGAAATCATTGATGTATTAAGAAGAAGTGATGGTGATTTTGTTGTAAAGGATTTTGTATATAGACATTATAAACCATTATTTTATTGATGTTGTATTAGTTAAGTTGTATTAGTTAAGTTGTTGGTAATTGTGAATTGTATTATGAATATTGTAAATAAACAAGACAGTTTTATACAACATTCTTTGTTTATTGTGTTATACATTATTTACATTTCAACAATTATTTTACATTGAATTTTTTATTTTACAAATACATTCAATACATCGATAAACACATGCCATTCATACCAATCTAAATTAATATATGTATCATAGACATTACATTCACGTTTGTAAATACTATGAAAACTAGCATAACACTGTCCATTACCAAACTTTATTATTTTAACATCTTTGTGTTCAGACAGTTTCAGTTCAACTCCATGATCATTCATGTCAATGTTCATCACCATAACACACATGGGATGCGTCAGTTCAATGGACTTGGTGCCTCGCATGAGTTGCACTCCTTCCTCTTTGAATTCAAGCGTCAGGTTCTTTCCAATCCAATGCTTGTAACAGAGCGTACCATTCCACTGTGTTGAGGGTGATGTAGTCGTAGCATTTTGTAAGCTCGTCATATTGGCGAAATCGTACAAACACGTCTAAATAGTTCTCAGTCACACGCACTTCTAAATCCTCTGAGAGTTTCAGGAGAAAGCCAGGTATCCTCAGCTTCTCTAGATGGTCTTTCAACACAGATTGTTCGTCAGTTGATAGAATGATATACTTTCCAAAATGTTTTAGCACGATGTCATCATATACGTTTCTCAGATATGAGAATCCATGCGTAATGGGTTCATATTCCGATAAAAAGTCTTCCATCTCGTTCAACAGTCAGATGAACTATGAGCTGTCTCCTTGTCTGCAAAGACGTTTTTTATGCTCGCAAGATGGTGAAGAGTGGATGTTGTATCACTTCTAGGAATCGTAAGACTGCGCGCCAGTTCTTGATATCAAAGATGATCAAATCTGTATATGGTGTATCTGGCACAACTCCCTTATAATCCTCTGGATAATCCTGTAAAAGATTTCTACAGATTTCTACACGTATGTTAGAATCATATTCAGCCACCGTCACTTCCACTTTATTTTCAAGTCTACGTTTAAACCCATGTTCAAGTGGTATGTTTTTAAAGTCTTTCCACACTTCAGGTTTAAACCGATGATAACTTGTCTGAGAACCTAGTATCACTTCATTCCTATTATTTACAGTAAGGTAAGCACCACGGTTCAGCATGAGTGCATTCATGTTTTTACCTTGTTATGAGCCGTCTTCTTGTCTGCGAAGCCTTTTATCCACTTCTTTCACTTGCTTCTTCAACATTTTCCATTCAGGTATTGTCAGCAAGATACCCTTTTTCGTTGGACGGTTTTTTCCAGTCCCCTCATCTCTCAGGTACTTGCGAATGTTTACCACTCCTTCATTGCTTTGTTTCATAATCTTGATATACTTTCCATTTCCTAGAGAAAGCATTCCATCCCACGACTGTGGTGTTGGTGCTGTCTCCACTTTCAATTTCTTGATGGTAGTGGTAGGATTTTTCACTTTTAAGTCTTTAACTGCATCTGCAAGAGTATCCATATCAGTTGTAGATCTCTTACGACTTTCACGTTCCATGTTAACACTTCAATGTTCGCACCTCAAATAACTCTTCCGTTGGAGGACCTCCCCCTTTTATACCATAGCCTTGTAATGTCCATGCGCTAAGGTGGAATAGCCATCACTCATCACATATCGCTTGTCGTCATATGGGGAGAGGGCTACTTTCCTCAACTTCTCCGAGAAAAGCTGGTGACTATGACTTCGGATAATGTGCCCTGTAGCCATCGTTTGAGTTTTCTTAAACAAACTGTCTCTATACTGCACATGTTTAATGCGTCTTTGACAAGCTTGAGTGATGCCTTTAGCTGTATGTTTTTCTTTCCCACCGCACAATAAACTGTACATTTTCGGTCTGAGTCCAACAAACTCTTCAATAGGGACGCCTGCCGTCTCATCCTTCATTTTCCCGAGCACTTTTTTGTTCACGTTGGAATGTAGGAAGTGATCTGGCGGATAGTCACTTGTGTCGAACAGGTCAGCATCTTGCTGCATATCCTTGTAGATATCTTCCGTTTCTATGTCGTAACATAGACTGTCGGTGTCGCTGAACAACAACTTGGCATTGGGATACTTGACCATGATGTAGTTGTAATGAAAGTTGAACATAAGCACTTTGCTGAGGTCGAGAATGGTAAAACCAACTTGAATGGGTTTATCCAGAAGCAAATCCACTTTGCGTAAATGTATCGCGGTCAAATCTTCGTTGAAAATTTTGAATTTGTGGAAAGAAGGTTTGGCCACAAGTTTCTTAAACCGCTTTTCCTTGTGAACAAGTTCAACATTGATTCGCTTTCTCACATTTTCCATGGTTTTGCCAAACACCGAGTTGTTCATCAGTTTGAAGAAGTCTTTCTCAAATGGGTTCTTGGCCAATTTTCTCTTTTCCGTGTTCAAGGTAATGTATTTTGCCAACCATTTGCTCTGTTCAAACATGATGGCGCGATGTACTTTAGTGACTTTCAACCCCAGTGAGACGTACTGTTGCAAATTCCTGTAATGAAGTACATATTTCTTCTTGTCAGACAAGTTAGGAATGAGCTTTTCACTGGATTTCTCTTTCATGTTTAGATCTTTCCGCAGCTTCTGACTGTACTCTGACAATTCTTCAACTTTGACACATTTCCGTTCTGGAGCCACTGGGTAGTGATTATGATGATCATGGATTGAATTTGGATATTCTAAATCCACTTCCAAAATGAATCCAATGTCATCATCTTCATCCACATCCATGAAGTCAATGGATTCTGGCTCGCTCACCCACATAAATCCTCTTTGTGGCATGCTTTGTGACATGGCCCAACCATACAAGTTGTTTGCGTCGAGGTACATCAAATAGTTGTTTGGCATGTCAGAATTGTAATCTGCTACGTAGGGATTATTCGCTTTCGCATACTTGTGTGTGATCACGGATATTCCTCCACGTATGCCTTGCTCAACCATTTGATACATGTCAATGTCATTGATCAATTCCAACTTCACCTTTGTCGCTTTCAACATTGCATCCCACGACAGTCCTGGTGCTGTATAGTAATGAGCAGGATCCAATTCATATGTGTTGAGACATACGTGACGAAAGTTTTCAAACACGTCAGCCAGCAGCAACACATCTGATTTCAGGTACAGGTCGTGGTATTCGCCAAATGTTGTACAGTTGAATGTCTCCCACACCTTCTGCGCATGCGCATAATCCTCATCGCTAATGTCTTCTTCACTGAGCAGACTGTAAAACTTGTCCTTGGACGGCAGTTGTGTTTCAGCAAACTTGGATGGTTCATCCACGTAATCATAAGGGTACACACCCTTTCTCAACAGTAAATCTTGTTGGTCACTATTGTGAATGTGTGACGTCATGTTATAAAAGTTGTCTTTCCCTTCTGCCGCTAGGTTGGATACCAACTTCTGTAGAGAAGTACTCATGAACTGAAAGCTGTCTGTAAATTTCAGATTGCTCATGGTGAATGCAATATATTTCTCAATGGTGTTGGGAATGACTGTAATCGTTTCATCTTTGAATTTTCCAATTTCCTCCATGATAAGGTGACTGTCATAGCCTCGCAAATTGTGGAAAAACACAGGAATGATAAAAGAATCTTTATCCCCTTGCTGATCCTTTCTAAGTCGGAATTGTAAGTTGCATTCATTGTGCGCTGCTCCACGATATTTGCCATTGATATGGTCATGATCTCTCACACGATCTGCTCCTAGAGGTTCATGACAAATGTAGCAATCAACAGCGTTCTTAAAATTCTCTTTGTCTTCGCGAGTCATCACCATTTCCTTTGGTCGCTCTAAACCACGTACAATACGATCACGTTCGTTCAACATATGGTCTAAAAAGACCTTTACAGCATTGTCTCCTCGATATACGATTGGTGCACGTGTATCATACTGGCTGACAACCACATAGGCAAAGCTGTTTGGACGATGATGTTGATACTTGTCTTCTTCTTCATGCTTTTGCGTGAAACATTCAAAGTCTGCATAAATCACAAACGGTGCTCGCTGTTGTTTGGCTACATTCTTAAACTTAACGAATGGTTCCTTGGGAAACGATAAACGTTGCGCGCCATGCTTGCCACACACTTCACGATGCTCATCTAAAAGCTCTTGTCGAATAAACCCGTGAAGACAGTTGAAACAATAAAAAGCTGCACCATTATGCTTTGATCGATAAGCCATCAGTCTGCTGAAATTCTTAATGAGGCAATAATGTCTTGTCTTGTCATTGCTAATCAAAAGCAAGTTGATTTCTCTCGCGCTGTTGGCGCTGGTGTTTCGACTGAGTTGTATGGGAACAACGACATCATGTTCATATCCAAACACGTTAATGGACACATCATTCTCCTTTTCAAACTTTGGAATGTCTGTAATCGGTGTTGGAAATGTCATGCCTTCCACCTTCAATTCATTCTCAAATAGCTTGTATTGATGTACACGCTCTGGGTTTACATTTGTTGAAGGGTGAAGGTGAGCCAGTACAGACCATAAGAAACATTTGTTGTCTTTATTCTGAATGTTTAACACACCTAATGTATTCTTCACTTTCTTCGGCAGTGGAATAAAACTACTCGCATCCAGTGGCGCTGACGTAGCTGTATGTACTTCAATGTATAGTATGTTATCCAATACCCAGCCAGAGCCTTGTCGCTCATGTTCATCAAACTTAGTAAACAATTCTTTATAGGCGTCTGGTAAGTCCTGCTCAATATCTGCTGGGTTGTATGCTGTATATGTTGGACTGCTGATAAATGAATTATCCACTTGTTCTACCATAACACCTTCAGCATTCGCTGTCAGTTTCTTGAAACGTGCATGAACGACAATGTACCATTTCATTCCATAGTTTAAGGTCTCCAACAAATGTGTCTTGATACGGTTCTCTTGTTGTCGCATTTCAAGCAGTAAATCCGATCCATCCTCAGACTCAAATCGTCTTTCCTGTGCGTTTTCTCCCAGACTAACCCTTCTACCTCTCCCTACTTGTCCTGTTTTTTCTTTCTGTGAAACATGTTCTTCATGAGACGCATTTTCCATCTCAGCTGGTATGCATACATGTGCCTCAAATGCATCCATAGATGGAAATATTTTAATGCATTCACAGCAGAGGACTGGATGAGGTCTGAAAACACCATCTTGTACCGTCTTTCGTCTCTTGGCTTCAATCATCTCAACAAGCTCTTCATTAGCACGTTTCATCTTAGCTCGTTTGCATGTATGTGCTACGAACAATTCATGAGATGGAAATGTCACATTACAATCATGACAGACGACTAATGTGTCTGAATTAGATGCCATTGTTGTTGTCACGTCAATTGCTTAAACTGATATGATGAAATGTAGGTCTCACTCATCCTATTTATACCACCTAGACATGTATTGCAGAGACATCTAGCGGTGAGCGATGTGTTCTGACGATACCTGAAAGCATTAAGAAAAGGAAAACCTAATATATTTTCAAAGAAAATTAAATTTTGGATTAGAACCCTGATTTTTACCCTACTACACCATAGTAAAATGTTCAAACTTATTTTCTACATCATATTTTGTAAAAAAACAAAATTTGTTAAAGTTGGTCTAGAACCCTCATTTTTACCCTACTACATCATGATAAAATGTTCAAACTTATTTTATACATCATATTTTGTAAAAAAACAAAATTTGTTAAAGTTGGTCTAGAACCCTCATTTTTACCCTACTACATCATGATAAAATGTTCAAACTTATTTTATACATCATATTTTGTCAAAAAACAAAATTTTTTAAAGTTGGTCTAAAACCCTCATTTTTACCCTACTACACCATGATAAAATGTTCAAACTTATTTTATACATCATATTTTGTAAAAAAACAAAATTTGTTAAAGTTGGTCTAGAACCCTCATTTTTACCCTACTACATCATGATAAAATGTTCAAACTTATTTTATACATCATATTTTGTCAAAAAACAAAATTTTTTAAAGTTGGTCTAAAACCCTCATTTTTACCCTACTACACCATGGTAAAATGTTTAAACTTATTTTATACATCATATTTTGTCAAAAAACAAAATTTGTTAAAATTGGTCTAGAACCACCATTTTTCCACTACTATAACTTTAGAACATTCAAATAAGTAGCATGCTAAAATGTTCAAATTTATTTTATATATTATATGGTGTTAAAAAACTACATTTGTTAAATGTGTTTTAGAAGTGTCATTTTTCCAACTACTATAACTTAAAACATAACATTGGACTTAAGGTAGGGAAAATCCCATTCCTTCTCAAATTTATTGATCGTTCCCACACTCGAGCGCACTCTGAAATTATCGATCGGTTTTCCCCCTCACAACTCTGTACGAGTGCACTCTTAAATTTCTCAGTCTCAAAAAAAAAAAAAAAAAAAAAAAAAAAAAAAAAAAAAAAAAGACTTACCACAAGTCATTGGTTAATTTGTCTTCCAATCTTGCACTTCCCTTTTCCAAAGAATAACCAAATCTTTCACTTCTCTTTTCCAATGAATAGCTAATGTTTCACTTCCTTTTTCCAAAGAATAGTCAATGTTTCACTTCGTCTCCTATGTGTTTTCCAGTCAATCCATTAATTGTTCTTCAACAGCACAACACAATAGGTAAGAGCAACTGTTTTCACTTTTTTTTCCCATGTGTAACCAACGGCAGCCAGAGCTTGAATGAAGTATATGTGCATAGACAAGGTGCTCTTATAGGAGTGTTGAATCACGTTCTATGGTTGGTTCATGATGGTTTGGCAATGCAATGATTAGAGTGGTGTCAACCCGAGCTTTTTATACTACTCACGGTGAGCCGTGAGCCAGCGGCGTAAAAAGTAGCCGGGAGGGGGGGGGGGGCTCACTAGGTTGCTGGGCCGGGGGGGGGGCTCACTAGGTTGCTGGGCCGGGGGGGGGGGCTCACTAGGTTGCTGGGCCGGGGGGGGGGGGTCGGTCCATAGTATGTCCCGAGGGGGGGGGGTCCCATAATATTTGATTCTCTACCAGGGGGGGGGGGGTCCCATAAAATTTGAGTCTCTACCGGGGGGGGGGGTATGACGTCACAAAGTGCAGTGGTTCTCTCATGCAGTGGTTCTCTCGTTTCTCAACTACTCAGGAGCGACCGGAAAACCAACGCGCAGAAGCATAGAATGTTTCATGAATACGTTACCAGATTATCAAAGTCAGATTAACTTTTGGCTGAAAAATACAGCTGCAAGTTCGGCCACATTATAATTGTGGTATTAACCTAAATTAATGTTTTGGCTAAAAACAATGCTAACTGTTTAAAAAACATACCATTGAATACTGGGCACGATAATTGTAAGATTAACTACATACAAAGGGAACAAGGCTATCAAATTATTTGCGTCGAGATGCGTTATTGGAATTGATATTTAATGGGATTTTAGCTTCTCATTTTTTATCTCTGGTTAACCCATTGATAAACATTTAGAATTAACTGCAAAGGAAACTAATAATTGCTGAAATAACAAGAATTCCTAAAGGGACAGAAAGGCTTGCGTGGTTACAAAATATCAATATGTTACCCTTGTCTCTGTTTCCAAATTTCTATTCTGACACTAATCAATTAAAATAAATTCGTTAATTTTGGGTACTTTTTTTTACAAAACAAGAGGCTTTTAAAATATAAACATAATTACAGTATTCATAGACACACTATGGTAATATCATATCGAAGAAACGACTACAGAATTTGTCTTCCCACAAGACGAGTACAATGCTTTCGTGACCACTTAATGCTTCCTTTTAGAAAACTATGTTCTGATATTGTACCAGGTTGGGTTCCGTGATTGACAAAGGATAAAACATATAAAAATATTGATATCATCTCCATGCAATGCAAGGCCAAGTATAGCTGTGCAAAATAATATTTCCAAAATACTTATAATAATAACAATAACAATAATAATAATAATAATAATAATAATAATAATAATAAAAATTATAATAATAATAATAATAATAGCGATGATGATGATGATGATGATGATGATGATGATGATGATGATGATGATGATGATGATGATGATGATGATGATGATGATGATGATGATGATGATGATGATGATGATACCCAACAATTATTGAAACATTATCAATTTATAATTGAAAAACACTTGAGTTTTCTTTGCCGATTTTGGCTCAAAAATATAAAGACAAAGCGAAAGGAGCCGCAGAGGAAGTATTGTTAAACTTAAAAGCAATTGGAGAACTATTCTATACACGTCCAAAGTACCGTCAATCAACCTACTTTTGGAAATTTCCGTGCCAGATATGAAAGCAATCGAACAAGAACAAGTGGGCAGTATTCAATGGGAAGAGTCCGAACCATCGAAAATTTGACCAGATTTCGACGTTTGGCCAAAAAGAAAAGTAATTGCGACCACTTGAGGAACATTCTTGCCAAATCTTAAAGTAATCATACAATAATTGTGATATGGCTAGCATTTTAGCAATTAAAATTTTAAAGTCGATAGTTCTCAAAATAGACCCATTTTTACCAAATTTTATTCCATTCGCCACAATAAGATCAAGCTTGGTGGAAGACTATCTGATGAAAGTTCTTGCCAGATCTGAAGGCAATCGGATGTTTTAAGCTTAAAGTGGCACAGATTTACCTATTTTTACATAAATTTTGGCCATAACTCGACAGCGAAAAAAATCGCCCCTACTTACTACTGTTACTACTACTGTTTCCGTTGGTAGGCAATAACGATAACTTTTAACTGTCGTCCAAGTTTCAGCAGTTTCAGTAGATCGAATTTTACATGGTTTGGGAAATTTTACAATTTTTGAGCAGATCTAAAAAATAAGCCTTCACAGTACAACTCCACGATCAGGTCTTTCTATATATGCAAGAGAAGAATTGCATCCCTTGAATGGTCACTGAGATACGGTGCGATAAAAGCACCGAGGGACTGACGAACGGACCGACAATCTGAATGACACTTTAGCACTTCGTTTGGTTGACGACCAACAGCAAAAGAATAACGAGATAATGTCTGGACCCATGTGACAATCTGTAATATTTTATTGAAAAAAGCTAACAGGAGTTTATTCATATAAAAATGGCATTTAACTTTGGCCAATTTTGTTAAACACCTGTCATATGCTGTAATGTGGTTGTTATTTGCTGTATTTTTTTTTTAGGTCACAAGGCATTTGATGAAAGGTAAGATTTGGTTTGGAAAACAACATTGCGGCATCAGTGTAACTTATAATTTTACCTGGGCGGTTTATATATTTAATCTCAGAGTAACAGAAATTAACGGAACACATCTGTAGTCAAATTCACACCCTTTTGCTCAAATAAAAATGCAAAACTAAGACTTTTAAAAGTATGCTTTAAATATCTTTAGATAAAACTTAATTAAAATGACATATACATGATCTGTATGCTGTTATAATTTGGGATGAGTATTTTTTTTTTGGGGGGGGGAGTGACATCTAAAACACCCGATGACCGTTAGCCCCTGGCGATCATTACAAAGATCATAGCGGTATTTTGCGTTGAAGAATACTTGTAGTATAGTTATTGTTGAAAACAAATTATATGAGTACTTGCAAACGAATGAAAGAAAAACCTATGAAGAACAAAAGTACCATTTTTATTTGTGCCAATAGTCCCGGTGCAAAGGGGTCGTGATATATTCGGGTCTCCCTATGACATTTGAAAATGTCATGTTAAGTAACTCTAATTAACAGTAATGTCCAAGTCCTCTACTTCCCGACATGATTTTTCACCTCTATTGTAAAAGTTATGTCGATTTGACAACGTTAGTATTATTTAAGTAATTAAGATTTTTAAGTAATCGTCTGAGCATTTTATTAATATGAAGCATTCGAAGAATTTTCAGTCCCAGTGCCAGTCTTACTTGCCTCTTACCGAGACTTGGGAGAGCATGAAGACGGTGATTTCTATAGTTCTAAGGAGCCAAAAGCTAACACTCACGAGTAACCTTTTCACGCAAAATGTCCAATATGTTCGGCTGCGTAATTCATGATTTATGACCATGAAAAAAAGAACTTTTGTGGGCTTACTCACGATCCCAGATCAAAACAAGAAAGGTTCTTACCGGCGTCGGTGATGTTAATTTTCCGGGGCAGGGGGCCTCCTTTAAAAATACAATAGACATCCATCCGCGCCGTGTACGCTCCCTTTCCAATGTTCCGCTGTGGGATATGACCATTGATAGTCCCAAATAATACCACATCGGCTTGTTCTACCTGTCCAACTAGAGTAGCAGGCCTTTCCTCGTATCCGCAGCCTAAGGCCAAATGTAAGTGCACGATTATGTACAGAACAAGCATGATAGTTATGTCACTTATGTTGCCCATTTTTTTGTTAACCATTTGTCTTGTAACCAAGACTGACACGTGCTCTTGAATTGAATATTGTTTAAACCGCATGCAATGAGTGCAACAATTAACCCACCACAGTTGGAACACGTTAGCAGTTATAATGAGAGTGTGTGCAAAGTAACTTGATATTTCACTTCCAGATGGCTGAGATACTTTGTCATTGGTCTAGAATATCCGTAATCTTTAAGCAGATTGTAGAGCATTCTAGCCGCATTCCATTTCTGACAAGTAACACATTTCAAGGACTGGTTTCCGCCAGTTGATACCAATGGTTGTTGCTGCATTTGAGCTTTTCACTAGCATCTGGAGCCCAATACGACGTTGAATTGCTCTCGAAAAAAAAGAGCAGTCACGAGCATTGCAGATCTTTATACGTTTTCGTACTCGCATGAAAAAACAACGGAAAATATTTTTAATCTTTGTACTCTGAATTCTACTTAATTGACCTTAGACGGTTATCCACAAGAAGTGCATATACCAAAAAAATGTTTGAGTGTGGAGTGCATTCTTTGAATTTCTTCTGGCAATAATTTCAAGGTTTTTTTTCACGTTGATAAATGTAGGCCATGGGAGCAACAACCGCATGTAGATTCATTCACACATTGATCGTGCGTCATCCTAGAACTGTAAAGAACGAGTCGTGATATAAGTAATTAAGTTCGAGAACAAAACTCTCCAATGCTTCTTGAATTACCGGTTATTTCTATCAGCAGAAACAACAACAGTAAATAAGATTTGGGTGTCGGACTTAAAACCCAGGGGAGGGTGGGGGCACTGGGTAGAATGTGTGTTACTATACGTTTGAAAGCGAAAACTGGGAATTGTTGGGGGAACTGTGCATTTAAAAGCGTTACTAAGTCCACTACCGAACATTGGCCTATTTTTTGCAAAATTTTTGTCAAATGTAAGGCATTCACCAATTTGGTTGAAAAAAGGGAGTAGGGGGGTCAGTAGTCAACGTTTCCACCAAATTAGTGGGTACGGCCTATACACAAAAATATCTAAATTAGTGAAAGGCTTGTTGTTTTATCAATTAAGTTTGATTTATTAAATTAGTTATCAATTATCAATTAAATATATTGGTTGAAATATACAAAGGTGTCCACTTTTGGTTAAAACAGGGGTATTTTCGGAACCTGGTACTGCTCGATCAGGGGTTGTTTTAAAAAGTCATTGACACACTTGATAACCAATTTCTTCTTGAGTGGACCCCACCATTCCGGAGAGGGGAAAGGCTCGAAAGCGAAAAGAATATAAAAAATATAATAATAATAATAATAATAATAATAATAATAATAATAATAATAATAATAATAATAATAATAATAATAATAATAATAATAATAATAATAAAATTAATTTGTTTACTCGATCAATTACAACAGATTAACTAGTTAGTTGTGACATCGTGCAGTAGGTGTATAACGACATTTTCGGATGTAATTTCTGGGTGATCTATCTAGAAATGTCATGGGAATTCTGGATGATGTTGACCCCTGGCCCCCGCCCCCCCCCCCCCCCCCTGATTTTTACAAAGTTTTACATTTCAGACAATTCTGATCATCTTTCACTGTAGGACTCTCTCCCCGCCTTCCCCCGACGGGAAAGTGAGAATTTTGCATACTTTTGTGTTTCAGACAATTCTGAACATTTTTCATTTCGTACTCGGTCCTAGGCGGGAAATAGAGATATGGCATAGTTTTATGTTCCACACCATTCTGAACATTTTTCATTTTCGAACCTCCCCCCCCCCCTCCCCCCCCCCAAGGATATATAGCATATAAGGCAGCCATATCAACTTCACCATCGAATAACTGCACAACTACTGGATTTAATTCAACCATTCTTTAATCATAATGTCCAGTATAAGTTAAAGTTTTTATTGATCGTACAATATGCAGATCGTGCAGGCGATGATACTCCTGCAGCACCGTAAGCATTCGTATAAAAAGATAACCTGATGCAAAGAAACAAAAGAAGACAAAAACTAAGACACAAGCGAAGAAACAAATAAAGAAGGATGTAATGCAAGTGGGTAAAGGCAGAAGAACAAGCCTTGGTGGACATGCACATCAAGAAGTGTTTGAACCTGAAAATGAATCCGACTTACTACTTGAAATGCGACAGCAAGAAAATAGTATCACACGACATATGAAAGACAGATTAGACAATGGAATAAAATGGAACATTGTCGTTTTAACTCGATTCAAGAAAATAACAACAAATAAACATAGCCCCAGATAGCAGTCTCACGTGGGGACTATGCATAATATATGTGGGTATTCCCCTGTACCCACGCATAAATAATGTGTGTTTTGTTGGGAATTCCCATGTAGTTACGTGGGATTAAGGAGAGTTTGAGACTCTTTCCGATGTGTATTATGCGCATGTGAACCCATGCATTTTATACGCATATATTTCCATGCATTTTATATGTGGGAATTCCCACGCATATTAAGCATGGAATTTTAAAGGGACGACACGATAACTCCATCGAATGCACAGACATGAACCTTTATAACTATAGTGCAGTTATAAAGTACTCCTTAAGAGAATTTTAAGCATAAAATTTTAGTGAAATTGGTATTTCCATGCCTAACTTTCTATTATACATAGGAAAAAGGCAGCCCTCCACCAAAATATGCAGAATTTAGCAAAATTTAAATATATTATCGCTCAATGGCGGCTGTTTCCGGTCTGCGATAATAAACCCATATTGCCAGACTGCGCATAATATGCGTATATTTCCCCATGCATTTACTAAGTTGAAATTTTCACGCATTATATACGTGTATTTTACATGGGAATGCCCATATGGGAAATCCCACGTATAATATGCATGTGATATACAAATAACTTCTAATGAAATTTTACGTAGGAATTCAAAAGTATAATATACATATCATATGCGCTAACTACCCATGCATTTTAGAAGTGGGGAATTCTACGTATATTATACAGGGGAATGCCCACGGTGGGCATTACGAGGGAAAAACTATGCGGTTTACGCATGCATCTACCCGTGCATTTTATACGTGGGAAAGCCTATGCATATTATATGTAGAATTTAAACGGAAATCACACCGTGGGAATGTCCACGTATATTACACATGTTTTCTATTTGGCCATGCCAACGTCCCACGTTCCCACGTAAATCCCATCTAAAAACAACGCGTTTTATATTTGGGACGAAAAATTATGCTAACTGGGAGAGTGTTAGTAGAACGTGTGAATAACACTCATCTGACTTTCAGAACACTCAGTGAAATAGATATTGATAACAATTTGCCAAACGCGTTGAACTATTTGTTCAGCAAGTTTTATGAGCATGATCGTGAAAGATCTGCATGGATGCTGGATAATGTCAAAGATCTGCATGGATGCTGGATAATATTCTTCAGATTGAAATTTATAAGCTACATTAGAACTCTTGCAGGCCTTCTGCTGCACTGAGTTGCCAAAGAAGATGAAGAATACTATTGGTGTTATCAACATCAAGAACACAGACAACAGGTGCTTCCTATGGTCTGTATTAGCTCATCTCCATCCAATGCATGACAATATAAGTTCAGTTTACAAGTATCGACCATTTGAACATGAGCTGAATGTAGAAGATATCACATTTCTAACACCAATTCATCACATTCCTAAATTTGAGAAGAAGAAGAACATAACCATCAACGTTTTGGTTGGGAAAATCAAGTTGTGGTACCCATCCACATGAGTCGCATGAGTCCACATAACAGTAACATAACTTACTGCTAATCAGTGACAATGAGAAGAAACATTATTGTCTGATTAAGAACTTTAGTCGACTCATGAAGCATCGTACAAAACTTGATGGCAAAACCTCTCACTGCTTTAATTGTCTGCTTGGGTTTATGCGACATGACCTTTTGGGCAAACACCGTGAAGTGTGTGGGAAGCATGGAACACAACGATTGTCATTTCCAGAGGGTACAATCATTCGATTCAAGGACATTGCAAAACAACCAAAGGCACCCTTTTTCATTTATGCAGAATCAACATCACAAGGCTAGCAGTTTTTCCTCTGTTGTCGTTAGCGATTATGAGAAGCGTGCTCCTGTGCTTTACCGTGGAGATAATGGTGTCCTCAAATTTTTACAGTATATGTTGGATGAACCTGACCCTACATTTTGAATCAATTGAACAAGCCAAAATGCTTTGAAATTAATGTTGAAGTTAAGAAACAGTTTGTACATGCTACCTATTGCTATGTTTGCCATGAGTTGATGGGAGTTGATCCTGTGCGAGATCATGGTTACATCAGTGAAAAAAACCATTGAGCACCAATAGTGAATGCAACCTACGGTTTCGCTTAAGAAAGGATCAGCAAGGAAAGCGGGATTCATTAGTCAATCCTGTCCTATTCTGCAACCTACGAGGATATGACAGTCATCTTCTTATGGACAGCATAGGAAAATTCAAAGAGTTGAGGCTGTCAGTCATTCCCAACAATGTTGAAAAGTACATTGCGGTTACCATGGACAATCTAAAATTCATCGCCCCCTACCAATTCATGGGAGCATGGGAGCATCGTTGAAAAAATTAGCAACCGTCTTAACGGCTGAAGGTAAAATAAGTTCCGGAATATGACTGCTCATCTGCGTATAAATCAACATCAAGAGTTACTTTTCAGAAAAGGAGTATATCGCTATGATTATGTTGATGATCCCTCCAAGTATGCAGAAACCAAACTTCCACAACAAGAGGACTTTTACAGTCAATTGTCTGAAGAAGGAATTAGTGATAAGAATTATACTCATGTACATCGGTTCTGAGATGTATTCCAACGCAACAACTTTGGAGAGTATCTACCTGGAGAGTATCTACCTGAAAACAGATATGTTACTATTTACAATCCCAGGCCAATTGTGGTATCCAGATATTTCGGCCTGGAATATTTGGGCCTGGGACATTTTGGCCTAGAGTTGGGCCTGGGACATTTAGGCCTGGGTTGAGCCTGGGACATTTGGGCATTTGAAAGAGTAAAAAAAATAAGACAATCACGCTTCATATCTTATTTACATGCATAAATACTCCTCAATAGTAATTTTGATCACTCTAAAATTGCAATAGAAATGCATATGCTACAAAAATAAATACATCCGCTATTAAAAAACATTTCAATATTGTTTAACAGCAATTGCAATTAACAGGTATGCCCATGCCAAGCTGTCATAGCACTTTGCTTTGGTTGAAACTTTAAATGACAGTACTTTTCACTTGGCAATGTGTGCACACAATATTGCTTAATTGCAGTTAATAGGTATGTCCAAGCTGTCATAGCACATTACTTTGCTTGAAACTTAAAAGGATAGTGCTATTCAAAACAGTTGAATATTGAATAACTATCACAAAAAGGGTGGAGAAAGTTAATGTTAAAAAGTATCGCTGGTGTTGAGAATCAATGAAATTCTATAGATGTTTACTAAAATTTTGAAAAAAGAAAAGGAAATTGTAACATTGGGTTGTATAGGTATAAATTTACATATACAGACAAAACCTACACATTCGCACAAACGTAAAATAACCTCCAGGCACAAATGTCCCAGGCCAAACTCCAGGCCCAAATACCCAAGACCCAAATGTCCCAGACCCAAAAGTCCCAGGCCCAAATGTCCCGGATTCGTTAAAGCATAATGTTTATTTGAAACACTTTTTTTCAATAATAAATAGTAATTTTTTGTTCTCACTACTTTTAAATGTTTGTGATTTGTTGAATTGCGTTGAATCGATTGTAAATATACGTGATTTATTATGTGAAATAAATAAAAAACACACAGATGAGTTTTTTATATTTTTTTCTCAAATAATACTTGATTATAATACACAACAATATATATGATATATGATATATGGTTTACAGATGAGTTAACACCTCGACAGGGTCCCTCCTTAAGAATGAAACGGGGTTTATGGGTGAATTAGCACCTCAACATTTAGCACCTCCATTTAGAAGAAAGGTTTATGAATGAATCAACACCACGCCAGTAACATGTAGCGACTCATTAGAATGATATGACGCTAGAGTGGCATTAGTATAGCAGTGTAGCAGTAATAATTTACAAATATACATGTAGATAAATGTGTCACTAAAACTTAATTATAAATTAAGAAAATTAAACAAGCTACTAGAACAATGGTTTATAATGCCTATATACAAAATCTTTTACTGAAACTAAAAACTAACTATCAATTAAAACAATTAACCAAGTTTACTAAAGCAATGGTTTATAATGTCTATATACGAAGCATTTACTTACAAAATCTCCATCACTTCAAACATATTATGATCTCGAGCTCTATATAATATATAATACACACGATAAAAACCACAAGTATTGGAAATGAGCTTCTGGAATGATATTGAATTATACACATACTCATTATTTAAAAACTTTTGTAACCCTTCTTCTGTAAGTGCAACTCCATAACAGTGAAAACATTCCACAACTTTGATAAGGTACAAGACAACCCAATGTTCATCGGATTCATCATAACTGTCTGGCTAATGACAAAGGGCCCTTTTTGTAATGCTGGCAGCTGATCCATAGGGAACACTCCGTGGAATAAGTCTATGACATCATGCGTCAATATGACATCTATCTGCTTCGTTGTTATGATTGATAATCAAAATGAGTACTTCGATTCGCCTTACTCCAATGATATTGTCAAATTGAGCATAGTCTATGGCATTCACTGTATTTTGCAAGGCGTTGGCAAAATTCATCTCAAGCCGCAGTAATAAGGGCCTAAATGGTCACCATCATAATCAGGTGTTAAGTCGAAAGAAAATAAAGCATAACCTCTAGATTATGCTTTATCTTAACCTTCTCGTTTATGATGGAACTTTTCTCACCATTCGGTTTGTCAAAAGATTTGTAAAGAGTTTTAAAAGTGTCAAGATATTTTCCTTCAACAATGTTAAGCTCGAGAGGTTTGGATAGGACTGGTTCACAATCAGTGTACAGCTGCATGTAATTAATGTCAAATTGTGTAAATTTTTTAAATTATTCCAGCAAAGGTTTCATGATGGACAATTCCAATTACAATATGTTTTGGTAATTGGCCCAAAAAGATGTTATCTGTCACAAATCCAGTGAAATCCAGTGGGAATCGCTAAAATTTTACATTCTTTTCTGGTAGAAGGAAAATTGGCAGGAGTTGAATATCTGGACTACCCTCACTTTGTGAATAATTAAAACATATTTCTCACTTCTACCCTAAAGGTATCGTTTACAGCCATTAATAAATATTCATCTTTATGTCTATACAAACGCTATTTCATGCTCATACTGTTATGAAGATACCGATCCTCCTCAAACAAATCTACTCTTGAGGCACCTGTCAGCATGCACTCACGATTTGGACGCGTATAGAAATAACGATTATGTTAGCTATTATTTCCTGTTTAAAATATTTCACCACCAGCAGTATTTACATTAAAACCTGTTTAAGCTTTCCATGACTGGCTAATTTCACCGCATTAGAATTAATCGATTCAGCATTAATTCTTATAGATGAGACACTTGGAGCGTTCAGAATCAAGACTTTCCATGGGAATTGTTACTACGTGAAAGCAATCGATCGTTCAGAAACAATTCAATATTGGACCAGAAACCATTAAACAGATCTCCACAAGCTTTAACATCTCTCTTGACAATGATGCATACAGCACAAAGTCTACTATTCCTTAAATCTAAAATTCTTCGGTAGTAGCAGGAATATAAGATTCTATTAGAACACCATCTCTAATGGCAGCGAGTGACCGATAGTCTACACCATAACTTTTTTCTACAGCAGTTGAGTTGGTGGTATGTGAGACCATTCCAATGAAGAAAGACAACATTCACAAGAATGATCATATATGATTGACCTTGTGTTTTTTATTTTACAAATACATCTTTTGATGTTGTTCCTTTCACTTTCTTTCAGCTTCTAACAACTTTCTTTGGTGTAGTTCATTTATCAATAGCATAAACAACGTCTTGAGCTGCACGACCAGTCACGTCTTTAACCACATTCTTTGTAGCTTCCTTACTATGTGGTGCAACAATTTCAGCTCCTGCCTTAATGAGTGGAATAGCTTTACTAGCCAATGATCTCAAGAACGAACCAAATTATCTCCATATTGTAAGCGTGCTGATTTAAATCCTGGCAAATCTCCACACACTTGATGAAGAAAATGTTTGCGGTATGCAAATGGATACATATTCTTTCATAATGCTTTTACAATTTTTTTGACGAAAATGAAGTTTACAGATTACTTTTCTAGTTTGAAATAACATCGTGATCTGTGTCATCCTTAATGCTGATTTCTATCGTGTCAAATTTTGATGTGCTAACAGGTACGTAATGAGTTTCTTCATAAATTTTCATAATAATATAACCACCATGACTTTGAATGGGAATAGAACTTAGTAAAGGAACATAATAATATCCAACTACTTGTGGTTCACAAATACATAAAGTGTATAAAATTCACATCTGCTTTATGTTCATCAGGACCAGATTGTCTATACCACTGATTTGGTATAGATCGTAAAATCTCAGCTAATCCAGGACAAAAGACAATTTCATAATCATTTTCAAAACTCTTCATCTAATTTTATCATACTTTAACCGAATAGAGCTTGAATTAATAGATGTTTCTAATTCATAATTTACTGCATCACGTATTTCAGATTTGAATCTATAGTAAGCATATGTAATGCCAACTCCATAAAAGGTATCATCTTTTGACGACCGGTAGTGAATGTAATAGTCTGTTTCTTGTCTCATTGTCGTCCATGTGTGTGGACATTGAATTTCATCTAAGGCCACTTCATATTTTGCTTTCAAATATAATTTACGAGGCAAACGAATTTGATAATTAAAAGCTTTATCAGTAGGATAATAGTTCATGATAGCACTTCTAGGCAAAGGAATGTAAAAACTTGTTGACTCCATGATGACTAAATCATACATGCACGTTGACGCACTGGATGCGTACATACACTACTTCGTGCATGGCGCGCGTCGTTTACACTACGTGCATTGCATAAGATGCTGGCATTGCGTACGCTGTGTGCATGGTCCACATTGTTACTGTCTATTGCTTCTCCTGTGCGTAGTGCTAATACTTTGTTGGCAGGCACACGGGGTAGAGAATGCTTGACAAACACTGGAGTAGTTGAAGCTACCGACTCTAGATATCTCTTAATCTGCTGCCCACTGATAATCCTCCCACCCCCGAAGCTCATGTGCACTGATAAGCGTAAGATAGGAATGTTTAAACAAAGGGGTTACAAACGATTCCTGGGTGTCTATACTACACACAAAGGATTAATGAAAAACGATTAAAAACTAGAAAATCATGATTTTTAAGTTGAGTTACATCACACAAGCCCTGCTTGGCGTGCGCAACAAAAAAGACAAAACTCAAAAATAAACAATAAAAATGCTGTCACAGGTACAGTTGTTTCTAGAGCACTTCTGAAGCAGACTTAAATATCAGTTAAATATTTAACCCCTTTCCAATAATCCACCTTTCTTAATGGAGATTTTTATTACTAGGCCCCAAAAGTATGATATCCTCTAATGTACCTAACTGGTAGGTCTGTAATAAACCAACAGCTACAAATTCAGGGCATATACATCAACTAGACCGAATTTTGCTACACTTAGCGAAATGGCACCCACTTGCAATGGCAGAAGGCCAGAGACACAATATATCTAATCAAAGACAAATCTCCCAGTGTTTCGACATAATTATCAGCTTAGGATTATTATCTTGATAATAATCGAAGTATATATGTTGTAACCTCTAATCAAATTCTGTTTCTAAAAATTTTCTAGATAACGGCCAACTTCCGGTTTTTGAAACTGATCATGACGGAAGAGGTCAAGGTCACCGAGGTACCGCTTATATAACGTCTTTTAAGCCCAAAAGGTTGAAAATATGTTCTAAATCACTCTATCTCTAAATGTTTTCGGGATAATAATCAACTTTTGGTTTTTTACCTTGACCATGACGGAGGAGGTCAAGGTTACCGAGATACCTCTTACAAAACGTCTTTTAGGATCAAACGGAGTAAAATTAAGCACAAAATTGCTCCAACCGTTTTCAGGATAATGGTCTAATGGTCAACTTCCGGCTTTTGACATTGACAATGACGCAGGAGGTGAAAGTCACAGAGGTACCTCTTATGTAGCGTCTTTTAGGCAGAAAATGTCGAAAATAAGATCTATCTGTAGCCGTTTTCGAGATAATGGTGATCTACCTTTCTTTGACTTTGACCATGATGGAGGAGGTCAAGGTCACCCAGTTCCCTCTGATATAACGTCTTAAAGGCCAAAAGGGTCGAAAATATGCTCAAGATTGTTCTTTCCTTAACCGTTTTCGAGAAAATAGTCAACTTTAGGTTTCTGACCTTGACCATGTCGGAGGAGGTCGAAGCCACTAAGATCCCTCTTATGTAACATCTTTTAGGCACAAAGAGTCAAAAGCTAAAATCGCTCTATCTCTAACGGTTTCGTGAGATAATAGGAACTTGTGGTTTTTGACCTTGACCATGGCGGAAGAGATCGAGGTCACCAAGGTATCTCTTAAGTAACGCCTTTTAGATCCAACGGGTGGAAAATAGCTCAAATTCGTTCTATTCTTTCCCGTTTTCGAGATAATAGTCAACTTCCGGTTTTTAGCCTTGACCATGACGCAAAAGGTCAGGGTCACCTAGATACCTCTGATATAACGTTATTAAGGAACAAAGGGTCGAGAATAAGCTCAAATCTAATCGTTTTCGAGATAATGGACAATCTTTGTCTAACGGATTATGATATAGAAAGGTCACATGATCTTGGCCTTGACCCTGAATATCGAGATTCAGTCCATGATGATACTGTCTACTAACACCGCACAAGTGTTGAAACAGGTATTTGAGCGCTATTTCCAGCAATTTTTGGTGATGAATAGGGCTTGAAAACGTTTTGACCTCAATTTGGCCTTGACTTTGAAGGTTAAGGTCAAATATTTTGCGAATTTCCCGACAACCTATCATCCTCTATATCTCTGCCAGTTTTCTGGAAACCACTATGAGGTCAGAAATACTTTGACCTCAGTTTGACCTTGACCTTGAAGGTCAAAGAAATTTATGGGTTTTACGACAGCTCTTCACTCTCTATCTCTGTGCCAAATGCCATCGTCCTACGGCAAATAGCGTAGGAGTTTTCTGCAAACCTCCCAGACGGAAAAAAAGAAAAAGGAATAAACAGTGAATTCTTAGCAAAGCAAACCCATTTGCAAAATTTGTTTGCAAGTGAGAAAAATGGGAGAAAACAAGACAGCTGTACATGTTCGGCAACATCCTTTTCAGACACGTCTTTCAATTTTTTTCAATGCGTCTATCAATTCACGAACTTCCACGTGACCATCTATATTGACATCTAATTTATTGACGATTTCTTTGAATCTAATAGAATAAAATAAACGATGCTATGGAAAATCCAAAAAGGGACCAGAAATATTCTCGTTGTTGTACAACAGCCAGTCTCTATGGTGGTGTATAATACCTTTTAACTCCGCATACTCACTGAGGATTCCGCGCAAAAATACTACTCATTAACGAGAGGAACCACTTTTACAAAAGTCACTAAACTATAGATTTTAGTGACCTGGACATTCAGTAGAACTTTTTCACAAATGTGCGAAAATCAACACTGAGGGATGTACAGTACGGCTAGATAGATACAAATATCTATCCGCCCTGTGTTTATACATAAGAGATATATCTCCTCAGATGTGAGCTATTTTATAACAACGGAACCATTCTTTTATAGAGGCAACGTTGTTATAAAACAGATGACTTCTGAGAACCTATCTGTTATGTATAAGCACAGAGTGGAGTGATATTTTAAAAAGGTAGCTCCTCTCGTTTTTATGTACTATTTTCGCGGAATTTTTAGTGGATCTGCATAGGTGTTATAGGACCGTTGTAGAGGTTGGGTGCTGGACAACAACGGGTTGGCAAGGATCGTTTTGCATAAATTAGTACTTACAGCCACTCCACAGTTTACGACGCTTGTCGGTTTACGTTTTGCACTCGTACACTCTGGCAAGCGTAGAACACCAATTAATCTTTTTTAACATAATTTATGAAAACGTGTAACAAGAGGTGTTCCGTCCACAACCAAGGCCTACATTCAACGAATAGAATTTGAAGTATTTAATTTCTTAATACATATATTAATGAGTAAAATATCTCGATCAATAATAGAGGTCTTGGGGGATATTACCACAAATTAAATTTTGAAAGGTCCCCCTGGTACTATGTTTACAATGCGTTGTCAACGAACCTACCAATCGGTCTCAGTGCAGTTCCAGGCATGTGAACGAACCGTACCAAACTTATCGGACACCACGATCCTGATTGATGGGGAAGTGGGTTGGTGTAATTCGAGTGATTGCTCCTATGTCTACAAGACATTTTACTTATAAAGATGAGTATTAAGAAATTAAATACTTCAGTTTTAATCTTGAAAATATGGGCTTGTAGACTGCAAAGCCATCAGTGTGGAGACTGGAACTGGTGGTAGAAATTGAGCACCAAATGCATACGATCTGGCTGTCAACAAGACTTTGTGCCGGAAAGACAGAAATAAAATAAATTACATTTCAAAATCATCTTTTAATTCAGCGAGGTCTCACCGCGAACTGATCATTCCATAACAAAACAACGTTGATTGGGGTTTCACCACGAACTGCTCATTATTACATGCTCGAACACAAGTACTGACAAACTGATACCAGCTCATGCCTCCCCCTCTTGCTTTTCCATGACATATAACATCATCAGCCGAATGTGTGTAACAATTTGTGCCCTTCCCTCAGTGTCGAGTTATGCCATGTGCAAAAGTGCACTGTCAAAAAACCATAATGTAAGGCGCGACTGTGCCGAGTCGACACAGCGTCGGTCACATGACGGGCACAGATATATTGAGGTTGGTGCATGACTGTAATGATCTGTAAATACAGAGCCCACTTTAGTTGCCTTCTTTCTCTTAAAGGTTTTTTCTGCCAGATTGTTGTCCCGCAAGAAGAAGGACTGTCATGAATCTCTGATTCAGCAGCAACGAACGGACTAAGATTTCTCAAATTATTTAACATATCAGTTGTGTATTCTTGCAAATAGTGTTTAATAAACGTGTTTGGAGAGGTCCGGCAGCCAACTCGTAAAAATCACACGGTGGCACACCATTAGCACTGCGCATAGAGCGTGCTGCATGTCTGACCTGATGATTTTGAATTGACAACTTCGTTTGCATTACAGCTTCAGGTTCTTTCAGAATATCATCATGTACTAACGATATGATTTTTATATAATTAGATATAGATACTTTAGAAAGCTCTTTCGTGATACCACTCATTAACGATATAAATAAACGGCGCTATAACGTAGTAGTATATGCGCATAGTAGGAAGACGGATAATAAGGACGCCGTGTCAACACTGCCGCGTGTCCTCAGACACCGACAAGGCTGTTATCACAATTTGCTTAAACGTGCCTAAGCCTTCATATCCAACAAATTGATATGCGGTGTGCGGTCATGAACATACCACTGCCCCGTCCAAGTGTTGTCTTGCAAACAGAAACTCCAACCGTTGAGAGTCGTATCTGTCTGGACCTGCCTTGATGGGGATAGAAGAGGATGAAGATAGAAGAAAGAAAGGAACACCTTTCAAGAGATTGGCCTGGGGCGACCACCAGTCGAGATCCCTCAGTGGTAGTAAGGAGAGCCGTAGTCGATGAAATGGCGACCTGCCACGACAGAAACTGGCGCAAATGACACCTGCTAGCTAAACTGTTTTATCCATGGCAATTAACAAACCGAGAGGTGACACCAACAGACAAAAAAAACACGAGGCTTGGGAGTGGACACGACTTGAGCAATCAGAGTTGACAATTTTTGAATCCCATTTTGAGTGGGAAACCCTATGACCCTTGCAAAATCTAAGAGGTCGCCCATAAACTCTATCCCTTGAACGGAAATTAACTCCGAATTCTTGCAATTTACCAACAGACCGAGGTCATTGTACTGTTTGAGTAAAGTGACTAACTGAGATCTGTCCCCGTTTACCAACAACCAGTAGTCGGGATACTAAAAAATGAGTAACTACCCGACCTTTGGTACAAGAAAGACTCGACTGAAAAGCCCTTGAGTGCCTAAAGGTATCTTTTCTATGGCTTTTTTTACCTAACGGTTCCTGAATCATCGTATCTAACGCCACTTGCTTAGGTGGTTGGTGCTAGCACGACGTGACCAAAGAAAGATCGGGAAGCTTGGCCAGAGGAGGTACGATTTGGTGGCCCAAGCCTTTCCCTTGCAAACGGTTAAGGGGTAACCCCAACGCAACCAACGGGCTATTTGTTTGGGAACCCCGAGTGACTGCCAAGCCCGTCGAAAGTTCTTTACCCTCCCTACTTAAGCACCTTTACACTCGATCTAAGTGATGGAGAAACCAGTTCTTCGTAAGAACTTAAGGCATCCGTGCAAGATCGTTACGGTATGTCCACCGGTTTTTTTGATTGCTTCGAAGCAGCAGCCGACTTATTAGTGTTCACCTTGGCTTCTTGGCCTGGGGAGTAGATGGCGTTAAAGATCCCGGTTGCTGCATGGTCACTGGCATGGACGGCATGAAAGACTGTTACTGCTTTGGCCTGTTGTGCTGCTGGATCGAAGCTCTACGCGTAATTCTGTCTTATGACTTCACCCCAGCTGACTCGATTGCATCCTTCTACAAGTTCGGACGGAAAAAGTTACGATTGACCGTCCATTGGCGCAAATCGAAGTTTACGAGCGTCTTCTGCACTGATATTTCAATCTGGCAGCGTATGGTTACGCCTTAGAACCACCATAGAAGCTACCAGGTAAGCGTTCAACTTAAATAGATCTGAAGACGCTGTTACCACGGATTCGAAAATGCGATTAAACAGTTAACTGTTGCCGGTTTCACATATTTGCACGAAGTTTCGAAGGCCACATCTTGAAACGAATGTGTGTGCAGACGACATGTCAGTCTTTGAACACTTACGGCCCTTAGCCCGCACAAGACAGCTTCAACAGGAAAGAAAAGAGTGAATCCTCCAGATCCACGCATTGGTCGCAACGATACTCCGAAGTACAATGCGGTATGCCTCAGTGAAGTAGATATGCTGTGCACCTCGTGTGTGTATCACAGGCCCGCTTGATGTAAGCACAGGAGTCCAGGATCGACTGTAGGTCTACAACAGAAAGACAGCCAAATAAGTAAGTAATAACAACTTTTGTTGTAATTAAAGTCACTAATATATAAAATATAACACGACCTAATCACTTCCAATTACATAAAACATTGGGAACTGTGATGTAAAGTCGATACGGCAACCTTAACACGTGCTCGAGCGACCATTGACATGCTCGACTCGATACTGCGCCGATACTTGTCCCCGCAGCGGGTGACACGTGACCAAATTGCTGCACACCCGACTCTTTGCAGTGAGGACCCGTCAAATTGACGGGTCGTAACAATGGCAACCCGTCACTTGGACGACCTTGGCAGCGACGGCGGTGATCAATGCTTACAATGCTTACACCGCTGTGACGACCAGAGACCTTATCAGAGGTGGAAATGAACGGCTCCACTACTCGATGCTATGTCAGCGATGGCATAACTGACACAGATGGAGATAGTATTTGCACCTTTACAAAAATGTTTCCGAGGTATCAACCCAGTGGAGGACAAGATGGGTTCAACTGCGTGTCCAACGACCCTTCAAGGCCCTGTTGCTGACGAAGGGGAAGGGCGGTGGAAAGCTGAAACTTTCCAGTTTGCAGAGTCAACTCCATGCAAACTGCTTGCTGACAGTGAGGGAGACCTTCGAGATAGGATTTCTGAGAAAATAGCTCAAAAATCACTTCACTTAAATTACTTGTAATCCGCACTCACGCTCTTGGTGGCCGGGAAGCATTTACCGAACGAAAACCGGTTTGACAAAACCCAGAACTACCACGTATAAGAATAAAGAAAGTCAGCAAACGATGAAACTTACAGTATACGTAAATGTACTATCTAATATATATATAATATGCAAAAATTATCCATTTACCTCGAGTTTGATCCGTCATAATTAAAAAATTGCAAACGGAGAACAGTACGTGCTTATCCGATAGCGAAACGTTTGGTATGGTTCAATCACATGACTGGAACTGCACCAACACTGATTGGTCGATTGCATTGTAAACAAATTAGCAGTATGAATCCTTCAATCTTTACTTTGGGGTAATATCCCGCATATTTTTTATTACGCATCGCGATAACCAATGCTTAACACATTGCAAAACCCATGGTGATGGTTTCGTAGTCTACAAGCTTATATTTTTGAAATTAGAAATCATAATCCGAAATGTTATTTAAATAAAAGATACAGAAATAAGAATGATTGTATATTGAACATCTAATTACTGATCCATAACATCGGTTACCACAATTAAACTACAATTTAGAAATGTATTTGATGCTATTCAAAGTTTTCTTTCAAGTGATCATTGGTTTTCATAAAATGCAAGGCGCTCATTTATGTAATCTCATCTGAAGAAAAACATGCGACCATATTATAATAATAACTAAATGAATGATTGCTTTAGGTCGTATTTATCATTGTAAATTATTTTACACATTAGTAGGAAGACATGTAAACAAAAATATTATTCGTAGATTATTCTATCGGTGTTATAATCAAGCAGTTACAGGGAAATGGGATTATCATAACTTACATTATACATCTAGGATAATGATTACATTGCATATGTTGAATAACATTACACGCGACTTTCTAGCTAAAACTCCTGAAACTGAACGAAGCCAGAAGACAACGGAGCCGCGCAGAGAACCTACTCCGAGCTTTACGTGAGAAAAACGAGATAACGAGCAGTAACTTGGGAAACTTACACAAAATGTCGGTGATCGACTGGTTAGTTCTAGGCGACTTACATAGATAATTCAAACTATTTAAACGACAATGAAGTAATATTCGAGGAACCACTCGGGGATATAAATGAAGTACGAAAGACCGGCAGGCTCATTTCCTTCAAGATGCTTCATTGTAAATTTCAGTAGCATTTCAAGCGAACTTCATGTGAACTTCATATGAAATTACAACGAACTTCAGTGTGAATTTCCATTGAACTTCCCACGAACTTCATGCGAAGTTCCAAAGAACTTCAGTGTGAATTTCCATTAAACTTCCAACGAACTTCAATGTGAAATTCCATTGAATTTCAGTGTGAATTTCAATTAAATTTCGCATGAACTTCAGTGTGAACTTCATACGAAGTTCCAACCAACTTCAGTGTGAAGTTCCATTGAACTTCGTACGAACTTCACTGTGAATTTCATAAAAAGTTCTAACGTACTTCAGTGTGAACTTCCATTGAACTTCCTATGAACTTCAGTGTGAACTTCACACGAATTTCCAACGACATTCACTGTGAATTTCCATTGAACCTCGTACGAACATCATATGAATTTCATACGAAGTTCTTACGAACTTCAGTGTGAATTTCCTTGAGCTTCCTGTGAACTACAATGTGAATTTCATACGAATTTCCAACAAACTTCACTGTGATTTTCCTTTGAACTTCGTACAAACTTCACTGTGAATTTCATACGAATTTCCAACGAACTTCAGGGTGAAATTCCATTGAACTTCCTATTAACTTCACCGTGAACTTCATGCGAAGTTTAAACGAACTTCACTGTGAATTTCTATTGAACTTCACTGTGAATTTAATACGAAGTTGCAACAAACTTTAATGTAAATGTCCATCCATCTAATTCTTAAAACACATTTTGATAAAAATAAGGATACAGTTCCAGGAATTTCCAACAATTTCAAGAATATTTTATACGAAATTTAGTGAACTGCTTTTGATTTTAGGATTTCTGTTTTTGTCCAAATATGTTTTAAGAACTAGACCGTTTTCCCTACTGAGTAGCTAAATTACACTTGGAGGTCACAAAAAAGACAATTCTGAACTCTTAACCTCTTACATATCGTCTTTTAGGCCAAAAAGGTTGAAAATAAGCTCAAAATCGTTCTATCTCTAACCGATTTCGAGATAATGGTCAACTCCCGGTTTTTACTTTGACCATGGCAGGGGAAGTCAAGGTCACCCAGGGACCTCTTATATATCGTCATTTAGGCTCAAAGGCTTCAAATCGCTCTATCTCTAACCGTTTTCGAGAAAATGGCCCACTTCCGGTTTTTGACATTGGCCATGGTCGAGGATGTCAATCCTTCTCTACGGTCATGGTTAAAAGAAGAGGATTTTACGGCACTATCAGTGAGCCAAATTTCATCACTCTTATGCAGTAGGGAAAAACCCAAACGCTGTAGCCAACTTAAACTTGCACACGCATGCTGTGATGGCTTTCATTGAGAGATGGGCGATCAACACACCGGAGCTGATATCATGCCAGCTTAAACTGCTGCTCTCAGCTTCTTGCCGCATGTTTCTCAAATTTATTTTGTCGCTTTTTAATTAAAAAATTAAGCTTATGATATCATATCATATTAAAAAATTAAGTTTATCATATCATATCAATTTCATCTTTCTAGTCCTAACGGCCTCTGTTAAGTTCCACGGACAAACTAAAATAAACGGAAAAACATGCCACAACTGCGGCTAACATTTTTGGACAAATTCAAAACACTAGGGGATTTTGGCAAATTCCCAAGTGTAATTAGATTTTTGAAGCACGATATGAGTGATTATGAAAAACATGTGGTACTTTGTTACCGAGAACGGGCTGCTTTGGTTGGTACAATCAAAATCATAACTCAATACCTATGTAATTCACCGTGTAAGTGGATCGAAGTTCGGTGAAATTTCGTATGAAATTCAATGGAAATTCGTATGAAGTTCAATGGAAATTTACACTGAAGTTCCTTGGAACTTCGTATGAAGTTCACACTGAAGTTCATAGGAAGTTCAATGGAAGTTCACACTGAAGTTCGTTGGAACTTCGTATGAAGTTCACAGTGAAGTTCATAGGAAGTTCAATGGAAATTCACACTGAAGTTCGTTAGAACTTTTTATGAAATTCACAGTGAAGTTCGCACGAAGTTCAATGGAACTTCACACTGAAGTTCGTTGGAAATTCGAATGAAATTCACAGTGAAGTGCATAGGAAGTTCAATGGAATTTCACACTGAAGTTCGTTGGAACTTCGTAGGAAATTCACAGTAAAGTTGATACGAAGTTCAATGGAAATTCACACTGAAATTCAATGAAATTCACATTGAAATTCGTGAAATTTTAATGGAAATTCACACTGAAGTACGTTGGAAATTCGTATGAAATTCACACCGAAGTTGGTAGGAAGTTTAATGGAAATTCACACCGACGTTCGTTGGAAATTCGTATGAAATTCACACTGAAGTTCGTTGGAACTTCGCATGAAATTCACACTGAAGTTCGTAGGAAATTCAATGGAAAGTCACACTGAAGTTCGTTGGAAATTCGAATGAAATTCACAGTGAAGTGCATAGGAAGTTCAAAGGAATTTCACACTGAAGTTCGTTGGAACTTCGTAGGAAATTCACAGTGAAGTTGATACGAAGTGCAATGGAAATTCACATTGAAATTCAATGAAATTCACATTGAAATTCGTGAAATTTCAATGGAAATTTACACTGAAGTACGTTGGAAATTCATATGAAATTCACACTGAAGTTGGTAGGAAGTTCAATGGAAATTCACACCGAAGTTCGTTGGAAATTCGTATGAAATTTACACTGAAGTTCGTTGGAACTTCGCATGAAATTTACAGTGAAGTTCGTAGGAAATTCAATGGAAATTCACACTGAACTACTTTGAAATTTCATATGAAGTTCACATGAAATTCGCTTGAAATTCCATTGAAATTTTCAATGAAGCATCTTGAAGGAAATGAGCTTGCCGGACTTTCGTAATGAAGCCTTCCGAATGTTGCTTCTATGGATTAGAATAATGCAACGTGGCAGCATGTCAGAGATAATTCACATCTTGTACCGTGTGGCAGAAACTGGAAATGTTTGTAAGGACATGATGTAATCAAATTCTCCCAGGATTTAACTACGCTGTTCAAAGCCAGATGATTCGCTTTCACAACATTTGGTAATGCGCGCAAAAACATTAATCAGTGATTGTTACTACCAAGGCGCAATCCGCGAAGAAGATGTTAGGGATACATTGGTCTTTGGCCTAAGTTCGATAATGTCAGAAAGGGCAATCAGCGTTTCCTCCACATACCAGCAAATATACGACCTCATATAAAGCTGAAGAGAATACAATGGTACAAATGAAAGAGAGTCACACCCTCTGAAGTCCATGTGGATAGTAGTCGAGCGCTACCACATAATGAGCACACAGATATAAGAAGGTACCAAGGTGGCCATCAACCGCAAAACTCAAAACAACAGAAACACCAATGGTAAGAAAAGCCGTGCGGCAAGTGTGGGCAAAACCACAAGTGGGAAGATGCCTTCATGTATAGAAGGCCAAGTGTTACGGTAAAACTTGGCACTTAAAAAAGGATCCCGGAACTAGCAATGTTCTGTGAATAACTTGTCAACACATGGAAAAAGAAGATACGTAAATGGAATCAGCTGGATCTGTGCTGAAGTCAAGCTCGGCAACAGCTACGGTGAAAAGCGGTGACCACGCTGAAAGAGATATGCAGGATCAGTGATTCAGCTCACTTGCAAATTTAGTGCACTCAACGCCACAAACAGAAGAAATGGCAACAAACGCAATTCCCGTCCCTCTCTCTCAAACGTTCGATTTTAAGAAGCCAGAGGAGTGGGGCCGATGGCATACTTGTTTTGAGCTGTATCTAGCTACTGCCAAAATAACTGATGATGAAGAAAAAGCAAACACCCTAGTGTACTGCATGGGTATCGACGCGGAAGAATTTTAACCAGTTTTCAGTTATTCAGTGATGAGATGAAATCGTACCAGACAGTGAAAAACAGATTTGAATCTCACTTCAGTGGGAAGAAAACCCTGGTGTTTGAACCTGTCAAATTTAGTAATCGTTGTCAAGGCATTGATGGAACGGTAGACAACTTCATAAAAGACTTGTGGATGTGGATTAAAAAAGCGTTATTATGGTGCTATGAAAGAGGAACTGTTACGTGATCGCATTGTTGCTGGAATCAGAGACAAAAAGTTATCAGAACAGTTGCAGAATGAGAAAGATCTGAAACTTCAAGACGCCATAGACAAGGCACGAACACGGGAAGCCGTCCAAAGACAGTCTGCGCACTTAAACACATTCAATCCTGCTCAAGCCAATCCCCATTCAACAGGGACGGAAAGACACAAAACCCAGTAAAAACCAATCACCAATCGCGTGCAGCGCCAAGACGCCATCAACAACAACAACAACTGCCATGCCAGTGGTGTGGTAAAAACAAACATTCCAAACAAGATTGCCCCGCGAAATATTCTACGTGCAGCTTCTGCAAGAAAACGGGACACTGGGTGGTTGCCTGCAGAAATAAGCAACAGAAACGCATTCACGAAGTGAGGGATGAAGATCACTTTCAGGACATCGACCCAGTTCCACTCCATGTACAGGGCAGTGGAGAGCAGTTCTTAGGGGCTGTTCATATCAAGGACAATGAGATAAGTTTATGCTAGATGTAACGGTAAATCAACATCCGGTTTTGTTCAAAATAGACACCGGAGCAGATGTATCGGTAATCAGTTTTGATTTATACAATCGAGTAGCTAAACAGGTTCCCCTGGAACACCCAGAACAGGTTGTGATAGGTGCAGATTCTGAGCCTTTACAAGTACTTGGTCGGTTCAATGTGCGATGTGTCACTAAATCAAACAAGGCTCGTGCAGAAAATTTTTATGTCGTCAAAAATTTGACCACACCCTTACTGGGCAAACCTGCAATCAGTAAATTGCAACTTGTCAGCATTGCGAGTTCAATAATTTCATCCGCTTTTAAACAAAATGTCCTGGAAAAATTCCCAAAATTATTTTCAGCATTAGGGATGATAAAAGATTTCGAGTACAAAATACAAATCGAACCGGATGCGCAGCCATTTGCAATAAATACACCAAGAAGGGTTGCTCATCCATTGTTGCCCAAGGTTAAAACAGCGTTAGACATGGTACAGCAAGGGGTAATTCGACGGCTCGAATCAAACGAGACTTCACCCTGGTGCACTTGGATGGTGGTTCCAAAACCAAAAACGGGAGAAGTACGCATTTGCATCGATTTAACTCAACTAAACTAGTACGTAATACGTCCCAGATATCAGCTTCCCACAGTCGAATCAACACTCGCAAAAATATTCACAAAACTTGACGCAAATAGCTCCTTTTATCAGATCAAACTTGCTGAGGAATCGCAGGGGCTAACTCAATTCATCACACCATTTGGAAGATATTGCTTTTTACGCCTTCCATTTGGTATTTCGAGTGGGTCAGAGGTATTCCAGGAGATTATACACGATATTGTGGGAAACAACCACATGTCAATGTTCAAATTGACGATATATTGTTGGAAAGCAAACCAACAAGCCCTATGTCCGGTTTTGGAGAAGTTACAAAATGCCGGAATTACTCTAAAACCAAGCAAGTGTGAATTCCTCAACACATAGGTAAGTTTTGTAGGGCATAAAATTGGTCCCAGTGGTATTTTGCCAGATGACAACAAGATAAAGGCTATCACACACATGCCTGCACCCACAAATATAACAGAGCTACGTCGTTTTATAGGAATGGCAAACCAGTTGGGTAAGTTTATCCCAGATCTCGCCAACATGACACAGCCATTGCCTGAACTCCTCAAAAAGGAAAATGATTGGTCATGGGGTAAACAACAACAAATAGCTCTGGAGAAAATCAAAGAAGAACTCAGTTCTCTAAACACTATGACAACATACAGTGTCAAACACGAAACAAGAATCATGGCTGATAGCTCATCATTTGGGCTAGGTGCAGTTCTTCTGCAAAAATAGCCAACTACATGTGAATTTAGACCTTTCTCATACGCAAGTAGAAGTCTAACAGACTGTGAGCGAAGGTATGCACAAATTAAAAAAGAGGCTTTGGCCTTGACCTGGGGTTGTGAAAAATTTGCTGAGTATGTTTTAGGCTTAGATTTCACGTTAGTCACGTACCACGTTGGTACCTATACTTACCAAAAAGAGGCTCGACGAAATACCCCCTAGGATAACTCGATTCAAAATCAGGCTCATGCAGTTCAGATTCAACATACAACATTTACCAGGTACACTCCGGATACCCTGAGCCGGGCTCCATTGTCCACAACAGAAGAAGAAGTCAAAACGAATTTAGCTGTAGAAACGGAAGCATTTGTTAAGCAGGTAATTGAAGTTCTTCCCATCACTGAGAGAAAGTTAGAACATATTCGCGAACTTCAACATGACGATGAAGTGTGCACAAGAATAATGCTGTACATCCAGGAAGGTTGGCCTGATAAAAATCAAGTTCCAACTATTTTACTCCGTTATATGCAGTTTGCTACGGAGTACTCTATTCAAGATGGCCTCCTACTGAAGGACAGCAGAATCGTTATTCCCTCCTCCATGCGTCTTGAAATTGTAGATCGTATACACGACGGCCATCTTGGCATTACTAAATGCCGAGAAAGAGCAAGAACTTCAGTTTGGTGGGTTGGCCTTTCAAAACGGATTGAAGACGTGGTCAAAAATTGTCTGACCTGTATTAGGCAGCAGCCTAAAACTGTGGAGCCATTGGAACCTACCCCACTTCCGGACAGACCTTGGCAGAAGGTAGCTTGCGATTTATGTGAGCTTCGAGGTAAGACCTACTTAGTAGTGGGAGATTACTATTCTAGGTATTTGGAAATTGCTTTACTTAAAGATGGTCAAAATGCAGGTGCTATAATAAATCACCTCAAATCAATTTTTTGCCAGACATGGAATTCCGGAAATTTTTATTTCCGACAAGGGCAGACAACTACAAAACAGTGCAATGGCGAGATTCAGTATGGAGTACAATTGTCTCCATTTAACATCTTCGCCAACTCACGCGAGCGGAAATGGGTGTGCAGAAATAACGGTAAAAACATTCAGAAACCTCATGAAGAAAAATAACGATCCGCACATAGCATTTCTCAATTATAGGTCAACTCCCATCCATAACGGATATAGCCCTGCTGAACGTTTATTCGGCAGACGGCTGAGAACAACATTACCACCAGCCCCACATCTGCTGACACCCCGCAAGCAGAATATGAAGTTCTATCCTGACAGAAAACGCAATGTTAAACCCCTCGCACAGCTCGTTCCAGGTCAACCAGTATGTATCAGAGATAACGGAAAGGAGGGGATAATCTCAGAACAGCTTCCAGAGAATCAAAGATCTTATGAGATAAAAGTCAGTTGCCCATCTCCACTTAGGGACACCTTTTGCAGAAATCGAAACGCATTAATTGCCCTTCCTCTTCCCAATCAAAACATTAAAAAAAAACTTCGGGTGAGAAAGCGCAAAATCATACCAGTCCGTGTAAGAGCTCAGATAGTTCTCAGGTTAATCAAAACCAAAACATTAAAAAACTGTTGGACAAGAAAAACATTGCACCTGATACTGGTACCAAAGATAACGGAGAGAAAACATCGCTTAATACGAGGTCAGGAAGGACAACGAAGAGACCCGATAAGTTGAACTGGTGAACAAATTTTGGACTATCGAATGGACTCTGGAAAATACAGTTGGGTATTAATCGCTTGCGCAAATAATTCTCTAAGTCAGTGATTGATATCCAGTTGGCATATAGGTATTTTGTTTATTTATTTTTTTAACTAATCTAGTGTTTTAAAACAAGTTAGTTCATATTGTATATATTGTTATAGCTATTGTCGCCCACTTTATAGACTCATCACACAACCGACATGGGAAGTAAAAAAGGGAGATGAGTCAGAATTGGGTAAAGTATTTTCCCATGCTTATGCTTCTTAATGTTCTTTCTACTATTATGTTTCTTTTTTTTATCTTTTAACAGAAAGTTAATGTTGCTTCGCAAGAAGTAAACATTCAACAACAGTTAGTCATTTTTGTACTCATTTATCGCTCTTAGCGGAAAATATTTAAGCCAGTAAGTCAAACCAGTAAAATGCTTTTAAAGTCTTGAAAGTTTAGTAAGTATTCTTCGCATGAAATAAAGTCGTGTATTGTTTCAGTAGAGCAGTATCTAATGCTTTTTGTTTAAGAAAAGGAGATGTGATATTATTGATAGTGTTACAACTATCCACCCTTGGGTATTGTTTACTGAATATGTTCTATCTGGTCATGTGACCATGTGACGTAATAACCAAAATGGCTCAGATGTGAATAAAGTTTTCAACATAAATCTAGTTGCATCATTCAATAAGACAACAATACTCGGATGTAGCAAGTCATTGGATATGGGCTTTTTCTGAGTAAAATATCTTGTGGACGTAGTAACCACTACTCGAATTATACCCGCCAACCTTCCAATCAATTGGGATTGTGGTATTCGATACGTTGGGCGTCAGTCTGTGACTGACACTGCACAGACGCAGGTAGGCCGATTGGATGGATTGCATGACAACAAAATAATGCGAGCCACTTCAGACTTGAAATGACGTTTCAAACTATTTTAGCTTGATTCTGTGATCTAATCTAATAAAAGTAGCAGAAAATAGATAGTGATTGATTTAGCCAAATTTATAGAGTATTGTAAAATCTTATTCAAAACTGTTTCTGTGTGAAGATTTTCAGAAAAGTCAGTCAGTGCAATATATATATCTTGCTTGATAAACTTAAGGCATACAGTTTGAAACAACTTTGATTGTGGTGAAAGTGATAATGGTCAAAACACCATTAGTCGATATGACATTCGCCGAAAAGACGCCAGCATCCTCAGCAAATTCATCTATTCATTGGAGTGATATAGGAAATACAGAAGTTATGTATTTATATTTTAAGAGAAATCGATAAAAGAAAACAATAATACGAGAGAAAACAACCGAATAGAAATTTACGATATCGTGTAGGAAATAAGTGTACTTACTTAAAAGCCACTTATTTGAATTCAGAAATTTGGCTTTGACATCTTAGTGATATAAAATTGAAACAAACACTAAGCATATGACAGTGTTGAAAGATTATATTGCGACTTTCGAAAAACTATTGAGAAATAAAACCTTATGTTAAATTTAATTGAAGCTTATGTTTTTTCTCTCATCTGTCCTTGTTATCCTATCAAAATGCTGTATCTGTATGTTTTAAAGTCTTGCTCAGTTAAAACGAAACCGTGTATTTATCTCAAAATTAAGACTTTCAGATTTTAATAACTTGTCATAGTAACAATAGTATGATCAGACATGAAAACAAACTGAAATACAATCGCGCCACCTAATTTTAGTAGCATTTCATGTGATCACATTATCGCCTATGTAGTTCACACAAGTATTTTAACGTGTAAAGTTTCACTTGATTTACTGTATGCTTTCACTTTAGTTGCAGAAAATATTAAGGAGAAATATATGTCTGCAATTTAAAAGCAATACAGCCTCGAGGGCAAGAATAGCCCCAAAGAACATTAGACAATGCACACAGAGACCAGCTATTATTTAGACATTAAATAAGCTGTAAACTATGCTGAGGTATTTTCTGTAATTGCCATTTGTATATCAAAATTCGAAAGACTTCAGATCAATGTGCAAAAAATAATTACAGAACGACATTTTGCCCATCAATAAAAATGGGATAAGTATTGATTGATAAAAAACTTAACGTGTGTCCAGGAGTAGTCAATTATCATATGCAACATATTTTCACTACCAGAAAAGGCTTTAAAATACGAGTAAGTATGTCTTCAAAAAAGCAAAAGATTAAGTTTATGGAACAGACTCACAATCAATTTTCTTCTTTAGTGTTGTGAAACGGGGAGACTCCGATTAATTAGGAAAATTAATTGAGTTTGTGTCTTTTATTCTTGATTTTTCTGATTTTTGACACAATTTCTCGTAGACGACGTGTCAAGCAGCTGAATGCATACTGTGTTCAATTAGCAGGAGAGGTTTTACTCTCCCATACCAATGGTTTCGCAGTCTACAAACCGATATTTTTTAAATTAAAAAAAATAAGTATTTAATTTCTTAATACTCATTTTATGGGTTAAATATCTTGTAGACGTAGAAGCCATCACTTTCTTAGCAATTGGGATAGTGGTATTCGATAAGTTGGGTGGAGTTCGGTTAGGTGACTGAAACTGCACCGTCGCTGATTGGTCGGTTGCTTGAAAATAATACGAGTCATTTCAGATTTGAAATGTTGTTTCAAGCTATTTTAACCGCAGCAGAAAAATAGATGGTGATTGATTTATCAAATTGAAAGAATATTCAAAATCCTTAATCAACGTTGTTTCAATAGAATTTAACTTTTTGGGTGAAGATTTTCAAAGAAGTCAGTCTGCGCAATCTCTGAAATTTTATATCCGATCAGCTAGTCGATAACTGGCCAAACTAAAATTAAGATTTGACGAGAGAGAATCGTTCTAGCAGACAATAGAGCAGATCAACATAGAGTAGAGCTTTTACTCTTTTAGGGTGTCCTAAACACCTTATATCAGAATGGTCACACATTACCACTGTCAGGCATGTAGCACATTCAGTTTTAGTGGGGAGTTAATGTGTGATTTGTTGTGAGTTGGCTGTTGGCTCTCTAAACACGTTTATTAAGAACCATTTACAAGAATACACATCCAGCTGTGAGTTTAATTTTCTCTTCTTCTTAACTAAAATCAACACTCTTGCAGTTGCTTACTTTTAAGCATTACTTTTTGAGTATTTGTTCAGCGGCATATATTTTTACTTCTAAAACTTAAGGCATACAGTTTGAAACAACTGTGCTTCTAGTCAAAGCAATCATGAGTCACACAGAATTAATCAGTGCAATGTTTGATGAATGAATGTATCACATGTCAATTAAATATTTTCAGTAAATTCCTATATTCAAACTCACTTACTAAAAAGCAATTAATTTGAATTGAGAAGTTTGACTTCGACATATTGGCTGTGTTATATTGAAACAAATACAAAGCACGACATGGTGGCATATTATATTGCGACTTTCCAAAAACGACTGAGAATAATACTTCACATTATATTTAATTAAAGCTGTTGTTTGCTTTCTGTTATTTCTTCCCGTTCTTAAATTTAAAATGCTTTATCTGCATGTTTTAAAGTTCGACAGTATATTTATTTAAAATTCAAGAATTTTAATACCTTGACATAACAACAGTGATCAGACAAACATGAAAATACTGGAATAAATTAGCTTCCATTAATTTTTTAGTATTTCATGTGATGATATTTTTAGCACATGTATTTGACGAAGTATTTCAAACTGTTAGTTCTCATTTGATTTACTTATGCTTTTATTTTCCGCGATTCGTTGCACATCTGTAAGATATAATAATTAGCAGTGCATGCCACATAAAACAGTTTATTTTTGTTCATTTTAATTGTACAAAAATGCTATGCTAAGCAGAAATATACGTCTGCAATTTTATAACAATACAACCTCGAGAACAAGTATACCCCAAAGAACATTAGACAATGCACACGGAAACCATCTGTTATTTAGACAGTAAAGAAGTTGTAAACTATGCTGAGGTCTTTTCTGTAATTGCTACTTAAATATCAAATGGCAAAGGATTTAGATTAATGTACAAAAATGATTGCTGAAAGCAGTTTTGCCCAGCAGTTTAACTGAGAAAAGTATTGGTTGCTTAAAAACTTAATTCATATCCAGAAGCAGTCAATGATATTCCAAAACATATTTTCACAATCAGAAAAGGTTTAAAATAAGAGTAAGTATTTCGTCAAAACCGTAAGAGATAATGTGGAACAGAATCACAATTAATTTTCTTCGTGGTTGACCATAAACAAGAACTTTCTTTGAAAACATAAGACTGTGGGAATATGATCATGAAGGTAAGTTCTATATCATGTAGCAATGTTTCTAGTCTGAAACATAAATTTCAAATTCTGGTTCAGAATATTTGTTGTCAGAAAAGTCTGTAAGAGGTGCTTTAATTATGAACCTAGAGTTAAAATTTAAGTGTTCAGCAGTTATTGTAGTCCTTATATCTAGTTATCCGAAGGACAAACTCTGTGAAACTGCTGTTGCTTTGGCTTAACGAAATATATGAAAAAGGCCAAAATACAGAATAATACAATGGCCCATGGCATCATATCCAAGTGTAAATATCCTTTAATATTTATTTTTAAATTATATGAAATTCGATTTTATATCACATATATGATGATGCATGTTGACTGACGACTATTTGCTGAAAAATGTTGATTGAAATTATAATGTAGGCTGAAGATATGCATCAAAATAAATGTTAATTCGATGGCATACATGCTCCGATTGTATGTGCCTGTGTGTAATTTGTACTGGTTTGTGAGATATTTTCATATACATTCGTTGGGTTACCTTTAAAAACTTTATTGTCTAGTATTGCAAGGCCTTTTAATTTGATTTAAAAAGCACTGGCATTCAGTTTTCATTTGGAATTTGACTTGATCAGATACAGAAGAAGAAATACGCAAATATGGGATTCGTAAAACTTATTTGCATGATAGTAATGGTAAGATTTGACATTATTGATATTTGTAAGGCATTTAGTTAGTAACGTAAAATCGCATTTAATTATGAGGACAGATCATGGGACGCATTGCTTTGTGTGATTTTGCACATAGAGAATGTTGGGCAGCAAAACGCTCAGATCAGGGAAAAAAGGTAATCAGCCTTCTACAAAACCGCAGCTTAGTCAAATAAGACAATACAGCTTATAATATTGAGGTTTGATTTCCTGAATGCATTTAAATGAAGTTATTTTTTACGTCTAAATTATCTAATATATGATACATTATACATTATGTTACCACGTTGTAGTTTTTGACTATACAGTGAATTAGCTCGGCGCATATCATGGTAACTCATCATTCATAGAAAAAAAACTTAATAATGAAGGAGAAAGTCAAAATCTAAGTTTTTATATTTTTACAAGTATATTCTGCCGCTGACCTAATCCCTCTCTTAAATAAACACACGAAATGTTTTCATTGTCATGATATAGACCACAACAGAAGTAAACTAAACAAAATTAGCTGAATAATTTAAAACACATGGCTATAAAGGATCTGTTAGTTAATTTTAAATATGAATAAGATATTTAGTGAACAATTCCAGTTTATAAATTTCAGACTTATTGTAACTCCTTTGTTTGTTGTTTTTTTTTTGCTATTTGTTGTCCGTTATGTGCGATAGGTGCAGATGCTGCTTGTCCATGGTAGACACTCGATTTCGGATTGCAATTTTGCTTGCAACCAAGCTTACAAGAGGTGTATTCACTTTTCATCGCCTGACTCGTTTCTTTGCAATGGTCGATTAGTGTTATGTGAACATAGATGCCAACAACAATGACTTTAAATCGACAGCGGTTTTCTTTTAGAACATGAAATAAAGGTGAAAAATAACCATGTAGCCTTTTTGTGTCTTGCTAATAAGCTCTATATACATTAATGAGCTTATTGTAAACTAATTCATTACTGTTATTATTATGAATAGCATGTCTTTTTAAGCACAATTAGAGAGCAATTGGGAAACTCTCTTCTGCAGCTTGTTCTCCTCTAATTTTCTTAATTTATTTAACGATTGTGGAGAAGAGGCTGAGATCAAACATACTAAATCTTCTTCACTTAATGAGGTATTCAAACCAAAGTGTGGTTTAACGACATGCCAAGCCAACAAGTGTCAAACATGATACCATAATATAGCAAAAATAGGAGAAAGATCTTGCATCTAATCTTAGACTTTTGAAATGATATGTTGAAAGTAAAGGAATGTACGCTGCGCTATTCGTGCCAAGAATAAATATAGGTATAATAACATGAAAAAATGTATGAACTATTAGAATTCAACCTGTGGACAACATTTATCAGAAGATAAAGATGAAGAACAGAAGTTTTTCTTCACGTTTCTATTGCACTCATAAAAGATTTTGCGAAAGCTTTCCTGTATAATCGTGGCAGTAAATTCAGTAATTAAAATACTTATAGATTTTCAGCTTATCATGTGTAAAACTGCACGAATTGTTAAAGCATTAAAATGTAAAGGTAAACCTATGTCAGTTATTTAAACCTTTAAGCATAAAACTAAATGATCCAACTAACTATTCGGAATGAATGCCACGTTGAATTTGTTAAGAGGCAAGTATAAAGTGCTATATAAATGAGCGCTGTTTGAGACTTATAGTTTTCGTGTCCTTTTAGGTTAAATTCATCATAAAATATTGTCACGAAGCTCAAACGGATGACGTTTTTAACTCTTTATGCAAAAATGTAGCACACGTAGGTTCGCGATACATTTTCTGGCATGCAAAATTCCGTGCACTGGAAAACTTTCGATGATGTGACAACTTTCGCTCCAGTTGCCATTATCACTCATTAAGTCTTTCAGCTATCCATCAAAAGGACATTAAGGGTGGTTGCGGCACAACTCTGGCAAGGACAACTGTGGAAAATGCGTTGGATTTGCCATGCTCTCCTTATTGTTTGAAGTCTCTTAAATGAATTTGCCAAGACTCATAATGTTGCACCTTAGTACGAAGAAAAAGAAAGAAATAGTTTGGTCTGCTCATACAAAGTGTTTTTGACTTGGCTGGTATTCTCTTTAGGGCCTTTGGAGTCACTGCTTAAATTATGTAAGGACTTTAATTAAAATGACCATGAATAACAAACAGTGACTACCACGTTATTGTACCGTTTCTGTAACGCTAGTTGGGAATGTATTAGTGACATATATTCGGTTAAATGTATATTTCAATATATTTAAATTCTGATGCACCAAAACAAGTGTTGAAAATGCTGACGCTGATGCAAATACTGTATAATTAAGCCAACACCACAGATTCTAGTCCAACAAGGTTAGTGTAGAAACATGTATTTTTTACTGTCGCTAAAATTTGTAATCATAATTATCAAGAAAAGAAATAGCTTATAAGAATAATACACTTGTGTGTGCAAAACCTAACATTGCAACATGTTTGCATTTTCAACCGTTTACTAACAATTCGGAATAAAGTGGTGATATTTCATAGTTTCTAGTTAATGTATAGTTAATATTTTACCACAGCGATAGAAATTATTAAAATAGTTTTAAACCGGTACATATTGCACTCTAATTGCGAAGTTACAACGAAGGTATAGCACAAATTACCATTCTTCTGACAAATTTATTAAAATTATGCGCTCTGAAAAGTCAAATTGAGTGCGTCTATTATGGTAACATGCGTATTATTGCAACGACATGTTAATGGTATCATCAGTACACTGGATCTTACAAGAAAACGATTACTTCATGTTTCTTTGTTGACAGAGAGTTGAATACATTATATATCATCACTGCTATTGGCTGAGATTACAGCTCATTTTAATGTAAATTGTAATATTTCAAGGGTGTAAGCACAAGTCTCAAATAGGTGACGAACTCGGAGTCACAGCAAAACTATCGGAGGCCAGACTAAACACTTTATAACACTTTAGCCCACTTAATTATTAGTTGCATTAACTGTGCTCTTTGTTGTCTCATATGTGCCACATATTTTGGTGATGTCTGCCTTTTAAACTAATTTATTTATGGCGTCTTCGACTGTTATAAATAATACATGCGATCCCATTATTTACCTTATGTTTTGTCAAATGTTTCGCACAGGTGTATAAATGAAATTTCATATTGTAAGTATTTTTTCCTATTTAAAGAATCTTCCTTTCATGATAAAACATATTCTATTCAAGATCTATTCTTTTAGTGATAAGTTAGAGTGCGGCGCGTAAGGAAATGATGGCGAAACAAAAGGTGCAGTATTTCGTACGTATTGCACCCAGCTCATCACGTCCGGAATTCCTGCCGGGAGTATTTTTACAGTGATTTGTTTTGCTGCTATTGTGCTGTAGTCATATCGTATCTTGGCCATTCAGGGGAAGAGCTCGAGTCTTAACCACAATATTACATTTGCGAAAAAAGGTTTAATAATAACAATACGAATATTATTCGAATTTGCTTGACTGTTTTTTTTTTTGTCAAATGGAAAGCAATAAACTGTAAATCATGATTTAAACCTAAATTTCTTGTCAGTAATTAAACGCCTAGAGACTGATATATTACAAGCAGTTATATTTGTTCAGTTTTTGGTCAATATTTTGTGTGCCATTTTGATACCGCCCTTACGGCTCACTTCAAATGTTCAGATAGCTGTTTCTTTATTATTATTTTTTATTTACACAGATATAGAGATAAATGAAGGGCAGGGGATTTTCTTTAATTTGCCATTTTAACACACTTTCAATACAAGGGTTAAAGCAAAAAGTTATAGTCAAAAGGAAATTTTAAAATATGGCAGACGTAAACAACGGCTGAATAGCGTAGTAATATAATGATAAGTTTTCATAAAAATAGTACAATTTAAATTGTTTTCAATTTGGCCTAAACAACACAAAAGAACTCCAAACCAAATAATAACAGGAACACAACACAGTAAAGGGGAAGTACAGGGAAATACAGTCCCTCAGTCAAAACGGTTCGGTCAATATTCACTTTTGACTTCAGGGTATTTTTTTCTGCTTTTCCCTCTTGACCATGTGATTTTCTAGTTGTAGTATTTTAAAGCGTGTTCACTTAATTTGATGCATATTAATAAATGTTAGTGAGTTATCTAGGCACATAGATACGTTTTAAATGCATTTTGTTATTCTTGTCAAGAGCCGTATCACTTGGGAAGAACTTATAAGAGACTGTAATTTAAATATTTTTGTATTTTTGAAAGAACACAGTTTTAATTTGCTATGATTTTCCTAAACACAAATATTATTGAATACCAAATGACGAGGAGAGCCATGAATGTGTAAGTTGTTGTTAGAAAAGCAACTTGTTATTATATATTTCTAAATAAAACAGTTTAAATGGTTGCAAAGATTTTCTTATATTCACTGATTTTATTTCGGATATTTAGCAATACTTTCTCAGATATTCATTCAATGTAGATATGAAATGTTGCCTAGATGTGGTGTTAGAAATTTGCCCTGCTAGTTTTTCCTTTAGACTGTCTTTTTATTTCATTTCCAAAATGATTATATCTCCATAAACCGATTGTCTTTTTATTCCATTTCCTTAATAATGATACCTCAATAAACCGGACACGTCATTTTCCCGGATAACGGAAATTCGATGTGGTATCACATGCAATCTTTACTGTATAAATCCCCGCCATATCAGATGCTTTAGACAACGCCCTGGTATTTTCTTTGTTTTTTAGCAGGAGCAGCAAGCATGTGTTGTATAATTACCCCATTGTTTTAGGGTACCGTCATTTACAATTAAATCACAACGAAGTCCTTATAGGGCCACTACTGTAGAAAAAAACATAAGAAATTGCAGTTATACAAAATGAAGAACATATTTGATATGATTTGATAAACTTAAGGCATACCGTTTGAAACAACTTTGATTGTTTTGAAAGTGATAATGGTCAAAACACCATTAGTCGCTATGAATGATATTCGCCGAAAAGACGCCAGTATCCTCAGCAAATTCATTAATTCATCGGAGTGATATAGGAAATACAGAAGTTATGTATTTATATTATAAGTGAAATCGATAAAAGAAAACAATAATACGAGAGAAAACAACCGAATAGAAATTTACGATATGATGTGGGAAATAAGTGTACTTACTTAAAAGCCACTTATTTGAATTCAGAAATTTGGCTTTGACATCTTAGTGATATTACATTGAAACAAACACTAAGCATGTGGCAGTGTTGAAAGAATATACTGCGACTTTCGAAAAACTATTGAGATATAAAACCTTATTTAAAATTTATTTGAAGCTTATGTTTTTCTGTCATCTGTCCTTGTTATCCCATCAAAATGCTTTATCTGTATGTTTTAAAGTCTAGCTCAGTTAAAACGTATTTATCTCAAAATCAAGACTATAAGATTTTAATAAACTTGCCATAGTAATAGTACTATGATCAGACATGAAAACAAACTGAAATACAATCGCGTCACCTAAGTTTTATAGCATTGTGATCACATTATCCCCTATGTAGTTCACACATTTGGATTACTGTATGCTTTCACTTTAGTTACAGCAAATATTAAGGAGAAATATATGTCTGCAATTTAAAAGCAATGCAACCTCGAGGGAAAGAATAGCCCCAAAGAACATTAGACAATGCACACAGAGACCAGCTATTATTTAGACATTAATTAAGCTGTAAACTATGCTGAGGTCTTTTCTGTAATTGCCATTTGTGTATCAAAATTCGAAAGACTTCAGATCAATGTGCAAAAAATAATTACAGAACGAAATTTTGTCCATCAATAAAAGTGAGATAAGTAATGAGTGATAAAAAAACTTGTCCAGGAGTAGTCAATTATCACATGCAACATATTTTCACTACCAGAAAAGGCTTTAAAATACGAGTAAGTATGTCTCCAAAAACCGCAAGAGATTAAGTGTATGGAACAGACTCACAATCAATTTTCTTCTTTAGTGTTGTGGAACGGAGAGACACCGATTAGTTAGGAAAATTAATTGAGTTTATGTCTTTTATTTCTGATTTTTCTGATTTTTGACACAATTTCTTGTAGACGACGTGTCAACCAGCTCGAATGCTTACTGTGTTCAATTAGCAAGACAGGTTCTAGTCTCCCATAGTAATGGTTTCGCAGTCTACAAACCGATATTTTCGAAATTAAACAATTTAAGTATTTGATTTCTTAATACTCATTTTTATGAGTTAAATATCTTGTAGACGTAGAAGCCATCACTCGTCCATCCACTTCCTTAGCAATTGGGATTGTGGTATTCGAGATGTTAGGTGACTGAAACTGCACCACCACTCATTGAAAATAATACAAGTCACTTCAGACTTGAAATGGTGTTTCAAGCTATTTCAATCGCAGCAGAAAAATAGATGGTGATTGATTTATCAAATTGAAAGAATATTGAAAATCCTTAATCAAAGTTGTTTCAATGGCATTTAACTTTTTGGGTGAAGATTTTCAAAGAAGTCAGTCTGCGCAATCTCTGGAATTTTATATTCGATCACCTCGAATATATTCAATCTCTGGAATTTTATAACTGACCAAGCTAAAATTAAGATTTGACGAGAGAGGATCATTCTAGCAGACAGTAGAGCAGTTCAACACAGAGTAGAGCTTTTACACTTTTAGGGTGTCCTAAACACCTTATATCGGACTGGTCACACATACCACTAAAAATTTACCGTGTTTTATTTATGCAAAGTGGTGATTTTTGGGTCGACTAAATTTATATATGTTTTAAAATTTACATTTGGTGACTCTTGTACCCCGAGTATATTTCAAAAGTGTATTGTCAGTAGAACTAAATAAATTGATTATGATGAGCAATTATATGAAAAAAGTCACCTGTTAGTATATGACGGTCTTTCGAAAGAACCTGATGATGTAATGAAAAAGATGTCAGTTATGGTCCATCAGATCAGACATGTAGCACATTATTTGTGCAGTTTTAGTGGCATGTCAATGTGTGATTTGTTGTGAGTTGGCTGTTGGGCCTCTCTTAATACCTTTATTAAACACCATTTGCAAGAATACACAACCAGCAGTGAGTTTAATTTTGTGTTCTTCTTAACTAAAATCAACACTCTTGCAGTTGTTTACTTTTAAGCATTACTTTTTGAGTATTTGTTCAGCAGCATATATTTTTACTTCTAAAACGTAAGGCATACAGTTTAAAACAACTGTGCTTCTAGTCAAAGCAATCATGAGTCACACAGAATTAATCAGTGCAATGTTTGCAGAATGAATGTATCACATGTCACTTAAATATTTTCAGTAAATTCATACATTCAAACTCACTTACTTAAAAGCAATTTATTTAAATTGAGAAGTTTGACTTCGACATCTTTGATGTATTATATTGAAACAAATACAAAGCACGACATGGTGGCATATTATATTGCGACATTCCAAAAACGATTGAGAATAATACTTCACATTATATTTGATTAAAGCTGTTGTTTGCTTTCTGTTATTTCTTCCCGCTCTTAAATCTAAAATGCTTTATCTGCATGTCTTAAAGTCTGACCGTATATTTATTTAAAATTCAAGAATTTTAATACCTTGACATAACAACAGTGATCAGACAAACATGAAAATACTGGAATAAATTAGGTTCCATTAATTTTAAGTATTTCATGTGATGACATTTTTAGCACATGTATTTGACGAAGTATTTTAAAGTGTTACCTCTCATTTGATTTACTTATGCTTTCAATTTCCTCGATTCGTTGCACATCTTTAAGATATACTAATTAGCAGTGCATGCCACATAAAACAGTTTATTTTTATTCATTTTAATTATACAAAAATGCAATGATAAGCAGAAATATATGTCTGCAATTTTATAACAATACAACCTCGAGAACAAGTATACCCCAAAGAACATTAGACAATGCACGCGGAAATAACTGTTATTTAGACAGTAAAGAAGTTGTAAACTATGCTGAGGTCTTTTATGTAATTGCTATTTAAATATCAAATGGCAAAGGCTTTAGATTAATGTACAAAAATGATTGCTAAAAACAGTTTTGCCCAGCAGTTTAACTGAGAAAAGTATTGGTTGCTTAAAAACTTAATTCATATCCAGAAGCAGTCAATGAGATTCCAAAACATATTTTCACAATCAGAAAAGGTTTAAAATAAGAGTAAGTATTTCTTCAAAACCGTAAGAGATAATGTGGAACAGAATCACAATTAATTTTCTTCGTGGTTGACCATAAACAAGAACTTTCTTTGAAAACATAAGACTGTTGGAATATGATTATGAAGGTAAGTTCTATATCATGTAGCAATGTTTCTAGTCTGAAACGTAAATTTCAAATTCTGGTTCAGAATATTTGTTGTCAGAAAAGTCTGTAAGAGGTGCTTTAATTATGAACCTAGAGTTAAAATCTAAGTGTTCAGCAGTTATTGTAGACCTTATATCTAGTTATCCGAAGGACAAACTCTGTGAAACTGTTGTTGCTTTGGCTTAACGAAATATATGAAAAAGGCCAAAATACAGAATAATACAATGGCCCATGGCATCATATCCAAATGTAAATATCCTTTAATATTTTTTTTATATAATATGAAATTCGATTTTATATCACATATATGATGATGCATGTTGACTGACGACTATTTGCTGAAAAATGTTGATTGAAATTATAATGTAGGATTAAGATATGCATCAAAATAAATGTTAATTCGATGACATACATGCTCCGATTGTATGTGCCTCTGTGTAATTTGTACTGATTTGTGAGATATTTTCATATACATTCGTTGGGTTACCTTTAAAAACTTTATTGTTTAGTATTGCAAGGCCTTTTAATTTGATTTGAAAAGCACTTGCATTCAGTTTTCATTTGGAATTTGACTTGATCAGATACAGAAGAAGAAATACGCAAATATGGGATTTGTAAAACTTATTTGCATGATAGTAATGGTAAGATTTGACATTATTTATATTTGTAAGGCATTTAGTTAGTAACGTAAAATCGCATTTAATTATGAGGACAGATCATGGGACGCATTGCTTTGTGTGATTTTGCACATAGAGAATGTTGGGCAGCAAAACGCTCAGATCAGGGAAAAAAGGTAAATCAGCCTTCTACAAAACCGCAGCTTAGTCAAATAAGACAATACAGCTTAAAATATTGAGGTTTGATTTCCTGAATGCATTTAAATGAAGTTACTTTTTACGTCTATAATATCTAATATATGATACATTATACATCATGTTACCACGTTGTAGTTTTTGACTATGCAGTGAATTAGGTCGGCGCATATCATGGTAGCTCATCATTCATAGAAAAAAAACTTAACATTGAAGGAGAAAGTCAAAATCTAAGTTTTTGTATTTTCACAAGTATATTCTGCCGCTGACCTAATCCCTCTCTTAAATAAACACACGAAATGTTTTTATTGCCATGATATACACCACAACAAAAGTAAACTAAACAAAATTAGCTGAATAATTTAAAACACCTGATAATAAACGATCTGTTAGTTAACTTTAAATTTGAATAAGATATGTAGTGAACAATTCCAGTTTATAAATTTCAGACTTATTGTAACTCCTTTGTTTGTTGTTTTTTTTTGCTATTTGTTGTCCTTTATGTGCGATAGATGCAGATGCTGCTTGTGCATGGTAGACACTCAATTTCGGATTGCAATTTTGCTTGCAACCAAGCTTACAAGAGGTGCATTCATTATTCATCGCCTGACACGTTTATTTGCAATGGTCGATTAGTGTTATGTCAACATAGATGCCAACAACAATGACTTTAAATCGACAGCGGTTTTCTTTTAGAACATGAAATAAAGGTGAAAAATAACCATGTGGCCTTTTAGTGTCTTGCCAATAAGTTCTATATACATTAATGAGCTTATTGTAAACTCTTTCATTACTGTTATTATTATGAATAGCATGGCTTTTTCAAGCGCAATTAGAGAGCAATTGGGAAACTCTCTTCTGCAGCTTGTTTTCCTCTAATTCTCTCAATTTATTTAATGATTGTGGAGAAGAAGCTGAGATCAAACATACTGAATCTCTTTCACTTAATGTGGTATTCAAACCAAAGTGTGGTTTTAACGACATGCCAAGACAACAAGTGTCAAACATGATACCATGATATAGCGAAAATAGGAGAGATATTTTGCATCTAATCTTAGACTTTTGAAATGAAATCTTGCAAGTAAAAGAATGTAAATTCAACTGACATTTTCCGATAAATTAATTCTATATATTTCTCACAAACCACAAACACCATACTGACTATTTACAATATTAATATTTGATATATTAGTATTTAAATAAAATTAAAGTGATAAGTTGTGCTTGTTTATTTGCTAAAATTTAATCTCTTGAAATATTGATTTTGATATACAAATATTAATTACCGTAACATTAAATTAAATGACTCCTAGAAGAGGTATTTGTAATAGAACAACTGGAGACCTCGTGAGAAGCCAATGGAATCTCTAGAAACCGAGACAGACGTCTGCACTATGCATGCCAAGAGGAAATATAGGTAAAATAACATGAAAAAATGTATGAACTATTAGAAATCAACCTGTGGACAACATTTATCAGAAGATAAAGATAAAGAACAGAAGCTTTTTATTCACGTTTCTATTGCACTCATAAAAGATTTTACGAAAGCTTTCCTGAATAATCGTGGTATTAAATTCAGTACTTAAAACACTTATGGATTTTCAGCTTGTCATTTGTAAAACTGCACGAATTGTTAAAGCATTAAAATGAAAAGGTAAACCTATGTCAGTTATTTAAACCTTTAAGCATAAAAATGGTTCAACCCCGTAGTTTAATACCTATTCGGAATGAATGCCATAACTGTGGGTATACATGCTATATTGATGAGCGCTGTTTGTGACTTATAGTTTTTGGTGTTCTTCTACATTAGATATATCATAAAATATTATCACGAAGCTCAATCGAATGATGTTTTTAACTCTGTATGCAAAAATGAAGCACACATAGGTTCTCGATACATTTTCTGGCATGCAAAATTCCGTGCACTGGAAAACTTTCGATGATGTGACAACTTTCGCTCCAGTTGCCATTATCACTCATTAAGTCTTTCAGCTATCCGTCAAAAGGACATTAAGAGTGGTTGTGGCACAACTCTGACAAGGGTTGTGCCACAACCACTCTATGGCAAGACTGTGGAAAATGCGTTGGATTTGCCATGCTCATCTTATTGTTTGAAGTCTCTTAAATGTATTTGCCAAGACTCATAGTGTTACATCTTAGTACGAAGAAAAAGAAAGAAATAGTTTGGTCTGCTCATACAAAGTGTTTTTGACTTGGCTGGTATTCTCTTTAGGGCCTTTGGAGTCACTGCTTAAATTATGCAAATACTGTATAATTAAGCCAACACCACAGGTTCTAGTCCAACAAGGTTAGTGTAGAAACATGCATTTTGACCGTCGCTAAAATTTGTAACCAAACTTATCAAGAAAAGAAATAGCTTATAAGAATAATACACTTGTGTGTGCAAAGCCTAATATTGTTTGCATTTTCAACCGTTTACTAACGCTACAATTCGGAATGAAGTGGTGATAATTCGTAGTTTCGAGTATTTAAATTTAATATTTTACCTTAGCGATAGAAATTATTTAAATAGTTTTAAACCGGTATATATTGCACTCTAATTGCGAAGTTACAACGAAGGTATTGTAGTTAACTTACCACTCTTCTGACAAATTTATTAAAATTATGCGCTCTGAAAAGTCAAATTGAGTGAGTCTATTATGGTAACAGGCGTGTTATTGCAACGACATGTTAATGGTATCATCAGTACACTGGATGTTAGAAGAAAACGATTACTTCATGTTTCTTTGTTGACAGAGAGTTGAACACATAATATATCATCACTGCTATTGGCTGAGATTACAGCTCATTTTAATGTAAATTGTGATATTTCAAGGGTGTTAGCACAAGTCTCAAATTGGTGACGAACTCGGAGTCACAGCAAAACTATAGGAGGCCAGACTAAACATTTTATAACACTCTAGCCCAGTTAATTGTTAGTTGCATTAACTGTGCTCTTTGTTGTCTCATATGTGCCACATATTTTGGTGACGTCTGACTTTCCAACTAATTTATTCATGGTGTCTTCGGCTGTTATGAATAATACATGCGATCCCATTATTTACCTTATGTTTTGTCAAATGTTTCGCACAGATGTATAAATGAAATTTTATATTGTGAATATTTTTTCCTATTTAAAGAATTTTCCTTTCATGATTAAACATATTCTATTCAAGATCTATTCTTTTAGTGATAAGTTAGACCACGGCGCGTAAGGAAATGATGGCGAAACAAAAGGTGCAGTATTTCGTACGTATTGCACCCAGCTCATCACGCCGGGAGTATTTGTGTTGTAATCATGTCAGTATCTTGGCCATTCAGGGGAAGAGCTCGAGTCTTAACCACAATATCACATTTGCGAAAAAAAGGTTTAATAACAGCAATACGAATAATGTTCGAATTTTCTTGACTGTTTTTTTGTCAAATGGAAAGCAATAAACTGTAAATCGTGATTTATACCTAAATTTCTTGTCAGTAATCAAACGCCTAGAGTCTGATATATTACAAGCAGTAATATTTGCTCAGTTTTTGGTCAATATTTTGTGTGCCATTTTGATACCGCCCTTACGGCCCACTTCAAATGTTCAGATAGCTGTTTCTATATTATTATTTTTTATTTACACAGACATAAGATAAATGAAGGGCAGGGGATTTTCTTTAATTTGCCATTTTAACACACTCTCAATACAAGGGTTAAAGCAAAAAGTTATAGTCAAAAGGAAATTTTAAAATATGGCAGATGTTAACAACGGCTGACCAGCGTAGTAATATAATGATAAGTTTTCATAAAAATAGTACAATTTAAATTGTTTTCAATTTGGCCTAAACAACACAAAAGAAATCCAAACCAAATAATAACAGGAACACAACACAGTAAAGGGGAAGTACAGGGAAATACAGTCCCTCAGTCAAAACGGGTTCGGTCAATATTCACTTTTGACTTCAGGGTATTTTCCTGCTTTTCCCTCTTGACCATGTGATTTTCTAGTTGTAGTATTTCAAAGCGTGTTCACTTAATTTGATGCATATTAATAAATGTTAGTGAGTGATCTAGGCACATAGATACGTTTTAAATGCATTTTGTTATTCTTGCCAAGAGCCGTATCTCTTGGGAAGAACTTATAAGAGACTGTAATTTAAATATTTTTGTATCTTTGAAAGAACACAGTTTTAATTTGTTATGATTTTCCTAAACACAAATACTATTGAATACCAAATGACGAGGAGAGCCATGAATGTGTAAGTTGTTGTTGGAAAAGCAACTTGTTATTATATATTTCTAAATAAAACAGTTTAATTGGTGGCAAAGATTTTCTTATATTCACTGATTTTATTTCGGATATTTAGCAACACTTTCTAAGATATTCATTCAATGTAGATATGAAATGTTGCTTAGATGTGGTGTTAGAAATTTGCCCTGCTAGTTTTTCATTCAGACTGTCTTTTTATTTCATTTCCATAATGATGATATCTCCATAAACCGATTGTCTTTTTATTCCATTTCCTTAATAATGATACCTCAATAAATCGGACACGTTATTTTCCCGGATAACGGAAATCCGATGGGGGTATCACATGCAATCTTTACTGTATAAATCCCCGCCATATCAGATGCTTTAGACAACGCCCTGGTATTTGCTTTGTTTTGTGGCAGGAGCAACAAGCATGTGTTGTATAAATACCCCATTGTTTTAGGGTACCGTCATTTACAATTAAATCACAACGAAGTCCTTATAGGGCCACTACTATAGAAAAAAAAACATAATAAATTGCAGTTATACAAAATGAAGAACATATCTGATGTGATTTGATAAACTCAAGGCATACCGTTTGAAACAACTTTGATTGTGGTGAAAGTGATAATGGTCAAAACACCATTAGTCGGTATGATATTCGCCGAAAAGACGCCAGTATCCTCAGCAAATTCATTAATTCATCGGAGTGATATAGGAAATACAGAAGTTATGTATTTATATTATAAGTAAAATCGATAAAAGAAAACAATAATACGAGAGAAAACAACCGAATAGAAATTTACGATATCATGTAGGAAATAAGTGTACTTAAAAGCCACTTATTTGAATTCAGAAATTTGGCTTTGACGTCTTAGTGATATTACATTGAAACAAGCACTAAGCATGTGACAGTGTTGAAAGACTTTCGAAAAACTATTGAAAAATAAAACCTTAAATTTAATTGAAGCTTATGCTTTTCTGTCATCTAACTCAGTTGAAACGTATTTATCTCAAAATTAAGACTTTAAGATTTTAATAACTTGCCATAGTAATACTACTATGATCAGACATGAAAACAAACTGAAATACAATCGCGTCACCTAAGTTTTGTAGCATTTTATGTGATCACATTATCCCCTATGTAGTTCACACGTTTGGTTTACTGTATGCTTTCAATTTAGTTGCAGAAAATATTAAGGAGAAATATATGTCTGCAATTTAAAAACAATACAACCTCGAGGGCAAGAATAGCCCCAAAGAACATTAGACAATGCACACAGAGACCAGCTATTACTTAGACATTAATTAAGCTGTAAGCTATGCTGAGGTCTTTTCTGTTATTGCCATTTGTATATCAAAATTCGAAAGACTTCAGATCAATATGCAAAAAATGATTACAGAACGAAATTTTGCCCATCAATAAAAGTGAGATAAGTGATGATTGATAAAAAACTTGTCCAGGAGTAGTCAATTATCATATGCAACATATTTTCACCACCAGAAAAGGCTTTAAAATACGAGTAAGTATGTCTTCAAAACCGCAAGAGATTAAGTTTATGGAACAGACTCACAATCAATTTTCTTCTGTAGTGTTGTGGAACGGGGAGACTCCTGATTAATTAGGAAAATTAATTGAATTTATGTCTTTTATTTCTGATTTTCTGATTTTTGACACAATTTCTTGTAGACGACGTGTCAAACAGCTCGAATGCTTATTGTGTTCATTTAGCAAGACAGGTTCTAGTCTCCTATAGCAATGGTTTCGCAGTCTACATGCCGATATTTTCGAATTAAAAAATTTAAGTATTTGATTTCTTAATACTCATTTTTATGAGTTAAATATCTTGTAGACATAGAAGCCATCACTCGTCCATCCACCTCCTTAGCAATTGGGATCGTGGTATTCGATATGGTGGTCGGAGTTCGGTTAGGTGACTGAAACTGCACCGACACTGATTGAAAATACGAGTCACTTCAGACTTGAAATGGTGTTTCAAGCTATTTCAACCCCAGCAGAGAAATAGATGGTGATTGATTTATCAAATTGAAAGAATATTGAAAATGCATAATCAACGTTGTTTCATTCACTCTTTTAGGGTGTCCTAAACACCTTATATCAGACTGGTCAAACATTACGAGTAAAAATTTGCGGTGTTTTAGTTATGAAAAGTAGTGATTTTTGGGTCGACTAAATTTAGATATCTTTTGAAAATTAAATTTGATGACTCTGTTACCTCGAGTATATTACAAAAGTGTATTATCAATAGAACTAAATAAATTGATTATGATGAGCAATTATATGAAAAAAGTCACATGTAGTATATGACGGTCTTTCGAAAGAAATTGATGAAAAAGATTTCAGTTATGGTCCATCAGATCAGACATATAGCACATTATTTGTGCAGTTTTAGTGGCATGTCAATGTGTGATTTGTGGTGAGTTGGCTGTTGGGCCTCTCTAAATACATTTATTAAACACCATTTGCAAGAATACACAACCAGCACTGAGTTTAATTTTGTCTTCTTCTTAACTAACATCAACACTCTTGCAGATGCTTACTTTTAAGCATTACTTTTTGAGTATTTGTTCAGCGGCATATATTTTTACTTCTAAAACTTAAGGCATACAGTTTAAAACAACTGTGCTTCTAGTCAAAGCAATCATGAGTCACACAGAATTAATCAGTGCAATGTTTGCAGAATGAATGTATCACATGTCACTTAAATATTTTCAGTAAATTCATACATTCAAACTCACTTACTTAAAAGCAATTTATTTAAATTGAGAAGTTTGACTTCGACATCTTTGATGTATTATATTGAAACAAATACAAAGCACGACATGGTGGCATATTATATTGCGACATTCCAAAAACGACTGAGAATAATACTTCACATTATATTTGATTAAAACTGTTGTTTGCTTTCTGTTATTTCTTCCCGTTCTTAAATCTAAAATGCTTTATCTGCATGTCTTAAAGTCTGACCGTATATTTATTTAAAATTCAAGAATTTTAATACCTTGACATAACAACAGTGATCAGACAAACATGAAAATACTGGAATAAATTAGGTTCCATTAATTTTTAGTATTTCATGTGATGACATTTTTAGCACATGTATTTGACGAAGTATTTTAAAGTGTTACCTCTCATTTGATTTACTTATGCTTTCAATTTCCTCGATTCGTTGCACATCTTTAAGATATACTAATAAGTAGTGCATGCCACATAAAACAGTTTATTTTTATTCATTTTAATTATACAAAAATGCTATGATAAGCAGAAATATATGTCTGCAATTTTATAACAAAACAACCTCGAGAACAAGTATACCCCAAAGAACATTAGACAATGCACGCGGAAATAACTGTTATTTAAACAGTAAAGAAGTTGTAAACTATGCTGAGGTCTTTTATGTAATTGCTATTTAAATATCAAATGGCAAAGGCTTTAGATTAATGTACAAAAATGATTGCTAAAAACAGTTTTGCCCAGCAGTTTAACTGAGAAAAGTATTGGTTGCTTAAAAACTTAATTCATATCCAGAAGCAGTCAATGAGATTCCAAAACATATTTTCACAATCAGAGAAGGTTTAAAATAAGAGTAAGTATTTCTTCAAAACCGTAAGAGATAATGTGGAACAGAATCACAATTAATTTTCTTCGTGGTTGACCATAAACAAGAACTTTCTTTGAAAACATAAGACTGTTGGAATATGATTATGAAGGTAAGTTCTATATCATGTAGCAATGTTTCTAGTCTGAAACGTAAATTTCAAATTCTGGTTCAGAATATTTGTTGTCAGAAAAGTCTGTAAGAGGTTCTTTAATTATGAACCTAGAGTTAAAATCTAAGTGTTCAGCAGTTATTGTAGACCTTATATCTAGTTATCCGAAGGACAAACTCTGTGAAACTGTTGTTGCTTTGGCTTAACGAAATATATGAAAAAGGCCAAAATACAGAATAATACAATGGCCCATGGCATCATATCCAAGTGTAAATATCCTTTAATATTTTTTTTAAATAATATGAAATTCGATTTTATATCACATATATGATGATGCATGTTGACTGACGACTATTTGCTGAAAAATGTTGATTGAAATTATAATGTAGGATTAAGATATGCATCAAAATAAATGTTAATTCGATGACATACATGCTCCGATTGTATGTGCCTCTGTGTAATTTGTACTGATTTGTGAGATATTTTCATATACATTCGTTGGGTTACCTTTAAAAACTTTATTGTTTAGTATTGCAAGGCCTTTTAATTTGATTTGAAAAGCACTTGCATTCAGTTTTCATTTGGAATTTGACTTGATCAGATACAGAAGAAGAAATACGCAAATATGGGATTTGTAAAACTTATTTGCATGATAGTAATGGTAAGATTTGACATTATTTATATTTGTAAGGCATTTAGTTAGTAACGTAAAATCGCATTTAATTATGAGGACAGATCATGGGACGCATTGCTTTGTGTGATTTTGCACACAGAGAATGTTGGGCAGCAAAACGCTCAGATCAGGGAAAAAAGGTTAATCAGCCTTCTACAAAACCGCAGCTTAGTCAAATAAGACAATACAGCTTAAAATATTGAGGTTTGATTTCCTGAATGCATTTAAATGAAGTTGTTTTTTACGTCTATAATATCTAATATATGATACATTATACATCATGTTACCACGTTGTAGTTTTTGACTATGCAGTGAATTAGGTCGGCGCACATCATGGTAGCTCATCATTCATAGAAAAAAAACTTAATATTGAAGGAGAAAGTCAAAATCTAAGTTTTTGTATTTTCACAAGTATATTCTGCCGCTGACCTAATCCCTCTCTTAAATAAACACACGAATTGTCATGATATACACCACAACAAAAGTAAACTAAACAAAATTAGCTGAATAATTTAAAACACATGATAATAAACGATCTGTTAGTTAATTTTAAATTTGAATAAGATATGTAGTGAACAATTCCAGTTTATAAATTTCAGACTTATTGTAACTCCTTTGTTTGTTGTTTTTTTTGCTATTTGTTGTCCTTTATGTGCGATAGATGCAGATGCTGCTTGTGCATGGTAGACACTCAATTTCGGATTGCAATTTTGCTTGCAACCAAGCTTACAATAGGTGCATTCATTATTCATCGCCTGACACGTTTATTTGCAATGGTCGATTAGTGTTATGTCAACATAGATGCCAACAACAATGACTTTAAATCGACAGCGGTTTTCTTTTAGAACATGAAATAAAGGTGAAAAATAACCATGTGGCCTTTTAGTGTCTTGCCAATAAGTTCTATATACATTAATGAGCTTATTGTAAACTCTTTCATTACTGTTATTATTATGAATAGCATGGCATTTTCAAGCGCAATTAGAGAGCAATTGGGAAACTCTCTTCTGCAGCTTGTTCTCCTCTAATTCTCTCAATTTATTTAATGATTGTGGAGAAGAAGCTGAGATCAAACATACTGAATCCCTTTCACTTAATGTGGTATTCAAACCAAAGTGTGGTTTTAACGACATGCCAAGACAACAAGTGTCAAACATGATACCATGATATAGCGAAAATAGGAGAGATATTTTGCATCTAATCTTAGACTTTTGAAATGAAATGTTGCAAGTAAAAGAATGTAAATTCAACTGACATTTTCCGATAAATTAATTCTATATATTTCTCACAAACCACAAACACCATACTAACTATTCACAATATTAATATTTGATATATTAGTATTTAAATAAAATTAAAGTGATAAGTTGTGCTTGTTTATTTGCTAAAATTTAATCTCTTGAAATATTGATTTTGATATACAAATATTAATTACCGTAACATTAAATTAAATGACTCCTAGAAGAGGTATTTGTAATAGAACCACTGGAGACCTCGTGAGAAGCCAATGAAATCTCTAGAAACCGAGACAGACGTCTGCACTATGCTTGCCAAGAGGAAATATAGGTAAAATAACATGACAAAATGTATGAACTATTAGAAATCAACCTGTGGACAACATTTATCAGAAGATAAAGATGAAGAACAGAAGCTTTTTATTCACGTTTCTATTGCACTCATAAAAGATTTTACGAAAGCTTTCCTGAATAATCGTGGTATTCAATTCAGTACTTAAAACACTTATGGATTTTCAGCTTGTCATTTGTAAAACTGCACGAATTGTTAAAGCATTAAAATGAAAAGGTAAACCTATGTCAGTTATTTAAACCTTTAAGCATAAAAATGGTTCAACCCCGTAGTTTAATACCTATTCGGAATGAATGCCATAACTGTGGATATACATGCTATATTGATGAGCGCTGTTTGTGACTTATAGTTTTTGGTGTTCTTTAACATTAGATATATCATAAAATATTATCACGAAGCTCAATCGAATGATGTTTTTAACTCTGTATGCAAAAATGAAGCACACATAGGTTCTCGATACATTTTCTGGCATGCAAAATTCCGTGCACTGGAAGACTTTCGATGATGTGACAACTTTCGCTCCAGTTGCCATTATCACTCATTAAGTCTTTCAGCTATCCGTCAAAAGGACATTAAGAGTGGTTGTGGCACCACTCTGACAAGGGTTGTGCCACAACCACTCTATGGCAAGACTGTGGAAAATACGTTGGATTTGCCATGCTCATCTTATTGTTTGAAGTCTCTTAAATGTATTTGCCAAGACTCATAGTGTTACATCTTAGTACGAAGAAAAAGAAAGAAGTAGTTTGGTCTGCTCATACAAAGTGTTTTTGACTTGGCTGGTATTCTCTTTAGGGCCTTTGGAGTCACTGCTTAAATTATGCAAATACTGTATAATTAAGCCAACACCACAGGTTCTAGTCCAACAAGGTTAGTGTAGAAACATGCATTTTGACCGTCGCTAAAATTTGTAACCAAACTTATCAAGAAAAGAAATAGCTTATAAGAATAATACACTTGTGTGTGCAAAGCCTAATATTGTTTGCATTTTCAACCGTTTACTAACGCTACAATTCGGAATGAAGTGGTGATAATTCGTAGTTTCGAGTATTTAAATTTAATATTTTACCTTAGCGATAGAAATTATTTAAATAGTTTTAAACCGGTATATATTGCACTCTAATTGCGAAGTTACAACGAAGGTATTGTAGTTAACTTACCACTCTTCTGACAAATTTATTAAAATTATGCGCTCTGAAAAGTCAAATTGAGTGAGTCTATTATGGTAACAGGCGTGTTATTGCAACGACATGTTAATGGTATCATCAGTACACTGGATGTTAGAAGAAAACGATTACTTCATGTTTCTTTGTTGACAGAGAGTTGAACACATAATATATCATCACTGCTATTGGCTGAGATTACAGCTCATTTTAATGTAAATTGTGATATTTCAAGGGTGTTAGCACAAGTCTCAAATTGGTGACGAACTCGGAGTCACAGCAAAACTATAGGAGGCCAGACTAAACATTTTATAACACTCTAGCCCAGTTAATTGTTAGTTGCATTAACTGTGCTCTTTGTTGTCTCATATGTGCCACATATTTTGGTGACGTCTGACTTTCCAACTAATTTATTCATGGTGTCTTCGGCTGTTATGAATAATACATGCGATCCCATTATTTACCTTATGTTTTGTCAAATGTTTCGCACAGATGTATAAATGAAATTTTATATTGTGAATATTTTTTCCTATTTAAAGAATCTTCCTTTCATGATTAAACATATTCTATTCAAGATCTATTCTTTTAGTGATAAGTTAGACTACGGCGCGTAAGGAAATGATGGCGAAACAAAAGGTGCAGTATTTCGTACGTATTGCACCCAGCTCATCACGCCGGGAGTATTTGTGTTGTAATCATGTCAGTATCTTGGCCATTCAGGGGAAGAGCTCGAGTCTTAACCACAATATCACATTTGCGAAAAAAAAGGTTTAATAACAGCAATACGAATAATGTTCGAATTTTCTTGACTGTTTTTTTGTCAAATGGAAAGCAATAAACTGTAAATCGTGATTTATACCTAAATTTCTTGTCAGTAATCAAACGCCTAGAGTCTGATATATTACAAGCAGTAATATTTGCTCAGTTTTTGGTCAATATTTTGTGTGCCATTTTGATACCGCCCTTACGGCCCACTTCAAATGTTCAGATAGCTGTTTCTATATTATTATTTTTTATTTACACAGACATAAGATAAATGAAGGGCAGGGGATTTTCTTTAATTTGCCATTTTAACACACTCTCAATACAAGGGTTAAAGCAAAAAGTTATAGTCAAAAGGAAATTTTAAAATATGGCAGATGTTAACAACGGCTGACCAGCGTAGTAATATAATGATAAGTTTTCATAAAAATAGTACAATTTAAATTGTTTTCAATTTGGCCTAAACAACACAAAAGAAATCCAAACCAAATAATAACAGGAACACAACACAGTAAAGGGGAAGTACAGGGAAATACAGTCCCTCAGTCAAAACGGGTTCGGTCAATATTCACTTTTGACTTCAGGGTATTTTCCTGCTTTTCCCTCTTGACCATGTGATTTTCTAGTTGTAGTATTTCAAAGCGTGTTCACTTAATTTGATGCATATTAATAAATGTTAGTGAGTGATCTAGGCACATAGATACGTTTTAAATGCATTTTGTTATTCTTGCCAAGAGCCGTATCTCTTGGGAAGAACTTATAAGAGACTGTAATTTAAATATTTTTGTATCTTTGAAAGAACACAGTTTTAATTTGTTATGATTTTCCTAAACACAAATACTATTGAATACCAAATGACGAGGAGAGCCATGAATGTGTAAGTTGTTGTTGGAAAAGCAACTTGTTATTATATATTTCTAAATAAAACAGTTTAATTGGTGGCAAAGATTTTCTTATATTCACTGATTTTATTTCGGATATTTAGCAACACTTTCTAAGATATTCATTCAATGTAGATATGAAATGTTGCTTAGATGTGGTGTTAGAAATTTGCCCTGCTAGTTTTTCATTCAGACTGTCTTTTTATTTCATTTCCATAATGATGATATCTCCATAAACCGATTGTCTTTTTATTCCATTTCCTTAATAATGATACCTCAATAAATCGGACACGTTATTTTCCCGGATAACGGAAATCCGATGGGGGTATCACATGCAATCTTTACTGTATAAATCCCCGCCATATCAGATGCTTTAGACAACGCCCTGGTATTTGCTTTGTTTTGTGGCAGGAGCAACAAGCATGTGTTGTATAAATACCCCATTGTTTTAGGGTACCGTCATTTACAATTAAATCACAACGAAGTCCTTATAGGGCCACTACTATAGAAAAAAAACATAATAAATTGCAGTTATACAAAATGAAGAACATATCTGATGTGATTTGATAAACTCAAGGCATACCGTTTGAAACAACTTTGATTGTGGTGAAAGTGATAATGGTCAAAACACCATTAGTCGGTATGATATTCGCCGAAAAGACGCCAGTATCCTCAGCAAATTCATTAATTCATCGGAGTGATATAGGAAATACAGAAGTTATGTATTTATATTATAAGTAAAATCGATAAAAGAAAACAATAATACGAGAGAAAACAACCGAATAGAAATTTACGATATCATGTAGGAAATAAGTGTACTTAAAAGCCACTTATTTGAATTCAGAAATTTGGCTTTGACGTCTTAGTGATATTACATTGAAACAAGCACTAAGCATGTGACAGTGTTGAAAGACTTTCGAAAAACTATTGAAAAATAAAACCTTAAATTTAATTGAAGCTTATGCTTTTCTGTCATCTAACTCAGTTGAAACGTATTTATCTCAAAATTAAGACTTTAAGATTTTAATAACTTGCCATAGTAATACTACTATGATCAGACATGAAAACAAACTGAAATACAATCGCGTCACCTAAGTTTTGTAGCATTTTATGTGATCACATTATCCCCTATGTAGTTCACACGTTTGGTTTACTGTATGCTTTCAATTTAGTTGCAGAAAATATTAAGGAGAAATATATGTCTGCAATTTAAAAACAATACAACCTCGAGGGCAAGAATAGCCCCAAAGAACATTAGACAATGCACACAGAGACCAGCTATTACTTAGACATTAATTAAGCTGTAAGCTATGCTGAGGTCTTTTCTGTTATTGCCATTTGTATATCAAAATTCGAAAGACTTCAGATCAATATGCAAAAAATGATTACAGAACGAAATTTTGCCCATCAATAAAAGTGAGATAAGTGATGATTGATAAAAAACTTGTCCAGGAGTAGTCAATTATCATATGCAACATATTTTCACCACCAGAAAAGGCTTTAAAATACGAGTAAGTATGTCTTCAAAACCGCAAGAGATTAAGTTTATGGAACAGACTCACAATCAATTTTCTTCTGTAGTGTTGTGGAACGGGGAGACTCCTGATTAATTAGGAAAATTAATTGAATTTATGTCTTTTATTTCTGATTTTCTGATTTTTGACACAATTTCTTGTAGACGACGTGTCAAACAGCTCGAATGCTTATTGTGTTCATTTAGCAAGACAGGTTCTAGTCTCCTATAGCAATGGTTTCGCAGTCTACATGCCGATATTTTCGAATTAAAAAATTTAAGTATTTGATTTCTTAATACTCATTTTTATGAGTTAAATATCTTGTAGACATAGAAGCCATCACTCGTCCATCCACCTCCTTAGCAATTGGGATCGTGGTATTCGATATGGTGGTCGGAGTTCGGTTAGGTGACTGAAACTGCACCGACACTGATTGAAAATACGAGTCACTTCAGACTTGAAATGGTGTTTCAAGCTATTTCAACCCCAGCAGAGAAATAGATGGTGATTGATTTATCAAATTGAAAGAATATTGAAAATGCATAATCAACGTTGTTTCATTCACTCTTTTAGGGTGTCCTAAACACCTTATATCAGACTGGTCAAACATTACGAGTAAAAATTTGCGGTGTTTTAGTTATGAAAAGTAGTGATTTTTGGGTCGACTAAATTTAGATATCTTTTGAAAATTAAATTTGATGACTCTGTTACCTCGAGTATATTACAAAAGTGTATTATCAATAGAACTAAATAAATTGATTATGATGAGCAATTATATGAAAAAAGTCACATGTAGTATATGACGGTCTTTCGAAAGAAATTGATGAAAAAGATTTCAGTTATGGTCCATCAGATCAGACATATAGCACATTATTTGTGCAGTTTTAGTGGCATGTCAATGTGTGATTTGTGGTGAGTTGGCTGTTGGGCCTCTCTAAATACATTTATTAAACACCATTTGCAAGAATACACAACCAGCACTGAGTTTAATTTTGTCTTCTTCTTAACTAACATCAACACTCTTGCAGATGCTTACTTTTAAGCATTACTTTTTGAGTATTTGTTCAGCGGCATATATTTTTACTTCTAAAACTTAAGGCATACAGTTTAAAACAACTGTGCTTCTAGTCAAAGCAATCATGAGTCACACAGAATTAATCAGTGCAATGTTTGCAGAATGAATGTATCACATGTCACTTAAATATTTTCAGTAAATTCATACATTCAAACTCACTTACTTAAAAGCAATTTATTTAAATTGAGAAGTTTGACTTCGACATCTTTGATGTATTATATTGAAACAAATACAAAGCACGACATGGTGGCATATTATATTGCGACATTCCAAAAACGATTGAGAATAATACTTCACATTATATTTGATTAAAACTGTTGTTTGCTTTCTGTTATTTCTTCCCGTTCTTAAATCTAAAATGCTTTATCTGCATGTCTTAAAGTCTGACCGTATATTTATTTAAAATTCAAGAATTTTAATACCTTGACATAACAACAGTGATCAGACAAACATGAAAATACTGGAATAAATTAGGTTCCATTAATTTTTAGTATTTCATGTGATGACATTTTTAGCACATGTATTTGACGAAGTATTTTAAAGTGTTACCTCTCATTTGATTTACTTATGCTTTCAATTTCCTCGATTCGTTGCACATCTTTAAGATATACTAATAAGCAGTGCATGCCACATAAAACAGTTTATTTTTATTCATTTTAATTATACAAAAATGCTATGATAAGCAGAAATATATGTCTGCAATTTTATAACAAAACAACCTCGAGAACAAGTATACTCCAAAGAACATTAGACAATGCACGCGGAAATAACTGTTATTTAAACAGTAAAGAAGTTGTAAACTATGCTGAGGTCTTTTATGTAATTGCTATTTAAATATCAAATGGCAAAGGCTTTAGATTAATGTACAAAAATGATTGCTAAAAACAGTTTTGCCCAGCAGTTTAACTGAGAAAAGTATTGGTTGCTTAAAAACTTAATTCATATCCAGAAGCAGTCAATGAGATTCCAAAACATATTTTCACAATCAGAGAAGGTTTAAAATAAGAGTAAGTATTTCTTCAAAACCGTAAGAGATAATGTGGAACAGAATCACAATTAATTTTCTTCGTGGTTGACCATAAACAAGAACTTTCTTTGAAAACATAAGACTGTTGGAATATGATTATGAAGGTAAGTTCTATATCATGTAGCAATGTTTCTAGTCTGAAACGTAAATTTCAAATTCTGGTTCAGAATATTTGTTGTCAGAAAAGTCTGTAAGAGGTTCTTTAATTATGAACCTAGAGTTAAAATCTAAGTGTTCAGCAGTTATTGTAGACCTTATATCTAGTTATCCGAAGGACAAACTCTGTGAAACTGTTGTTGCTTTGGCTTAACGAAATATATGAAAAAGGCCAAAATACAGAATAATACAATGGCCCATGGCATCATATCCAAGTGTAAATATCCTTTAATATTTTTTTTAAATAATATGAAATTCGATTTTATATCACATATATGATGATGCATGTTGACTGACGACTATTTGCTGAAAAATGTTGATTGAAATTATAATGTAGGATTAAGATATGCATCAAAATAAATGTTAATTCGATGACATACATGCTCCGATTGTATGTGCCTCTGTGTAATTTGTACTGATTTGTGAGATATTTTCATATACATTCGTTGGGTTACCTTTAAAAACTTTATTGTTTAGTATTGCAAGGCCTTTTAATTTGATTTGAAAAGCACTTGCATTCAGTTTTCATTTGGAATTTGACTTGATCAGATACAGAAGAAGAAATACGCAAATATGGGATTTGTAAAACTTATTTGCATGATAGTAATGGTAAGATTTGACATTATTTATATTTGTAAGGCATTTAGTTAGTAACGTAAAATCGCATTTAATTATGAGGACAGATCATGGGACGCATTGCTTTGTGTGATTTTGCACACAGAGAATGTTGGGCAGCAAAACGCTCAGATCAGGGAAAAAAGGTTAATCAGCCTTCTACAAAACCGCAGCTTAGTCAAATAAGACAATACAGCTTAAAATATTGAGGTTTGATTTCCTGAATGCATTTAAATGAAGTTGTTTTTTACGTCTATAATATCTAATATATGATACATTATACATCATGTTACCACGTTGTAGTTTTTGACTATGCAGTGAATTAGGTCGGCGCACATCATGGTAGCTCACCATTCATAGAAAAAAAACTTAATATTGAAGGAGAAAGTCAAAATCTAAGTTTTTGTATTTTCACAAGTATATTCTGCCGCTGACCTAATCCCTCTCTTAAATAAACACACGAAATGTTTTTATTGTCATGATATACACCACAACAAAAGTAAACTAAACAAAATTAGCTGAATAATTTAAAACACATGATAATAAACGATCTGTTAGTTAATTTTAAATTTGAATAAGATATGTAGTGAACAATTCCAGTTTATAAATTTCAGACTTATTGTAACTCCTTTGTTTGTTGTTTTTTTTTGCTATTTGTTGTCCTTTATGTGCGATAGATGCAGATGCTGCTTGTGCATGGTAGACACTCAATTTCGGATTGCAATTTTGCTTGCAACCAAGCTTACAATAGGTGCATTCATTATTCATCGCCTGACACGTTTATTTGCAATGGTCGATTAGTGTTATGTCAACATAGATGCCAACAACAATGACTTTAAATCGACAGCGGTTTTCTTTTAGAACATGAAATAAAGGTGAAAAATAACCATGTGGCCTTTTAGTGTCTTGCCAATAAGTTCTATATACATTAATGAGCTTATTGTAAACTCTTTCATTACTGTTATTATTATGAATAGCATGGCATTTTCAAGCGCAATTAGAGAGCAATTGGGAAACTCTCTTCTGCAGCTTGTTCTCCTCTAATTCTCTCAATTTATTTAATGATTGTGGAGAAGAAGCTGAGATCAAACATACTGAATCTCTTTCACTTAATGTGGTATTCAAACCAAAGTGTGGTTTTAACGACATGCCAAGACAACAAGTGTCAAACATGATACCATGATATAGCGAAAATAGGAGAGATATTTTGCATCTAATCTTAGACTTTTGAAATGAAATGTTGCAAGTAAAAGAATGTAAATTCAACTGACATTTTCCGATAAATTAATTCTATATATTTCTCACAAACCACAAACACCATACTGACTATTCACAATATTAATATTTGATATATTAGTATTTAAATAAAATTAAAGTGATAAGTTGTGCTTGTTTATTTGCTAAAATTTAATCTCTTGAAATATTGATTTTGATATACAAATATTAATTACCGTAACATTAAATTAAATGACTCCTAGAAGAGGTATTTGTAATAGAACCACTGGAGACCTCGTGAGAAGCCAATGAAATCTCTAGAAACCGAGACAGACGTCTGCACTATGCTTGCCAAGAGGAAATATAGGTAAAATAACATGACAAAATGTATGAACTATTAGAAATCAACCTGTGGACAACATTTATCAGAAGATAAAGATGAAGAACAGAAGCTTTTTATTCACGTTTCTATTGCACTCATAAAAGATTTTACGAAAGCTTTCCTGAATAATCGTGGTATTCAATTCAGTACTTAAAACACTTATGGATTTTCAGCTTGTCATTTGTAAAACTGCACGAATTGTTAAAGCATTAAAATGAAAAGGTAAACCTATGTCAGTTATTTAAACCTTTAAGCATAAAAATGGTTCAACCCCGTAGTTTAATACCTATTCGGAATGAATGCCATAACTGTGGATATACATGCTATATTGATGAGCGCTGTTTGTGACTTATAGTTTTTGGTGTTCTTTAACATTAGATATATCATAAAATATTATCACGAAGCTCAATCGAATGATGTTTTTAACTCTGTATGCAAAAATGAAGCACACATAGGTTCTCGATACATTTTCTGGCATGCAAAATTCCGTGCACTGGAAGACTTTCGATGATGTGACAACTTTCGCTCCAGTTGCCATTATCACTCATTAAGTCTTTCAGCTATCCGTCAAAAGGACATTAAGAGTGGTTGTGGCACCACTCTGACAAGGGTTGTGCCACAACCACTCTATGGCAAGACTGTGGAAAATGCGTTGGATTTGCCATGCTCATCTTATTGTTTGAAGTCTCTTAAATGTATTTGCCAAGACTCATAGTGTTACATCTTAGTACGAAGAAAAAGAAAGAAATAGTTTGGTCTGCTCATACAAAGTGTTTTTGACTTGGCTGGTATTCTCTTTAGGGCCTTTGGAGTCACTGCTTAAATTATGCAAATACTGTATAATTAAGCCAACACCACAGGTTCTAGTCCAACAAGGTTAGTGTAGAAACATGCATTTTGACCGTCGCTAAAATTTGTAACCAAACTTATCAAGAAAAGAAATAGCTTATAAGAATAATACACTTGTGTGTGCAAAGCCTAATATTGTTTGCATTTTCAACCGTTTACTAACGCTACAATTCGGAATGAAGTGGTGATAATTCGTAGTTTCGAGTATTTAAATTTAATATTTTACCTTAGCGATAGAAATTATTTAAATAGTTTTAAACCGGTATATATTGCACTCTAATTGCGAAGTTACAACGAAGGTATTGTAGTTAACTTACCACTCTTCTGACAAATTTATTAAAATTATGCGCTCTGAAAAGTCAAATTGAGTGAGTCTATTATGGTAACAGGCGTGTTATTGCAACGACATGTTAATGGTATCATCAGTACACTGGATGTTAGAAGAAAACGATTACTTCATGTTTCTTTGTTGACAGAGAGTTGAACACATAATATATCATCACTGCTATTGGCTGAGATTACAGCTCATTTTAATGTAAATTGTGATATTTCAAGGGTGTTAGCACAAGTCTCAAATTGGTGACGAACTCGGAGTCACAGCAAAACTATAGGAGGCCAGACTAAACATTTTATAACACTCTAGCCCAGTTAATTGTTAGTTGCATTAACTGTGCTCTTTGTTGTCTCATATGTGCCACATATTTTGGTGATGTCTGACTTTCCAACTAATTTATTCATGGTGTCTTCGGCTGTTATGAATAATACATGCGATCCCATTATTTACCTTATGTTTTGTCAAATGTTTCGCACAGATGTATAAATGAAATTTTATATTGTGAATATTTTTTCCTATTTAAAGAATCTTCCTTTCATGATTAAACATATTCTATTCAAGATCTATTCTTTTAGTGATAAGTTAGACTACGGCGCGTAAGGAAATGATGGCGAAACAAAAGGTGCAGTATTTCGTACGTATTGCACCCAGCTCATCACGTCCAGAATTCTTGCCGGGAGTATTTGTGTTGTAATCATGTCAGTATCTTGGCCATTCAGGGGAAGAACTCGAGTCTTAACCACAATATCACATTTGCGAAAAAAAGGTTTAATAACAACAATACGAATAATGTTCGAATTTTCTTGACTGTTTTTTTGTCAAATGGAAAGCAATAAACTGTAAATCGTGATTTATACCTAAATTTCTTGTCAGTAATCAAACGCCTAGAGTCTGATATATTACAAGCAGTAATATTTGCTCAGTTTTTGGTCAATATTTTGTGTGCCATTTTGATACCGCCCTTACGGCCCACTTCAAATGTTCAGATAGCTGTTTCTATATTATTATTTTTTATTTACACAGACATACAGATAAATGAAGGGCAGGGAATTTTCTTTCATTTGCCATTTTAACACACTCTCAATACAAGGGTTAAAGCAAAAAGTTATAGTCAAAAGGAAATTTTAAAATATGGCAGATGTTAACAACGGCTGACCAGCGTAGTAATATAATGATAAGTTTTCATAAAAATAGTACAATTTAAATTGTTTTCAATTTGGCCTAAACAACACAAAAGAAATCCAAACCAAATAATAACAGGAACACAACACAGTAAAGGGGAAGTACAGGGAAATACCGTCCCTCAGTCAAAACGGGTTCGGTCAATATTCACTTTTGACTTCAGGGTATTTTCCTGCTTTTCCCTCTTGACCATGTGATTTTCTAGTTGTAGTATTTCAAAGCGTGTTCACTTAATTTGATGCATATTAATAAATGTTAGTGAGTGATCTAGGCACATAGATACGTTTTAAATGCATTTTCGTATTCTTGCCAAGAGCCGTATCACTTGGGAAGAACTTATAAGAGACTGTAATTTAAATATTTTTGTATCTTTGAAAGAACACAGTTTTAATTTGTTATGATTTTCCTAAACACAAATACTATTGAATACCAAATGACGAGGAGAGCCATGAATGTGTAAGTTGTTGTTGGAAAAGCAACTTGTTATTATATATTTCTAAATAAAACAGTTTAATTGGTGGCAAAGATTTTCTTATATTCACTGATTTTATTTCGGATATTTAGCAACACTTTCTAAGATATTCATTCAATGTAGATATGAAATGTTGCTTAGATGTGGTGTTAGAAATTTGCCCTGCTAGTTTTTCATTCAGACTGTCTTTTTATTTCATTTCCATAATGATGATATCTCCATAAACCGATTGTCTTTTTATTCCATTTCCTTAATAATGATACCTCAATAAATCGGACACGTTATTTTCCCGGATAACGGAAATCCGATGGGGGTATCACATGCAATCTTTACTGTATAAATCCCCACCATATCAGATGCTTTAGACAACGCCCTGGTATTTGCTTTGTTTTGTGGCAGGAGCAACAAGCATGTGTTGTATAAATACCCCATTGTTTTAGGGTACCGTCATTTACAATTAAATCACAACGAAGTCCTTATAGGGCCACTACTATAGAAAAAAAACATAATAAATTGCAGTTATACAAAATGAAGAACATATCTGATGTGATTTGATAAACTCAAGGCATACCGTTTGAAACAACTTTGATTGTGGTGAAAGTGATAATGGTCAAAACACCATTAGTCGGTATGATATTCGCCGAAAAGACGCCAGTATCCTCAGCAAATTCATTAATTCATCGGAGTGATATAGGAAATACAGAAGTTATGTATTTATATTATAAGTAAAATCGATAAAAGAAAACAATAATACGAGAGAAAACAACCGAATAGAAATTTACGATATCATGTAGGAAATAAGTGTACTTAAAAGCCACTTATTTGAATTCAGAAATTTGGCTTTGACGTCTTAGTGATATTACATTGAAACAAGCACTAAGCATGTGACAGTGTTGAAAGACTTTCGAAAAACTATTGAAAAATAAAACCTTATATTAAATTTAATTGAAGCTTATGCTTTTCTGTCATCTAACTCAGTTGAAACGTATTTATCTCAAAATTAAGACTTTAAGATTTTAATAACTTGCCATAGTAATACTACTATTATCAGACATGAAAACAAACTGAAATACAATCGCGTCACCTAAGTTTTGTAGCATTTTATGTGATCACATTATCCCCTATGTAGTTCACACGTTTGGTTTACTGTATGCTTTCAATTTAGTTGCAGAAAATATTAAGGAGAAATATATGTCTGCAATTTAAAAACAATACAACCTCGAGGGCAAGAATAGCCCCAAAGAACATTAGACAATGCACACAGAGACCAGCTATTACTTAGACATTAATTAAGCTGTAAGCTATGCTGAGGTCTTTTCTGTTATTGCCATTTGTATATCAAAATTCGAAAGACTTCAGATCAATATGCAAAAAATGATTACAGAACGAAATTTTGCCCATCAATAAAAGTGAGATAAGTGATGATTGATAAAAAACTTGTCCAGGAGTAGTCAATTATCATATGCAACATATTTTCACCACCAGAAAAGGCTTTAAAATACGAGTAAGTATGTCTTCAAAACCGCAAGAGATTAAGTTTATGGAACAGACTCACAATCAATTTTCTTCTGTAGTGTTGTGGAACGGGGAGACTCCTGATTAATTAGGAAAATTAATTGAATTTATGTCTTTTATTTCTGATTTTCTGATTTTTGACACAATTTCTTGTAGACGACGTGTCAAACAGCTCGAATGCTTATTGTGTTCATTTAGCAAGACAGGTTCTAGTCTCCTATAGCAATGGTTTCGCAGTCTACATGCCGATATTTTCGAATTAAAAAATTTAAGTATTTGATTTCTTAATACTCATTTTTATGAGTTAAATATCTTGTAGACATAGAAGCCATCACTCGTCCATCCACCTCCTTAGCAATTGGGATCGTGGTATTCGATATGTTGGGTGGAGTTCGGTTAGGTGACTGAAACTGCACCGACACTGATTGAAAGTAATACGAGTCACTTCAGACTTGAAATGGTGTTTCAAGCTATTTCAACCCCAGCAGAGAAATAGATGGTGATTGATTTATCAAATTGAAAGAATATTGAAAATCCTTAATCAACGTTGTTTCATTCACTCTTTTAGGGTGTCCTAAACACCTTATATCAGACTGGTCAAACATTACGAGTAAAAATTTGCGGTGTTTTAGTTATGAAAAGTAGTGATTTTTGGGTCGACTAAATTTAGATATCTTTTGAAAATTAAATTTGATGACTCTGTTACCTCGAGTATATTACAAAAGTGTATTATCAATAGAACTAAATAAATTGATTATGATGAGCAATTATATGAAAAAAGTCACATGTAGTATATGACGGTCTTTCGAAAGAAACTGATGAAAAAGATTTCAGTTATGGTCCATCAGATCAGACATATAGCACATTATTTGTGCAGTTTTAGTGGCATGTCAATGTGTGATTTGTTGTGAGTTGGCTGTTGGGCCTCTCTAAATACATTTATTAAACACCATTTGCAAGAATACACAACCAGCACTGAGTTTAATTTTGTCTTCTTCTTAACTAACATCAACACTCTTGCAGATGCTTACTTTTAAGCATTACTTTTTGAGTATTTGTTCAGCGGCATATATTTTTACTTCTAAAACTTAAGGCATACAGTTTAAAACAACTGTGCTTCTAGTCAAAGCAATCATGAGTCACACAGAATTAATCAGTGCAATGTTTGCAGAATGAATGTATCACATGTCACTTAAATATTTTCAGTCAATTCATATATCCAAACTCACTTACTTAAAAGCAATTAATTTGAATTGAGAAGTTTGACTTCGACATCTTTGCTGTATTATATTGAAACAAATATAAAGCACGACGTGGTGGCATATTATATTGCGACTTTCCAAAAACGATTGAGAATAATACTTAACATTATATTTAATTAAGGCTGTTGTTTGCTTTCTGTTATTTCTTCCCGTTTTTAAATCTAAAATGCTTTATCTGCATTTTTTAAAGTCTGACCGTATATTTATTTAAAATTCAAGAATTTTAATACCTTGACATAACAACAGTGATCAGACAAACATGAAAATACTGGAATAAAATAGGTTCCATTAATTTTTTAGTATTTCATATATATGTGTGATGACATTTTTAGCACATGTATTTGACGAAGTATTTTAAAGTGTTAGTTCTCATTTAATTTACTTATGCTTTCATTTTCCGCTATTCGTTGCACATCTTTAAGATATAATAATTAGCAGTGCATGCCACATAAAACAATTTATTTTTGTTCATTTTAATTATAAAACATGCAATGCTAAGCAGAAATAAATGTCTGCAATTTTATAACAATACAACCTCGAGAACAAGTATACCCCAAAGAACATTAGACAATGCACGGGGAAACATCTGTTATTTAGACAGTAAAGAAGTTGTAAACTATGCTGAGGTCTTTTCTGTAATTGCTATTTAAATATCAAATGGCAAAGGCTTTAGATTAATGTACAAAAATGATTGCTGAAAGCAGTTTTGCCCAGCAGTTTAACTGAGAAAAGTATTGGTTGCTTAAAAACTTAATTCATATCCAGAAGCAGTCAATGAGATTCCAAAACATACTTTCACAATTAGAAAAGGTTTAAAATAAGAGTAAGTATTTCATCAAAACCGTAAGAGATAATGTGGAACAGAATCACAATTAATTTTCTTCGTGGGTGACCATAAACAAGAACTTTCTTTGACAACATAAGACTGTTGGAATATGATTATGAAGGTAAGTTCTATATCATGTAGCAATGTTTCTAGTCTGAAACGTAAATTTCAAATTCTGGTTCAGAATATTTGTTGTCAGAAAAGTCTGTAAGAGGTGCTTTAATTATGAACCTAGAGTTAAAATCTAAGTGTTCAGCAGTTATTGTAGACCTTATATCTAGTTATCCGAAGGACAAACTCTGTGAAACTGTTGTTGCTTTGGCTTAACGAAATATATGAAAAAGGCCAAAATACAGAATAATACAATGGCCCATGGCATCCTATCCAAGTGTAAATATCCTTTAATATTTTTTTAAATAACATGAAATTCGATTTTATATCACATATATGATGATGCATGTTGACTGACGACTATTTGCTGAAAAATGTTGATTGAAATTATAATGTAGGATTAAGATATGCAACAAAATAAATGTTAATTCGATGACATACATGCTCCGATTGTATGTGCCTCTGTGTAATTTGTACTGATTTGTGAGATATTTTCATATACATTCGTTGGGTTACCTTTAAAACCTTTATTGTTTAGTATTGCAAGGCCTTTTAATTTGATTTGAAAAGCACTTGCATTCAGTTTTCATTTGGAATTTGACTCGATCAGATACAGAAGAAGAAATACGCAAATATGGGATTTGTAAAACTTATTTGCATGATAGTAATGGTAAGATTTGACATTATTTATATTTGTAAGGCATTTAGTTAGTAACGTAAAATCGCATTTAATTATGAGGACAGATCATGGGACGCATTGCTTTGTGTGATTTTGCACAGAGAATGTTGGGCAGCAAAACGCTCAGATCAGGGAAAAAAGGTTAATCAGCCTTCTACAAAACCGCAGCTTAGTCAAATAAGACAATACAGCTTAAAATATTGAGGTTTGATTTCCTGAATGCATTTAAATGAAGTTATTTTTTACGTCTATAATATCTAATATATGATACATTATACATCATGTTACCACGTTGTAGTTTTTGACTATGCAGTGAATTAGGTCGGCGCATATCATGGTAGCTCATCATTCATAGAAAAAAAAACTTAATATCGAAGGAGAAAGTCAAAATCTAAGTTTTTGTATTTTCACAAGTATATTCTGCCGCTGACCTAATCCCTCTCTTAAATAAACACACGAAATGTTTTCATTCTCATGATATACACCACAACAAAAGTAAACTAAACAAAATTAGCTAAATAATTTAAAACACATGATTATAAACGATCTGTTAGTTAACTTTAAATTTGAATAAGATATTTAGTGAACAATTCCAGTTTATAAATTTCAGACTTATTGTAACTCCTTTGTTTGTTGTTGTTTTTTTTTTTTTTTTTTTTTTTGCTATTTGTTGTCCTTTATGTGCGATAGATGCAGATGCTGCTTGTGCATGGTAGACACTCAATTTCGGATTGCAATTTTGCTTGCAACCAAGCTTACAAGAGGTGCATTCATTATTCATCGCCTGACACGTTTATTTGCAATGGTCGATTGGTGTTATGTCAACATAGATGCCAACAACAATGACTTTAAATCGACAGCGGTTTTCTTTTAGAACATGAAATAAAGGTGAAAAATAACCATGTGGCCTTTTAGTGTCTTGCTAATAAGTTCTATATACATTAATGAGCTTATTGTAAACTCTTTCATTACTGTTATTATTATGAATAGCATGGCTTTTTTAAGCGCAATTAGAGAGCAATTGGGAAACTCTCTTCTGCAGCTTGTTCTCCTCTAATTCTCTCAATTTATTTAATGATTGTGGAGAAGAAGCTGAGATCAAACATACTGAATCTCTTTCACTTAATGTGGTATTCAAACCAAAGTGTGGTTTTAACGACATGCCAAGACAACAAGTGTCTAACATGATACCATGATATAGCGAAAATAGGAGAGATATTTTGCATCTAATCTTAGACTTTTGAAATGAAATGTTGCAAGTAAAAGAATGTAAATTCAACTGACATTTTCCGATAAATTAATTCTATATATTTCTCACAAACCACAAACACCATACTGACTATTCACAATATTAATATTTGATATATTAGTATTTAAATAAAATTAAAGTGATAAGTTGTGCTTGTTTATTTGCTAAAATTTAATCTCTTGAAATATTGATTTTGATATACAAATATTAATTACCGTAACATTAAATTAAATGACTCCTAGAAGAGGTATTTGTAATAGAACCACTGGAGACCTCGTGAGAAGCCAATGAAATCTCTAGAAACCGAGACAGACGTCTGCACTATGCTTGCCAAGAGGAAATATAGGTAAAATAACATGACAAAATGTATGAACTATTAGAAATCAACCTGTGGACAACATTTATCAGAAGATAAAGATGAAGAACAGAAGCTTTTTATTCACGTTTCTATTGCACTCATAAAAGATTTTACGAAAGCTTTCCTGAATAATCGTGGTATTCAATTCAGTACTTAAAACACTTATGGATTTTCAGCTTGTCATTTGTAAAACTGCACGAATTGTTAAAGCATTAAAATGAAAAGGTAAACCTATGTCAGTTATTTAAACCTTTAAGCATAAAAATGGTTCAACCCCGTAGTTTAATACCTATTCGGAATGAATGCCATAACTGTGGATATACATGCTATATTGATGAGCGCTGTTTGTGACTTATAGTTTTTGGTGTTCTTTTACATTAGATATATCATAAAATATTATCACGAAGCTCAATCGAATGATGTTTTAACTCTATATGCAAAAATGAAGCACATATAGGTTCTCGATACATTTTCTGGCATGCAAAATTCCGTGCACTGGAAAACTTTCGATGATGTTACAACTTTCGCTCCAGTTGCCATTATCACTCATTAAGTCTTTCAGCTATCCGTCAAAAGGACATTAAGAGTGGTTGTGGCACAACTCTGACAAGGATAACTGTGGAAAATGCGTTGGATTTGCCATGATCTCCTTATTGTTTGAAGTCTCTTAAATGTATTTGCCAAGACTCATAGTGTTACATCTTAGTACGAAGAAAAAGAAAGAAATAGTTTGGTCTGCTCATACAAAGTGTTTTTGACTTGGCTGGTATTCTCTTTAGGGCCTTTGGAGTCACTGCTTAAATTATGTAAGGACTTTAATTAAAATGACCATGAATAACAAGCAGTGATTACCACGTTATTGGTATAACTTGTACCGTTTCTGTAACGCTAGTTGGGAATGTATTAGTGACATATATTCGGTTACAGGTATATTTAAATATATTTAAATTCTGGTACACCAAAACAAGTGTTGAAAATACTGACGCTGATGCAAATACTGTATAATTAAGCCAACACCACAGGTTCTAGTCCAACAAGGTTAGTGTAGAAACATGCATTTTGACCGTCGCTAAAATTTGTAACCAAACTTATCAAGAAAAGAAATAGCTTATAAGAATAATACACTTGTGTGTGCAAAGCCTAATATTGCAACATGTTTGCATTTTCAACCGTTTACTAACGCTACAATTCGAAATGAAGTGGTGATAATTCGTAGTTTCGAGTATTTAAATTTAATATTTTACCTTAGCGATAGAAATTATTTTAATAGTTTTAAACCGGTATATATTGCACTCTAATTGCGAAGTTACAACGAAGGTATTGTAGTTAACTTACCACTCTTCTGACAAATTTATTAAAATTATGCGCTCTGAAAAGTCAAATTGAGTGAGTCTATTATGGTAACAGGCGTGTTATTGCAACGACATGTTAATGGTATCATTAGTACACTGGATGTTAGAAGAAAACGATTACTTCATGTTTCTTTGTTGACAGAGAGTTGAACACATAATATATCATCACTGCTATTGGCTGAGATTACAACTCATTTTAATGTAGATTGTAATATTTCAAGGGTGTTAGCACAAGTCTCAAATAGGTGACGAACTCGGGGTCACAGCAAAACTATGGGAGGCCAGACTAAATTTATTCATGGTGTCTTCGACTGTTATGAATAATACATGCGATCCCATTATTTACCTTATGTTTTGTCAAATGTTTCGCACAGATGTATAAATGAAATTTTATATTGTGAATATTTTTTCCTATTTAAAGAATCTTCCTTTCATGATAAAACATATTCTATTCAAGATCTATTCTTTTAGTGATAAGTTAGACCACGGCGCGTAAGGAAATGATGGCGAAACAAAAGGTGCAGTATTTCGTACGTATTGCACCCAGCTCATCACGTCCGGAATTCTTGCCGGGAGTATTTGTGCTGTAATAATGTCAGTATCTTGACCATTCAGGGGAAGAGCTCGAGTCTTAACCACAATATCACATTTGCGAAAAAAAGGTTTAATAACAACAATACGAATATTGTTCGAATTTTCTTGACTGTTTTTTTGTCAAATGGAAAGCAATAAACTGTAAATCGTGATTTATACCTAAATTTCTTGTCAGTAATCAAACGCCTAGAGTCTGATATATTACAAGCAGTAATATTTGCTCAGTTTTTGGTCAATATTTTGTGTGCCATTTTGATACCGCCCTTACGGCCCACTTCAAATGTTCAGATAGCTGTTTCTATATTATTATTTTTTATTTACACAGACATACAGATAAATGAAGGGCAGGGAATTTTCTTTAATTTGCCATTTTAACACACTCTCAATACAAGGGTTAAAGCAAAAAAGTTATAGTCAAAAGGAAATTTTCAAATATGGCAGACGTAAACAACGGCTGACCAGCGTAGTAATATAATGATAAGTTTTCATAAAATAGTATAATTTAAATTGTTTTCAATTTGGCCTAAACAACACAAAAAAAATCCAAACCAAATAATAACAGGAACACAACACAGTAAAGGGGAAGTACAGGGAAATACCGTCCCTCAGTCAAAACGGGTTCGGTCAATATTCACTTTTGACTTCAGGGTATTTTCCTGCTTTTCCCTCTTGACCATGTGATTTTCTAGTTGTAGTATTTCAAAGCGTGTTCACTTAATTTGATGCATATTAATAAATGTTAGTGAGTGATCTAGGCACATAGATACGTTTTAAATGCATTTTCGTATTCTTGCCAAGAGCCGTATCTCTTGGGAAGAACTTATAAGAGACTGTAATTTAAATATTTTTGTATCTTTGAAAGAACACAGTTTTAATTTGTTATGATTTTCCTAAGCACAAATACTATTGAATACCAAATGACGAGGAGAGCCATGAATGTGTAAGTTGTTGTTGGAAAAGCAACTTGTTATTATATATTTCTAAATAAAACAGTTTAATTGGTGGCAAAGATTTTCTTATATTCACTGATTTTATTTCGGATATTTAGCAACACTTTCTAAGATATTCATTCAATGTAGATATGAAATGTTGCTTAGATGTGGTGTTAGAAATTTGCCCTGCTAGTTTTTCATTCAGACTGTCTTTTTATTTCATTTCCATAATGATGATATCTCCATAAACCGATTGTCTTTTTATTCCATTTCCTTAATAATGATACCTCAATAAATCGGACACGTTATTTTCCCGGATAACGGAAATCCGATGGGGGTATCACATGCAATCTTTACTGTATAAATCCCCACCATATCAGATGCTTTAGACAACGCCCTGGTATTTGCTTTGTTTTGTGGCAGGAGCAACAAGCATGTGTTGTATAAATACCCCATTGTTTTAGGGTACCGTCATTTACAATTAAATCACAACGAAGTCCTTATAGGGCCACTACTATAGAAAAAACATAATAAATTGCAGTTATACAAAATGAAGAACATATCTGATGTGATTTGATAAACTCAAGGCATACCGTTTGAAACAACTTTGATTGTGGTGAAAGTGATAATGGTCAAAACACCATTAGTCGGTATGATATTCGCCGAAAAGACGCCAGTATCCTCAGCAAATTCATTAATTCATCGGAGTGATATGGGAAATACAGAAGTTATGTATTTATATTATAAGTAAAATCGATAAAATAAAACAATAATACGAGAGAAAACAACCGAATAGAAATTTACGATATCATGTAGGAAATAAGTGTACTTAAAAGCCACTTATTTGAATTCAGAAATTTGGCTTTGACGTCTTAGTGATATTACATTGAAACAAGCACTAAGCATGTGACAGTGTTGAAAGACTTTCGAAAAACTATTGAAAAATAAAACCTTATATTAAATTTAATTGAAGCTTATGCTTTTCTGTCATCTAACTCAGTTGAAACGTATTTATCTCAAAATTAAGACTTTAAGATTTTAATAACTTGCCATAGTAATACTACTATTATCAGACATGAAAACAAACTGAAATACAATCGCGTCACCTAAGTTTTGTAGCATTTTATGTGATCACATTATCCCCTATGTAGTTCACACGTTTGGTTTACTGTATGCTTTCAATTTAGTTGCAGAAAATATTAAGGAGAAATATATGTCTGCAATTTAAAAACAATACAACCTCGAGGGCAAGAATAGCCCCAAAGAACATTAGACAATGCACACAGAGACCAGCTATTACTTAGACATTAATTAAGCTGTAAGCTATGCTGAGGTCTTTTCTGTTATTGCCATTTGTATATCAAAATTCGAAAGACTTCAGATCAATATGCAAAAAATGATTACAGAACGAAATTTTGCCCATCAATAAAAGTGAGATAAGTGATGATTGATAAAAAACTTGTCCAGGAGTAGTCAATTATCATATGCAACATATTTTCACCACCAGAAAAGGCTTTAAAATACGAGTAAGTATGTCTTCAAAACCGCAAGAGATTAAGTTTATGGAACAGACTCACAATCAATTTTCTTCTGTAGTGTTGTGGAACGGGGAGACTCCTGATTAATTAGGAAAATTAATTGAATTTATGTCTTTTATTTCTGATTTTCTGATTTTTGACACAATTTCTTGTAGACGACGTGTCAAACAGCTCGAATGCTTATTGTATTCATTTAGCAAGACAGGTTCTAGTCTCCTATAGCAATGGTTTCGCAGTCTACATGCCGATATTTTCGAATTAAAAAATTTAAGTATTTGATTTCTTAATACTCATTTTTATGAGTTAAATATCTTGTAGACATAGAAGCCATCACTCGTCCATCCACCTCCTTAGCAATTGGGATCGTGGTATTCGATATGTTGGGTGGAGTTCGGTTAGGTGACTGAAACTGCACCGACACTGATTGAAAGTAATACGAGTCACTTCAGACTTGAAATGGTGTTTCAAGCTATTTCAACCCCAGCAGAGAAATAGATGGTGATTGATTTATCAAATTGAAAGAATATTGAAAATCCTAAATCAACGTTGTTTCAATGGAATTTAACTTTTTGGGTGAAGATTTTCAAAGAAGTCAGTCTGCACAATCTCTGAAATTTTATATTCGATCACCTCGTCGATAACTGACCAAGCTAAAATTAAGATTTGACGAGAGAGGATCATTCTAGCAGACAGTAGAGCAGATCAACACAGAGTAGAACTTTTACTCTTTTAGGGTGTCCTAAACACCTTATATCAGATTGGTCAAACATAACGAGTAAAAATTTGCGGTGTTTTAGTTATGAAAAGTAGTGATTTTTGGGTCGACTAAATTTAGATATCTTTTGAAAATTAAATTTGATGACTCTGTTACCTCGAGTATATTACAAAAGTGTATTATCAATAGAACTAAATAAATTGATTATGATGAGCAATTATATGAAAAAAGTCACATGTAGTATATGACGGTCTTTCGAAAGAAACTGATGAAAAAGATTTCAGTTATGGTCCATCAGATCAGACATATAGCACATTATTTGTGCAGTTTTAGTGGCATGTCAATGTGTGATTTGTTGTGAGTTGGCTGTTGGGCCTCTCTAAATACATTTATTAAACACCATTTGCAAGAATACACAACCAGCACTGAGTTTAATTTTGTCTTCTTCTTAACTAAAATCAACACTCTTGCAGATGCTTACTTTTAAGCACTACTTTTTGAGTATTTGTTCAGCGGCATATATTTTTACTTCTAAAACTTAAGGCATACAGTTTAAAACAACTGTGCTTCTAGTCAAAGCAATCATGAGTCACACAGAATTAATCAGTGCAATGTTTACAGAATGAATGTATCACATGTCACTTAAATATTTTCAGTAAATTCATACATTCAAACTCACTTACTTAAAAGCAATTTATTTGAATTGAGAAGTTTGACTTCGACATCTTTGCTGTATTATATTGAAACAAATATAAAGCACGACATGGTGGCATATTATATTGCGACTTTCCAAAAACGATTGAGAATAATACTTCACATTATATTTAATTAAGGCTGTTGTTTGCTTTCTGTTATTTCTTCCCGTTTTTAAATCTAAAATGCTTTATCTGCATTTTTTAAAGTCTGACCGTATATTTATTTAAAATTCAAGAATTTTAATACCTTGACATAACAACAGTGATCAGACAAACATGAAAATACTGGAATAAAATAGGTTCCATTAATTTTTTAGTATTTCATATATATGTGTGATGACATTTTTAGCACATGTATTTGACGAAGTATTTTAAAGTGTTAGTTCTCATTTAATTTACTTATGCTTTCATTTTCCGCGATTCGTTGCACATCTTTAAGATATAATAATTAGCAGTGCATGCCACATAAAACAATTTATTTTTGTTCATTTTAATTATAAAACATGCTATGCTAAGCAGAAATATATGTCTGCAATTTTATAACAATACAACCTCGAGAACAAGTATACCCCAAAGAACATTAGACAATGCACGCGGAAACATCTGTTATTTAGACAGTAAAGAAGTTGTAAACTATGCTGAGGTCTTTTCTGTAATTGCTATTTGAATATCAAATGGCAAAGGCTTTAGATTAATGTACAAAAATGATTGCTGAAAGCAGTTTTGCCCAGCAGTTTAACTGAGAAAAGTATTGGTTGCTTAAAAACTTAATTCATATCCAGAAGCAGTCAATGAGATTCCAAAACATATTTTCACAACCAGAAAAGGTTTAAAATAAGAGTAAGTATTTCACCAAAACCGTAAGAGATAATGTGGAACAGAATCACAATTAATTTTCTTCGTGGGTGACCATAAACAAGAACTTTCTTTGAAAACATAAGACTGTTGGAGTATGATTATGAAGGTAAGTTCTATATCATGTAGCAATGTTTCTAGTCTGAAACGTAAATTTCAAATTCTGGTTCAGAATATTTGTTGTCAGAAAAGTCTGTAAGAGGTGTTTTAATTATGTACCTAGAGTTAAAATCTAAGTGTTCAGCAGTTATTGTAGACCTTATATCTAGTTATCCGAAGGACAAACTCTGTGAAACTGTTGTTGCTTTGGCTTAACGAAATATATGAAAAAAGCCAAAATACAGAATAATACAATGGCCCATGGCATCCTATCCAAGTGTAAATATCCTTTAATATTTTTTTTAAATAATATGAAATTCAATTTTATATCACATATATGATGATGCATGTTGACTGACGACTATTTGCTGAAAAATGTTGATTGAAATTATAATGTAGGATTAAGATATGCATCAAAATAAATGTTAATTCGATGACATACATGCTCCGATTGTATGTGCCTCTGTGTAATTTTTACTGATTTGTGAGATATTTTCATATACATTCGTTGGGTTACCTTTAAAAACTTTATTGTTTAGTATTGCAAGGCCTTTTAATTTGATTTGAAAAGCACTTGCATTCAGTTTTCATTTGGAATTTGACTCGATCAGATACAGAAGAAGAAATACGCAAATATTGGATTTGTAAAACTTATTTGCATGATAGTAATGGTAAGATTTGACATTATTTATATTTGTAAGGCATTTAGTTAGTAACGTAAAATCGCATTTAATTATGAGGACAGATCATGGGACGCATCGCTTTGTGTGATTTTGCACACAGAGAATGTTGGGCAGCAAAACGCTCAGATCAGGGAAAAAAGGTTAATCAGCCTTCTACAAAACCGCAGCTTAGTCAAATAAGACAATACAGCTTAAAATATTGAGGTTTGATTTCCTGAATGCATTTAAATGAAGTTGTTTTTTACGTCTATAATATCTAATATATGATACATTATACATCATGTTACCACGTTGTAGTTTTTGACTATGCAGTGAATTAGGTCGGCGCACATCATGGTAGCTCATCATTCATAGAAAAAAAACTTAATATTGAAGGAGAAAGTCAAAATCTAAGTTTTTGTATTTTCACAAGTATATTCTGCCGCTGACCTAATCCCTCTCTTAAATAAACACACGAAATGTTTTTATTGTCATGATATACACCACAACAAAAGTAAACTAAACAAAATTAGCTGAATAATTTAAAACACATGATAATAAACGATCTGTTAGTTAACTTTAAATTTGAATAAGATATTTAGTGAACAATTCCAGTTTATAAATTTCAGACTTATTGTAACTCCTTTGTTTGTTGTTTTTTTTGCTATTTGTTGTCCTTTATGTGCGATAGATGCAGATGCTGCTTGTGCATGGTAGACACTCAATTTCGGATTGCAATTTTGCTTGCAACCAAGCTTACAAGAGGTGCATTCATTATTCATCGCCTGACACGTTTATTTGCAATGGTCGATTGGTGTTATGTCAACATAGATGCCAACAACAATGACTTTAAATCGACAGCGGTTTTCTTTTAGAACATGAAATAAAGGTGAAAAATAACCATGTGGCCTTTTAGTGTCTTGCCAATAAGTTCTATATACATTAATGAGCTTATTGTAAACTCTTTCATTACTGTTATTATTATGAATAGTATGGCTTTTTTAAGCGCAATTAGAGAGCAATTGGGAAACTCTCTTCTGCAGCTTGTTCTCCTCTAATTCTCTCAATTTATTTAATGATTGTGGAGAAGAAGCTGAGATCAAACATACTGAATCTCTTTCACTTAATGTGGTATTCAAACCAAAGTGTGGTTTTAACGACATGCCAAGACAACAAGTGTCTAACATGATACCATGATATAGCGAAAATAGGAGAGATATTTTGCATCTAATCTTAGACTTTTGAAATGATATGTTGCAAGTAAAAGAATGTAAATTCAACTGACATTTTCCGATAAATTAATTCTATATATTTCTCACAAACCACAAACACCATACTGACTATTCACAATATTAATATTTGATATATTAGTATTTAAATAAAATTAAAGTGATAAGTTGTGCTTGTTTATTTGCTAAAATTTAATCTCTTGAAATATTGATTTTGATATACAAATATTAATTACCGTAACATTAAATTAAATGACTCCTAGAAGAGGTATTTGTAATAGAACCACTGGAGACCTCGTGAGAAGCCAATGGAATCTCTAGAAACCGAGACAGACGTCTGCACTATGCTTGCCAAGAGGAAATATAGGTAAAATAACATGACAAAATGTATGAACTATTAGAAATCAACCTGTGGACAACATTTATCAGAAGATAAAGATGAAGAACAGAAGCTTTTTATTCACGTTTCTATTGCACTCATAAAAGATTTTACGAAAGCTTTCCTGAATAATCGTGGTATTCAATTCAGTACTTAAAACACTTATGGATTTTCAGCTTGTCATTTTTAAAACTGCACGAATTGTTAAAGCATTAAAATGAAAAGGTAAACCTATGTCAGTTATTTAAACCTTTAAGCATAAAAATGGTTCAACCCCGTAGTTTAATACCTATTCGGAATGAATGCCATAACTGTGGATATACATGCTATATTGATGAGCGCTGTTTGTGACTTATAGTTTTTGGTGTTCTTTTACATTAGATATATCATAAAATATTATCACGAAGCTCAATCGAATGATGTTTTTAACTCTGTATGCAAAAATGAAGCACACATAGGTTCTCGATACATTTTCTGGCATGCAAAATTCCGTGCACTGGAAAACTTTTGATGATGTGACAACTTTCGCTCCAGTTGCCATTATCACTCATTAAGTCTTTCAGCTCTCCGTCAAAAGGACATTAAGAGTGGTTGTGGCACAACTATGACAAGGGTTGTGCCACAACCACTCTATGGCAAGACCGTGGAAAATGCGTTGGATTTGCCATGATCTCCTTATTGTTTGAAGTCTCTTAAATGTATTTGCCAAGACTCATAGTGTTACATCTTAGTACGAAGAAAAAGAAAGAAATAGTTTGGTCTGCTCATACAAAGTGTTTTTGACTTGGCTGGTATTCTCTTTAGGGCCTTTGGAGTCACTGCTTAAATTATGTAAGGACTTTAATTAAAATGACCATGAATAACAAGCAGTGATTACCACGTTATTGGTATAACTTGTACCGTTTCTGTAACGCTAGTTGGGAATGTATTAGTGACATATATTCGGTTAAAGGTATATTTAAATATATTTAAATTCTGGTACACCAAAACAAGTGTTGAAAATACTGACGCTGATGCAAATACTGTATAATTAAGCCAACACCACAGGTTCTAGTCCAACAAGGTTAGTGTAGAAACATGCATTTTGACCGTCGCTAAAATTTGTAACCAAACTTATCAAGAAAAGAAATAGCTTATAAGAATAATACACTTGTGTGTGCAAAGCCTAATATTGCAACATGTTTGCATTTTCAACCGTTTACTAACGCTACAATTCGGAATGAAGTGGTGATAATTCGTAGTTTCGAGTATTTAAATTTAATATTTTACCTTAGCGATAGAAATTATTTTAATAGTTTTAAACCGGTATATATTGCACTCTAATTGCGAAGTTACAACGAAGGTATTGTAGTTAACTTACCACTCTTCTGACAAATTTATTAAAATTATGCGCTCTGAAAAGTCAAATTGAGTGAGTATATTATGGTAACAGGCGTGTTATTGCAACGATATGTTAATGGTATCATCACTACACTGGATGTTACAAGAAAACGATTACTTCATGTTTCTTTGTTGACAGAGAGTTGAACACATAATATATCATCACTGCTATTGGCTGAGATTACAACTCATTTTAATGTAAATTGTAATATTTCAAGGGTGTTAGCACAAGTCTCAAATAGGTAACAAACTCGGAGTCACAGCAACACTATGGGAGGCCAGACTAAACATTTTATAACACTTTAGCCCACTTAATTGTTAGTTGCATTAACTGTGCTCTTTGTTGTCTCATATGTGCCACATATTTTGGTGATGTCTGACTTTCCAACTAATTTATTCATGGTGTCTTCGACTGTTATGAATAATACATGCGATCCCATTATTTACCTTATGTTTTGTCAAATGTTTCGCACAGATGTATAAATGAAATTTTATATTGTGAATATTTTTTCCTATTTAAAGAATCTTCCTTTCATGATAAAACATATTCTATTCAAGATCTATTCTTTTAGTGATAAGTTAGACCACGGCGCGTAAGGAAATGATGGCGAAACAAAAGGTGCAGTATTTCGTACGTATTGCACCCAGCTCATCACGTCCGGAATTCTTGCCGGGAGTATTTGTGCTGTAATAATGTCAGTATCTTGACCATTCAGGGGAAGAGCTCGAGTCTTAACCACAATATCACATTTGCGAAAAAAAGGTTTAATAACAACAATACGAATATTGTTCGAATTTTCTTGACTGTTTTTTTGTCAAATGGAAAGCAATAAACTGTAAATCGTGATTTATACCTAAATTTCTTGTCAGTAATCAAACGCCTAGAGTCTGATATATTACAAGCAGTAATATTTGCTCAGTTTTTGGTCAATATTTTGTGTGCCATTTTGATACCGCCCTTACGGCCCACTTCAAATGTTCAGATAGCTGTTTCTATATTATTATTTTTTATTTACACAGACATACAGATAAAAGAAGGGCAGGGAATTTTCTTTAATTTGCCATTTTAACACACTCTCAATACAAGGGTTAAAGCAAAAAAGTTATAGTCAAAAGGAAATTTTAAAATATGGCAGACGTAAACAACGGCTGACCAGCGTAGTGATATAATGATAAGTTTTCATAAAAATAGTATAATTTAAATTGTTTTCAATTTGGCCTAAACAACACAAAAGAAATCCAAACCAAATAATAACAGGAACACAACATAGTAAAGGGGAAGTACAGGGAAATACAGTCCCTCAGTCAAAACGGGTTCGGTCAATATTCAATTCTGACTTCAGGGTATTTTCCTGCTTTTCCCTCTTGACCATGTGCTTTTCCTGTTGTAGTATGTCAAAGCGTGTTCACTTAATTTGATGCATATTAATAAATGTTAGTGAGTGACCTAGGCACATAGATACGTTTTAAATGCATTTTGTTATTCTTGCCAAGAACCGTATCACTTGGGAAGAACTTATAAGAGACTGTAATTTAAATATTTTTGTATCTTTGAAAGAACACAGATTTAATTTGTTATGATTTTCCTAAACACAAATATTATTGAATAACAAATGACGAGGAGAGCCATGAATGTGTAAGTTGTTGGAAAAGCAACTTGTTATTATATATTTCTAAATAAAACAGTTTAAACGGTTGCAAAGTTTTTCTTATATTCACTGATTTTATTTCGGATATTTAGCAACACTTTCTAAGATATTCATTCAATGTAGATATGAAATGTTGCCTAGATGTGGTGTTAGAAATTTGCCCTGCTAGTTTTTCTTTCAGACTGTCTTTTTATTTCATTTAAATAATGATGATATCTCCATAAACCGATCGTCTTTTTATTCCATTTCCTTAATAATGATACCTCAATAAACCGGACACGTTATTTTCCCGGATAACGGAAATTCGATGTGGTATCACATGCAATCTTTACTGTATAAGTCCCCGCCATATCAGATGCTTTAGACAACGCCCGGGTATTTGCTTTGTTTTGTAGCAGGAGCAACAAGCATGTGTTGTATAATTACCCCCATTGTTTTAGGTTACAGGCATTTACAATTAAATCACAACGAAATCCTTATAGGGCCACTACTGTAGAAAAAACATACGAAATTGCAGTTATACTAGGGTTGATAAAGGAAAGATGATTGAAAAGCCCAACAACATGAGACTTAACTTCTTATGTAGAAAGGAGGGGCATGTAAATCTTGCTTAGATTAAAAACTGAAAAAGAAAATCACAAACACTTATTGAAGGGTACAAAATGAAGAACATATTTGATTTGATTTGATAAACTTAAAGCATACCGTTTGAAACAACTCTGATTGTGGTGAAAGTGATAATGGTCAAAACACCATTAGTCGATATGATATTCGCCGAAAAGACGCCAGTATCCTCAGCAAATTCATTAATTCATCGGAGTGATATAGGAAATACAGAAGTTATGTATTTATATTATAAGTGAAATCGATAAAAGAAAACAATAATACGAGAGAAAACAACCGAATAGAAATTTACGATATCATGTGGGAAATAAGTGTACTTACTTAAAAGCCACTTATTTGAATTCAGAAATTTGGCTTTGATATCTTAGTGATATTACATTGAAACAAACACTAAGCATGTGACAGTGTCGAAAGATTATATTGCGACTTTCGAAAAACTATTGAGAAATAAAACCTTATGTTAATTTTAATTGAAGCTGATGTTTTTCTGTCATCTGTCCTTGTTATCCCATCAAAATGCTTTATCTGTATGTTTTAAAGTCTAGCTCAGTAAAAACGTAATTTATCTCAAAATTAAGACTTTGAGATTTTAATAAATTGTCATAGTAATAGTACTATGATCAGACATGAAAACAAACTGAAATACAATCGCATCACCTGAGTTTTGTAGCATTTCATGTGATCACATTATTCCCTATGTAGTTCACACATTTGATTTACTGTATGCTTTCACTTTAGTTGCAGAAAATATTAAGGAGAAATATATGTCTGCAATTTAAAAACAATACAACCTCGAGGGCAAGAACAGCCCCAAAGAACATTAGACAATGCACACAGAGACCAGCTATTATTTAGACATTAATTAAGCTTGTAATGCTGGTACAAAAAAAATAAAGTTTTAAAGGTAACCCAACGAAATGAAATAAGTAATAAAGTTTTTAAAGGTAACTCAACGAAATGAAAATATCTCAAAAACCAGTAAAAATTACACAGAGGCACATACAGTCGGAACATTTATGCTTTACCATTAATATTTTGATGCATATCTTAAGCCCACATTAATTATATAGGAAACTACCCCTGAATCCCCCAAGAAAAAAAACAAACACAAAAAAGAAAAAGGACTAAGTAAATAAGACGTAAAAAATGTAAAATTTGGCTAAAGTAATCCCGCACTCTACTCCACCCTTTAAAACCTGGTTCAGCTTTTTAAAAAGTAAAAACACATGGGTCTAAATTCCACCTTCATGAATATGAATATATCTGACAAATATTTATAGAGACATGGTAGTCATTGTTACATACAATTTCGTGCCAATTGTTGTTCAATTAATAATACGTTTAGTCCTCAAAGGTCAAATCTGTGTCATCTGGGTTGCAAAATTGTATTAAAGGAGTTGTAACGTTTAGTCTAAATAAATCGTTTTTTTCCAAGTTATATTTCTTAAAAGATTCAAATTTTATATCTGATTTGTAATACTATGTGCTTATTAATCATAATTATTCTCTGTTGATTATAATTAATACAAGTAAATTTTTCAATCAGCAAATAGTCATCAGTCAACATGCATCATCATCGGTGTGATAAAAAGTCAATTTCATAGCAATTAAGAATAAATATAAAAGGATAATTACACTTGGATATGATGCCACGAGTCAAAGTATTATTCTGTTTTTTTTGTTTGTTTTTTTTTTGGCCTTTTTCATGTATTCCGTTAATCTAAAGCAACAAGGGTTTCACAGAGTTTGGTCCTATGGATAAGGACTAAAATAACTAAAATAACTGTTACAGAATTAGATTTTAAAGTTTTATAATTAATGCACCTCCTACAACCGTTTCTGACAAAAATTCAAATATTCTGAAACATATATTGAGATTTACATTTCAGTCTTGTGTCCATCCTTTCGTATTTTACCAAGTGCTAAATGATATAGAACTTACCTTCATAATCATATTTGCACAGTCTTATGTTTTCAATTATAGTTGTTGTTTATAGTCTCCCATGAAGAAAAAATGATTGTGATTCTGTTCCATAGACGTTATCTCTTACGGTTTTGAAGACATGCTTACTTTTTAAACAACCGATACTTTTCTCAGTTAAACTAAATTTTCATATTTAAAAGAAATAACAGAAAAGATCTCAGCATAGTTTACAACTTCTTTAATGGCTAAATAATAGCTGGTTTGTCTAATGTTCTTTGAAGTATATTTGTTCTCGAGTTGTTTTGCTATAAAATTGCAGGCATATATTTCTGCTTAACATAGCATTTTTGTATAATTAAACTTAACAAAAAACGTTTTATGTCGAAAGCGCTGCTAAATATTATATCTTACAGACGTGCAACGAATCGCGGAAAATAAAAGCATACAGTAAATCAAATGAAAACTAACACGTCAAAATACTTCATCAAATACATGTGCGAAAAATGCCATCGCAAGAAATGCTAAAAAATTAATTGAACCTATTTAATTCCAGTATTTTAATGCTTACATGATCATATCAGTTATTATGCCAAGGTATTAAACTTCTTGAGGTTGAAATAAAAACGCGGTGACGTTTTAACTCAGTCAGACTTTAAAACATACAGATAGAGCATTTTATATTTGCGAACGGGAAGAGACAACAGAAAACAGCAGCTTCAATTAAATTTAATATGAAGTATTATACTCTATCGTTTTTGGGGGGGGGGGAAAGTCGCAATATGTGCCACCATGTCGAGCTGTCTACAAGTCATTGTGTAAAAAATCAGAAATAAAACGCACAAACTCAATTAGTTTTTTAATTAATCGGAGTCTCTCCATTCCACAACACTAAGGAAGAAAACTGATTGTGAGTCTGCTCCATAAACGTACTCTTTGCAGTTTTGAAGACATACTTACTCGTATTTTAAAGCCTTCTCTGGTAGTGAAAATATGTTGCATATGATAATTGGTTACTCCTGAACATACATTAAGTTTTTTAACAATTAATATTTATCTCATTTTGAGTGATGGACAAAACATCTTTCAGTAATCATTTTTGCACATAAATCTAAAGCCTTTAGAATTTTGATATTTAAATGACAATTACAGAAAAAACCTCATCATACTTTACAGCTTCTTTTATGTCCAAATAATAACTGGTCTCTGTGTGCATTGTGTTACGTTCTCTGTGGTTATTCTTGTTCTCGAGGTTTTATTGTTTTTAAATTGCAGACATATATTTCTCCTTAATATTTTCAGCAACTACTCGCCTAAAGTGAAAGCACACAGTAAATCAAATTAAAATTAAACACGTTTAAATACTTGTGCGAACTACATGTGCGAAAAATGTGATCATGAAGCTACGTGATTGTATTAACTGAGCCAGACTTTAAAACATAAAGATAAAGCATTTTGATGGGATAACAACGGCAGATGACAGAAAACAAACATCAACTTCAATTAAATTTAACACAAGGTTCTATTTCTCAATAGTTTTTCGAAAGTCGCCATGCAACATTTCAACACTGTCATATGCTTGGTATTTGCTTTAATATAATATCACTAAGATGTCAAAGATAAATTTCTAAATTAAAATAAGTGGCTTTAAAGTTAGTACACTTGTTTCCTACATGATATCATAATTTCTATGAGGTTGTTTTCTCTCATATTATTTTTTTGTTTTATCGATTTCTCTTTTAAATATAAATACATAATTTTTGTAAACCTTGTTGTATTTCTTATATCACTCCAATGAATAAATGAATTTGCTGAGAATACTGAAGTGCGTGACATCTTTTCGGCAAACATCATACTAACCAATAGTGTGTTGATCATTATCACTTTCGCCACAATCAAAGTTATTTTAAACTGTATGCCATAAGTTTTACAAGCAAGAAATATATATCGCGCAGACTGACTTCTCCGAAAATCGTCACACAAAAAGTTGCATTCCACTGAAACAGCTTTGGATAAGATTTTTCAATATTCTATAAAGTTGAATAAATTATCTATTTTCTGCTACTTTTATTAGATTAGATTACAGAATCAAGCGAAAACAGCTTGAAACATAATTTCAAGTCTGAAGTGGCTCGTATTATTTCGTTGTCAACCGATTGACCGATCGGCGTCGGTGCAGTTTCAGTCATCTAAAAGAACTCCACCCTATTTTTGAGTACCACAATCCCAATTGATTGGGAGGATGGCGGATATAATTCGAGTGGTAATTTCTACGCCTACAAAATATTTTACTCATAAAAATGAGTATTAAGAAATTAAATTAAGCCCATATCCAATGAGTTGCTACCGAGGATCGAAGATTTTAAAGTACATTTAAATTGAATTTCCCGGTATTTTCACTCTTGTGTTATCGTAGCCTGGTATCGTTCCAACGATTATTTGTTGGCGACTCAGTTATTGTGTTTTATCTTAACCGTTAACTTGATTTCTTAATGTCATCAGTCGTTATACAGTTTTCTCTGACCCTGGGTCTCTACTTTTTACCGTAGCTGTTGCCGAGCTTGACTTTAGCACAGATCTAGCTGATTCGGTTTACATATCTTCTTTCACCATGTGTTGACAAGTTATTCACACAACATTGCTTGTTCCGAGATACTTTTTAAGTGCCAGATTTTACTGTAACACTTGGCCTTCTATACAGAAGGGTCATATTTCTGCTTGCGGTTTTTCCCACACTTGCCACTCTTCTTTGCTTACCACTGCTGTTATTTTGAGCTGATGGTCACCTTGGTACCTTCTTTTATCTGTGTTCTTACTATGTGATAGCTCGACTACTAACCACATGGACTTCAGAGGTGTGACTCTACATATTTCTTTCGTTTTTACTATTGCATTCTCTTCTGCTTAAAAAGGACGTCGTATATTTGCTTGTAGGTTCAGGAAACGCCGATTGAAATTGCTGTCTTTCTGACATTATCGGACTTAGGCCAAAGATGAATGTGTGCCTGAAGTCTTCTTCGAAGATTTTCCCTTGGTAGCCTCAATCACTGATTAATGTTTTTGCATGCTTGACCAAATGTTGTAATAGCGAATCATCTGGCTTTGGACAGTGTAGTTGAAATCTAGGGAGTCTTCGCACTAATGTGTAAAATAATTTACTATGATTAATACAACCGAACGCAATCACTCATTGATTTTTTATGATATCGCCTCATGTTTTCTCAGGTGAGATTACATAAATAAGCGCCTTGTATTTAATGAAAACCAATGATCAGTTAAAAGAAAACCTTGAATGGGATCAAATACATTTCCAAATTCTAGTTTGGAAATTGTAGAACCAATGTTAAGGATCAGTAATTAGATATTCAATATATAACCATTTTTGTTTCTGTATCTTTTTTTAATGAAAACTTCGGATTATGATTTTTAACCTCGAAAATATCGGCTTGCAAACTACGAAGCATTCACTCTTGGTTTTTCAATATGATAAGCATTGGCTATCGCGATCCACAATAGAAAATTTCCGGGATATTACCGCGAAGTAAATTTTGAACAATTCCAGTTGTTACTATGCTTATAACGCGTTGTCAACCAATCGGTCAACCATTGTCGTTGCAGTTAGAGTCATGTGACTGAGCAATCCCCAACTTTTCGCTATCCGATAAGCAGGAACTTTTCTCCGTCTGCAAAGTTATCGCAAAAACAGTTGTTATTGCTTACTTATGCGGTTTTCTCTCTGTTGTAGACCAACAGTCGACCTCGACCAAGGCACAAACTTTGTTGGCGCTTCCGAATGTTGAGGGAACAGTTCAGTTAGACACTTCTTGTTGGAGAATGACTGCATGTTCGAACTTCAGACGAATCCACCTGCAACCTCCCACATGTCTAGAGCATGGGAGCGCCTCATTCGTTCTGTTCGAAGTGTTTTAGCCTCGCTTATGCATCAACACGGTTCTCACTTAGAGGATGAATCACGTCATACCTTCATGACAGAAGTATCTGCTGTCCTTAACTGATCCGAATTTCTTGCAGCCACTCACTCCAAATCACCTTCTAACAGAAAAAACGAAAGTAGTTGTCTCTGCTCCAAGTAAATTCCAACGTGACGATGTCTATTCGGTAAAGCGCTGGAGGAGGGTACAATACCTCGTTGATCAGTTTTGGTCTCGTTGGAAACACGAGTATGTCCACTATTTGCAAAGTAGCTCTAAGTGGACACGTCAGCGGCAAAATTTTGTTGGAGACATAGTCTTAATTCGAGACGATTGTGTACCAAGGAATTTATTTCTTTAGGGAAGGTCCATGAGGTTAACAAGTCATCTGATGGCTTTGTGAGAAGTGTCACACTTGCAGTTGGTGACAGGAATCTAGATAGTAAAGGCAAACGTTTTGGGAGTGATAAGTATCTTGTTAGACCAGTGACGAAGCTAGTTCTTGTGGAGAACATGGGCTAGATTTCCCGCCAAAAATTTCGTTATTAAACGTGCTTAAACATGCCAATGTATATTTTGATGTCTTCGCTAGAGGTTTCACACATTAAAGTTCTGACAGTGAGATATGCGTAGATACACTGACTCAGGAATCGTTAGACAAAAAAAGCAACAGAAAGATGCCTATAAGCACTCAAGGGTTTCTCAGTCAAGTCTTTCTTCTGCCGAAAAGGTCGGGCAGTTGCTTATTTTTTTGGCTGCTGGTGAACTGAGACAGAGATGTCCTTTTGTCTCAGTTAGCCACTTTACTCAAACAGTACGATGACCCCGGACTGTTGGTCTATTGCAAGAAGTCGGAGCTAGTTCCAGTTCCAGGGATAGAGTTTATGGGCGACCTCTTAGATTTTGTAAGGCTCAGAGCGTTTCTCACCGAAAACTGAATTCCAAAATTGTCAACTCTGATTGCTCAAGTCGTGTCCATTCCCAAGCCTCATGTTGCTCTGTTGGAGTCACTTCTCGGTTTGCTAATTGCCATGGAGAAGACGGTCGAGTTAACACGTGTAATTTTCGCCAGTTTCTGTGTGTGGATTTGAGGGCACTCTGTCGTGACAGGTGCCTTACTAGGACTGAGAGATCTCGACTGGTGGTCGCGTTGGGCCAATCTCTTGAAAGGTGTTCCTTTCTTTCTTCCATCCCCATCAAGGCAGGCCCAGACCGTTGCGCCTTTCAACGGTTTGGTTTTTTTTCCAAGGGAAAACTTGGAAGGGGCGGTGGTCTGCTCAAGACAGTACGCCGCATATCATTGTGTTGGAAAGGAAGGCTTAGGTATGTTTCAGCAATCTGTGATAGCAGCCTTGCCGGGGTCTGAGGTAACGTTGCAGTGTTGACTCCACGTCCTTATGCCCTGTCTTCTACTATGCGCATATACTAAACGATCGTTGAGCGAACGGCCCCCAGCTCGGGAAATTCTAGCCGAGGGCCCTGAGAGAAAGGGCGGCCTAGTTGGCCTAAAGCTAGTCGGAGCTAGTACTTTCTTGAGCTCTCTTTTTTCTTTCTTGCGTTTCACTAAATCAAACAGATTTTTATCGAGCTCACGCCCGAACAATTCCGTATTTTCCGCGTTTAATTGCTGCTCTTCCTGAACAAGCAGCTTCTGGGCTTTCTTGGAGCTGCCCATAATCGATGAAAGTATAGGCCTCCTCCTGTGGAAATTAATGGCCACATTAACTTGCCGAGGAGCTATGATCATTTTCTCAAAGAGCCTACACATTTCAGGCATGGACATGGAGGAATAGTTTTCGTCTCGGTTACTCTTGTCCATTTCTTTCCAGGCCATAATCACTGAAGCCATAGCCTTCATATAGGCGGTCTGTACTTTGGCAAGATTTCTGTCGTTCTTAAGTGTCTAAGCATCACTTTCGATTATGTCCGCGAAGTCCTCATCAAGTTTAGGGACCTTCAAAGCATCTTCCTTGGGGATATCACTGTCTTCCAACACCCGCCCCATGTTCTTTTCATTGAGAAACGTAGTGAAATGTTTCGACAAAAATTTCCTGAGATGGGTCGAGAGAACTAGGCCAGACTGGTCCGCAGTTGGATCGAACATGTCGAAATCATCCTCCGAGCTATCGGTGTCCGGTTTAGCCCGTTTACCGGACTTTATTTTACGCTTGAAACACTCGTCCCCGGAATCTAACGAAGAATCGCTATCGGAATCAGGTTTTTTCCGTGTAGAGGATTCATCCCGTTTTTTGGCGTGCCGAATGGCTGTCCGTTGGTTTTGTCGAATGACTATGTGTGTTGAATGCCGAATGGCTAGGCTTACCCGAACATTTAAAAGGCGATTCGCCTGGAGCCCCGGGCTTCGATTTATAACTTTCTGTATTTTCAACATTTGCCGAATGGCTACCAATTTCATGATCTGATTCCATTGCCAAATGGCTCTCTTAACTTTTAAAAGCAATATTCCGTTTTGATTGCGTTAAATAACTAAGATTTTCTAAGATTTCTAAGAAAATACATGTGTATCCAATGAGAGAATAAAAGCTGTTCTATACGTGATGTGGCTACGTGGAAACACTAATTGAAACTAAACAGACGCCAAGTTGGCGCCATGTCTTTATTTACAACCGGAAGTCTCTCACTGGCTACACATATACACAACATTACCCGCGTACTAAAACAATACTTACTGTGTAGATTACTGCTGAACTGTGCTTTAACTGCTATTTTGCTACCAGCATTCAGTTGAACACTTTATCTGATTATCAAACAAAGAAATATAAAATTTAGTCTAGTCTAGTATACTAGACAGAATATATATCAATCAAATTACCTGAAAATTGCGGAATTTTACTTCTTCAACCTTTTTTTCTTTGCTGTATATTATCGCTATCACTGCGATTCGACGTTCTCTGATTATAAACTCGATCCATGAGTGTGACTTCAAGGATCACTTAACAGGCATGGAAATGAAGCTCGGAGTAATTATAAAGAACAAAGAATACGCAAAATAACTACTTCAGATATGCCTAAACCATAACCTTAAACTTGCCACTTAGTTCAGATATATTATAAGCAATTATAATATATAATTATAAGCAATTTCACGTCCTAGGAATAACAAGCATGGGGTCTCGTTGGTAGTTGCGTTTTTAGTTGATCGATACATGAGTAGAAATTTGGCTACTTTCTCGTGCATTGAACGAGGTTCGTGCTTCATCGATTTGAGACTAGATTTAAGACTCTGAACCATACGTTCTGCCAAACCGTTTCGCGAGGGGCAGCGTAGAATATTGCTCTCCCTCCTGACGAATTTTTCTGGCTTACCGGAAGGGGTAGTCTTCTTAACCCGTCAGCGTTGGCGTGTTCACTTGTATTTCGGTATTGAATTTCATAATTATATCCAGTAAGGAAAATGGCGTATCTTTCGGATCATAATGTGCTAAAACGAGATCAGATGTGATGAGATCCTTCGTTTTCCTAAAGCCGTTTCATAGGAGTCTGTCCATAGCCATTTCCCATTTCTGATTTTTGTAGAGCAACTGGTGCAACGGGTGTAGTATCGTAGACAAATTGGGTAGGAAGCGGTGGTAGTAGTTCACCAGGGCGACCCAGCTTCGTAATTCAGAAACATTTCTTGGAGCTGGCGCATCTGTAACTGTCTTGGCTTTCGAATCTGTCTTGTGGATTCCGTCTTTGTCGACGATGTGAGCACCAAAAAAAAATTCAATGGAATCTTTAAAAAACTCACACTTGTTGGGGTTGACTTTAAGGCCGTATTCTATTAATCGCTGAAAGACTTTCTCGAGGGTACATAGGTGATCGTCATCGTCTGAACCGGTGATTATCATATCGTCCAAAATACACTGCACGTGTTTTGATACCTTTCAATCCTTGACCTTAAAATCGCCATGTATCTTAACAGAACCGTCTTTCTTGAGAATTGGGACAATGGGTGCAGCCCAATCACTCCATTCTACCGGTTAAAGGATCCCTTTAATCACCATGTTGTCCAGCTCCTTGTCGACCTTGCCCCTCATTGCAAACGGGACCTGTCTGGGTTTGCAAAATTAGGGGTAACTCTTCTTTGAGGTGTAACTTCTCAGTTATTCCTTTTAGCTCACCCAATTCTTTGCCGAAACACTCATTGTACTTTTCCAGAAGATGGTCTAATTTCTTCTGACCTCGAGGCATCCGTATGGAATTGATTTCATGCCAATTTAATTTGATGTGTCGGAGCCAATCTCTACCGAACAAGGGTGGACCTCCCCCGTGAAGAATGTACAGCCGCAAACGATGTTCCTTACCTTCGTGTTCCACCAGAAAATTCACATAGCTCTCTGGCCTTACACATTCTCCAGTATAGGTTTTTAACACAACATTTTTTCTCCGCAGCCGTAATTTACCAAGATGGCGCTGATAATCCCTTTTCGATATTATCGAAAGCGCAGATTCTGTGTCAAGCTCCATTTTGATCATTTTATGATTTATTTTAGGACTGATCGTAATGGATGCTCATTTCTTCTCGCTATTGTTGTTTACATCGCAAACAACTTCCGTATAGCCGAGATCTGAACAGAAAGTGCTGTCGTCATTAGTTTCTTCACTATCAGTTGTCACATCATCGTCAACAGCATAAAAACTTTCTTCTTTGGCTTTCGCTTCTTAAACTGGTCTGTCCCGGTCTTTTTGCTCTCGGAAGATGACTTACCGGATTTCTTCATCTTGTATCTTCTCTTAATGTGGCCTTTCTTACCGCAGTTGTGGCATTTCTCGTCCTTAAAACGGCAATCCTCGGGACCATGACCATTCCTGCCACACCCGAAGCAACGATTTCCAGTGGTGCTCTGCAACTTGTTAACATTTGCCGATGCTAGTTGGATTTTCGATACGTCCTTCATGGCCATTTTCATGGCAATTGCTATCTCCTTGGCCTTCTGGTAGATTAAATTCTTCTCCGACAACAATCTTTTAGGACATTTTCGTTCTTTATCCCACAAACCAGCTGATCTCAGAGATGCTCTGCCAGACGCTCACCGAACTCACAATGCTCACTCAGCTTTTGGAGGACACCCACGTAATCTGTCACGGACTCACCCGTCTGTTGCTGATGCTTGTAGACCCGGTATCTCTCTGCTATCACGTTGGGCTTTGGACTGAGATGCTCTTGCAGCAACTCACCAATTTGCTCGAACGTCTTTGTTGATGGCTTGTTAGGTGAACGCAGGCTATGTAGCAATCAGACTGAGAGTTACAGCAACTTTTTTGTCGTCGGCTACGTCGTTGGCAATGAAATACTGCTCTAACCTCTCCTTGTACAGCTCCCAGTCACCAGCAGTCTCGTCGAAGGACTCCAATCGTCCGATCAGTGATGCCATCATTCAGAAGTCAACTTCACCAAACACTCACTTTTCCGTTATCTTCGGTACTTTCCTCTCCACCAGATCTTCATAACCTCCTCGGCCCGACCCAGTTAGCACCCCCACATATAGCCCACGTCGGCTATACGTGGGACATCCCGTGTTCCCACGTCGGCAATACGTGTGCTTTTCGTGGGTTGTCCCATATACTTACGTGGGCGCTTGGCGATTTTGAAACACGTTCCGACGTATACCCCAAGTGGGCTGTCCGACGTTGGCTATACATAGGCTGTCCCACGTTGGCAATACATGGAACTGCCTACGTATAGCCAACGTAAGTTTTAAGTGGGATGTCCCACGAAATTACGTGGGCGTTTGGCGAATTTGAAACACGTTCCGACGTATAGCCCACGTGGGCTGTCCCACGTTGGCTATGCTTTGGGACAGCCAACGTTCCAAAATAAATTTGTAACAATTTGTAACATCTCATTTAACATGTCGCCTGACCATTACTTTAACCACTGACCATTAATCTTTCAAACTACACTACAACCCACCATTCTGATTTTGCTAAGCAACCGAGGAATCGTACTTACCTGGGTTTGAACCGCGAACCTCTAGCATCCTACGCGTCGACCTTACCTCTACGCCACGGGGGATCAATGTAATAATCAATGTTATTCTTCCCCCAAAAGCTTCTCGTCCTCTGCAGTTTATTTTTTACAGTGATGATTTTGTTAACTGTTTACTGTTTACTTTTATTATTATTTGTTTAACAAAAATCATTGTGTTCTGCTTTTATACTGGGTATTTGCTTATATGGAATATCATTTTGATATCCTAATATAATAAAAAATATTCAAAATCTAATGAATGATGTCTAAATTCAACATTAGATTTTGCAGTTATACATTAAAATCATAAGTAGTATCTGAAATTTGTCAAAAAATGGTATTTAGTTTATATGGTTTTCCATGACGGTCCAAAACACAACATCCAATAATATTGATTTTTCATAATGCTCCAGTGCAAAACGTTGGGTATACGTGGGAGTAAGAGGGGTCATCCGACAGTGGGACATCCCACATAATGCCCACCTGAAGCCGACGTTGGACAACCGAGGTTTGGCTATACATGGGCTGTCCCACGAAGGTTATACGTGGGAGTAAGAGGGGTCATCCGACAGTGGGACATCCCACATAATGCCCACTTGAAGCCGATGTTGGACAGCCGATGTAGGCTACACATGGGCTGTCCCACGAAGGTTATATGTGGGAGTAAGAGGGGGCGTCCGACAGTGGGGCATCCCACATAATGCCCACTTGGAGCCGACGTATGACAGCCGACGTGGGTTACACATGGGCTGTCCCACGAAGGTTATACGTGGGAGTAAGAGGGGTCATCCGACAGTGGGACATCCCACATAAAGTCCACGTACAGCCGACGCTGGACAGCCGACGTGGGCTACACATGGGTTGTCCCACGAAGGTTATACGTGGGAGTAAGAGGGGTCATCCGACAGTGGGACATCCCACATAAATTCCACGTACAGCCGACGTTGGACAGCCGACGTGGGCCACACGTGGGTTGTCCCACGTAGGGTATGCGTGGGAGAAAGTGGGCACGCCCCACCGTGGGACATCCCTCTTGATTCCGACGTATAGCCGACGTTGGCTGTACCACTTGGGCTATAGGTGGGCTGTCCCATGTCGGCTATACGTAGGCATTAGGTGGGACATTCCACACATAGCCCACGTGTATCCGATGTAGGACGTCCCACGTCCCACATCCCACGTAAAGCCAACCTAATGCCAACGTCGGCTATACGTGGGAGAAAATCTTGTGCTAACTGGGGACGTAGCACGATTTTCTCGTCGCCATTTGTTGTATACGTGTGGTGGCTACGTGGAAACACTAATTGAAACTAAACAGACGCCAAGTTGCCGCCATGTCTTTATTTACAACCGCAAATCTCTCACTGGCCACACATATACACAACAATAGCCACGTTAAAAGGTATTTTGGCACCGCCGTAGAGGTTAGCTGTTGGACAACAACGAGAATGTTTCTGGTCCCTTTTTGGATTTTCCATGGCCTCGTTTCGACAAAGGTGATTCCCAAAGTTTGTTTACTTTATTGTTTTGATATTTAATTTTTAATATTATAAAAATGTCCAGTTCTGTAAATCCCAAGCCTGGAGCTAGTGAAGCGGATAAGGCTAGATTCAAAGAACTCTTCAATAAATTAGATGTCAATAAAGATGGGCACGTGGAAGTTCGTGAATTGACAGACGCATTGAAAAAGTTGAAAGGCGTGTCTGAAAAAGATGTTGCCGAACATGCACAGGTGTCTTGTTTTCTTCCATTTTTGGTGTATATGCCCAAAGTGTGCAGCTGTTGGTTTATTACAGACCTACCAGGTACATTAGAGGCTGTCATACTTTCGGGGTTTAGCAATAAAAATCTCGATTAAGAAAGGAGGATTATTGGAAAGGTCCCTGTATACAAACAAATGTCAATTATTGCGGGAGATTGGGGTTATTTCCGTATTATTTTCTTTTAAAGAAAGCGTAACGCAGAAGTTGTATATGATTACCGTTGTACATTGAGGGCCTTTAGCCAATGCCAATAAAAACCTATGGGTCGTTGAATCTGGCACAAAGTAGTCAAAGGGGTGCCTCAAAGCGAGCGCAGTTGACTTGCTTATTTTTGTACAAGCGATATCTCGAGAACGCAGAGGCCTAGAGACTTGATGTTGGGCTCATTTGAAAGGTCTCGACTTGTAGATGTGCCTTTTGGCCATTTTGGCCAAATTCGATCACGTGATCTTGGCCAAATTGGCAAAAACGCAAAAAATCGACTTGTGTTTGCACAGGCGATATCTCGAGAACGCAGAGGCCTAGAGACTTGATGTTGGGCTCAATTGAAAAGTCTCGACTTGTAGATGTGCCTTTAGGCCATTTTGGCCGAATTCGGTCACGTGATCTGCTAAATTTTGGGGGTAAAAAAAGATTTTCCGCCAGCCAGTATCAATGTTTTTCAAAGTTTTGAGCAGAAGTAGGACATTTATTTTTCTTGGCCTAAACTGGCCAACAGGTTCAAAACCATAGACGACCCCTTACAATTTTGGGGGCGTTGGGGCCTGTTAGTGTTCACTGAATACTTGTTGTACAAGCGATATCTCGAGAACGCAGAGGCCTAGAGACTTGATGTTGGGATCATTTGAAAGGTCTCGACTTGTAGATGTGCCTTTTGGCCATTTTGGCCAAATTCGAACACGTGATCTTGGCTAAATTGGCCAAAAACGCAAAAAATCGACTTGTGTTTGTACATGCGATATCTCGAGAACGCAGAGGCCTAGAGACTTGATGTTGGGCTCAATTGAAAAGTCTCGACTTGTAGATGTGCCTTTAGGCCATTTTGGCCGAATTCGGTCACGTGATCTGCTAAATTTTTGGGGTAAAAAAAGATTTTCCGCCAGCCAGTATCATTGTTTTTCAAAGTTTTGAGCAGAAGTAGGACATTTATTTTTCTTTGCCTAAACTGGAATAAACAGGTTCAAAACCATAGACGACCCCTTACAATTTTGGGGGCGTTGGGTCCTGTTAGTGTTCACTGAATACTTGTTGTACAAGCGATATCTCGAGAACGCAGAGGCCTAGAGACTTGATGTTGGGCTCATTTGAAAGGTCTCGACTTTTAGATGTGCCTTTTGGCCATTTTGGCCAAATTCGATCACGTGATCTTGGCCAAATTGGCCAAAAAACGCAAAAAATCGACTTGTGTTTGTACAGGCGATATCTCGAGAACGCAGAGGCAAAGAGACTTTTGTTGGGCTCATTTTAAAGGTCTGGACTTTTAGATGTGCCTTTAGGCCATTTTGGCCATATTCGGTCACGTGATCTTGGCCAAATTGGCCAAAAAACGCAAAAAATCGACTTGTGTTTGTACGGGCGATATCTCGAGAACGCATAGGCCTAGAGACTAGATGTTAGGCTCATTTGAAAGGTCTCGTGTTGTAGATTTGCCTTTTGGCCATTTTGGCCGAATTCGGTCACGTGATCTTGGCCAAATTGGCCAAAAAACGCAAAAATCGACTTGTGTTTGTACAGGCGATATCTCGAGAACGCAGAGGCCTAGAGACTTGATGTTGGGCTCATTTGAAAGACATTTTGGCCGAATTCGGTCACGTGATCTTGGCCGAATTGGCCAAAAACGCAAAAATCGACTTATATTTGTACAGGCGATATCTCGAGAACGCAGAGGCCTAGAGACTTGATGTTAGGCTCATTTGAAAGGTCTGGACTTGCAGATGTGCCTTTTGGCCATTTCGGCCAAATTCGGTCACGTGATCTTGGCCAAATTGGCCAAAAGCGCAAAATTCGACTTGAGTTTGTACAGGCGATATCTCGAGAACGCAGAGGCAAAGAGACTTTTGTTGGGCTCATTTTAAAGGTCTGGACTTTTAGATGTGCCTTTAGGCCATTTTGGCCATATTCGGTCACGTGATCTTGGCCAAATTGGCCAAAAAACGCAAAAAATCGACTTGTGTTTGTACGGGCGATATCTCGAGAACGCATAGGCCTAGAGACTAGATGTTAGGCTCATTTGAAAGGTCTCGACTTGTAGATGTGCCTTTTGGCCATTTCGGCCAAATTCGGTCACGTGATCTTGGCCAAATTGGCCAAAAATCCACTTGTTCTTTTAAAGCACACTGAGAAGTACCCTGACGCATTATTTTCGACCTCAGCGAAACTCCCAAACCAGAGTAAAGCGTGATTTTGCAACTGCGGATTTGTTTTTGTTGTCGGCGATAATGAGGGATTCGGTATCCTGACCTCAAGAACACACATATTTTTCTCAGTAAAAAATTGTTATCTGACCATAAAACCTGTGCGCCATAATTAGGCCCCAACCCTTCGGACTGGGGCCTATAGGTTTGGGGTGTCTTTCCGTCCGTCTGTCAGTCATCGCTTTATACCCCTATGAATTTGGGGGGCGGTTGGGGCCTGCGTGTGTTTCACAAATACTTACTTGTCGTTATATAGCGAGGCTTTGAAGCGGTGCCTGGAGACACACTAGGCGTCATTAACACAACAGAACTGCTCTATAACCTAGAAACGACTCTACCTGCGACAGCGTTTTATTGGTTTTTTTTTTTTGCGCACGCCAAGCAGGACTTCAACTTTTAAAAATCGTGATTTCATATTTTTTTAATCTTTTGTCATTAAGCCTTTGTGTGCAGTGAAGACACCCAGGAATCGTTTTTAACCCCTTTGTTTAAACAAAGCATTTCCCATCGTACGCTTATCAGTGCACATGAGCTTCGGTTGTGGGGGATTTCAGTGGGCAACAGGTTACGAGAGGGCTAGTGCCGATAGCTGCAACTACTCCAGAAGGGCCTTGGACATAAGGGCCTTTCCCAAAACGGCCCTAAATGAAAAATTGGACAAAACGGCCTTGATAATTTTTTGTAGGATTTTGAGTTTCAATTAGTAAATAGAATATGTAACAAAATAACAAGTAAAAAAACAAACTTCATTGTGTAGTTTCAGGTAACTGTCTTTATGTTTTGTTTCAATTACTCCCCATCACTCTGTTGAGATTTCCGAAGCTCTGTGCCACAGGATAATCCCGGTTTGTACCAATCATTGCCTTGATTTTTTTTAATCATTGCAAAGGCTCTTTCAATTACTTCCGATCACTGTCTTTAGATGCCAGATTTCGGAGTCATTGTGCCACAAAAGATAATTTCTGTCTTTAGTTTCGTTCGTCTGCACTGTGCTGTTTAAATACAGGCGCTAATCTGGATGATGTTGGCGTGTCAGTGTCTTGCCGACATATAAGGAGTTCTGAATTTGAGGTCTTTACTTGAACTGTGACCAGCAGCAATGAATATAATACAAAGTAATAGAGGAGAGCCAAAAATTTGTCTCGATGGCTTCATGTACCTTAAGAAAAATAAAAATAATTTTCAGAACTATATCCAAAAAAAATTCTCAAGGCCCTTTTGTCCAACTTTTCCTTTAGGACCGTTTTGGGAAAGGCGCTTTTGGAAAAGGCCGTTTTGGGAAAGGCCCCTATGTCCAGGGCCCTTCTGTCCCGGATTCTCGAATCCTGTTATAACAAAGTTTGTGGGACCTGGCAATAGTGTTTGTTGTAACCGATATTCGTTATAACCGATATTTTCCAAATTTCCTGATTATACGGTCATTTTTTCAGAATACCCATGTAGGAATTAAACTTTAGGAGTGCTCTGTGATTATTTGTTTAAAATGCAGTAAGTTTTTTGTTTAAAATGTAGTACCTTGTTGAAATGAATCACAAAAACAAAATAAACAAATCACGACAATTTATTAATATTTAACATTTTCTTCAGTAAATGCTGAACCAATAATAACATGAAGTGCTTCGAAACTGTTAACTCACAATAATAACTGGCTATTACTTTTAGTCTGCTAAAATAGTTAAACGATAAGAAATCCCTCTTTCGTCAGCATTGTACACATCGCTCGCTGAATATTTATCCAAAATCAGAGAAATTGGTACTGTACCTCTTATGAACTTCACTTGCGTTCACTGATTTTGATTCGCCATTGACCGTCTTGAAAACAGGGTGATGGCGATTTTGAAAGCGCTGAAGCCAGTCATTACTAGGACGGAATTCTGAGTACCCAAACTTATCTGCGAAGTCTTGGGCCTTCATTGCCAAAACCTTTTTCAACTTCTTTAATTGCTTTGTACTTAATTTCTAAAGAATACTCATTTCCATTTTCATCGCCTTTTATAAACCCTGTGCTGCGTATGGGCATTAGCTACTCTGAGTAGTTTTGTTTGAGGGAGATGCTTGGGTATTGTTTGCCCGCAACCCGTGATCCGAGAAGCTCAGATGCCAACAATAGCAATTGCAGTTCACATTAGGTATTGGTGGTACAGGGGTGAGCGGTTGATACCTCTATTTACCTTAACAGCGGGGCGACTAGTCCTTAAGGATTAGTAAAGTAAGACGCGTCAATAGAACCCCACAGCATGCGCTGTTGACTTTCACGCTTTCGAAAAAAAGAGCGTTGGCCTAAAATGTGCACGTTATAACCGATTATCGGATAGTACGAATTTTATGCAATGAAGTCAATGGGAAAAAAGTTGAGACCATCGAATTTGTTCGTTATAACCGATACTTCGTTATAACCGATTTCGTTATAAATGGGGGCCGCTGTATTAGTATTACGGCTTATCAAAGCTTTAATTGGCTTGTTGATTCATTTAAGCACGGCATTTGACTGCGGTGACAGAATGGTCATTTGGGTCGCGATTGTGAATCATGGATCCACGACATTCCGTCGAGCGACTTTCCATCGACGACATTTCGTCGAGCGACATTTTATCGAAAGTGATGAATGCGACACTTGGGAGGCTTATTGAAAGTGTGACTGGGTCTCAATTTAAAACAAAATCAATAATTTAAACAATTTCTTTATTCTCTACAAGTATAGCAGTAACCTCTGCACATGACCACCCTCTTCTACTGACGACACTACAAGAATACTAGTCACCACATTATCTACTACAAACACCAGTTAGTTTTTATTCGTCACCCTCATGATTTTCCCTGTTCGTCGGTCGCCAGGGGATTTTGTGGCTCACGCCGCGCAGGAACTCGTCTATGGTCTTTCGCCCTTCTGATCTATCTGATCTATTTTGGAAAATTCAAATTGAGCCCAGTGATTCAAAATTGCAATAGCTGTGTCCGTTAACAACCGTTTCTAATTGCACTTGATAGAACGACTCGAGTATCCGATGGATTAATTAAGAAAGGTTTGATGGATTGCATTTTACACGCCTTGATCAGGGCTGGTAAAAATTTCGAAATTTTTAAAAATTTCATGAAATTTGAAATTTTTGAAATATTTCAGAAATATTGAAATTTTTGAAATCTTTCAAAGCACTTAGAAAAAAACACACATTTCCAGGCTGTGCGTAATATCTGTTCCTTTAATTTAACAAATACCACCGTCAAAAATGCATACACAGATAAAATGACTGAATCTCATACCGGTTAAACGCATAAATCGGTTGATTGCATAAAATTATGTATTTTTAACCTTATAATTTCATACTGCTTTATCGTAAAACCGGATAAAGGCAAAGCTTTTTCTCGTTCAAATTGGAAACACCGTTTAATTGCACAATTAGGAGTGACTATTCAAACAGTGCTAAACTTGAAGCAAACTCACTCAAGGGCGCGAGTTGCTCCCTGTTTGTTTAGCTAACATATTGTATGCTATATTTGTGACCTATTGTGTACATATCCGACCTCTTTCTCCTGTGCCATTAACAGTGAGCTCCCTTGCAGCAGTTACTATAAACCCTCCTGCCTCCCTCCCCACCCCTTAGAAACACCCGCTCAGATTACCCGGAGTAGATGTGTCAACGGTGCTATAGGCCAGCAACTGCTAGCTTTGTTACTCGAAAGTCATAGACTGCGCAGGGTTTCTGTGGCTGCATTTACTGGTAGAGTTATGACAACTGTGTGTTAACTGACAACCTTAGATGAATGTCCATTGATATCAGTCAGTATGTGGTATTCTTTATGTACAGTTTATTTCTTGTTTAAAAATTTCAAAACATGTGAAATTTGTGAAATTTTTACAGTGAAATATTTCATGAAATATTTCATTTGAAATATTTCATACCAGCCCTGGCCTTGATAAACAAATTGCAATCAACACTACTTCTTCGGTGTATGTAAGTTACCGTATATACTCCTGGTTTCGAAGGATTAACATTTAGCCCATTGATTTTACAATTAAAATTACATGTTTCTCCGATATATGTCGGATAAGTTAAGAAACTTTAATGAATTTTGATTTATCTCTTTTATTGTTTTTATCTTACTTTCATGTATTGTGTGATTTCGATGAAATGTCGCACTCATCACTTTCGATGAAATGTCGGAATACCGTGATTCAGAGCCCAAAGTGGACCATCCAGGTTTATTGTTGCCTTAAGTGCACCACGGCAGTCGTTGGTTCTCTTGACGCACCTCCAGCGAAAGTGCCAAGCTTTGGTTACATAGCTGGTATACATGTAACCATCAAGGCAAATCTGTTGCCCTCTTTTGTTTTGTTTTTTTTTTTTTGTAGTAATTTCCATCGTTTATGAGAAAATTTCTAATTTCCCTTGGCTTTTATAATGTTCTGGCGACACCTGAGTGTAATGTTCTGGCGACATATGAGTAGTCTAGGGATTAACTACACGAGGTATTAAGGCGCTGCTACTGCTGTAGCAAAGTACACAGAGGGATTATAAAAACTCCTGATGTGGACGCTAGGCCTGGCATCTTGTGGCATTTCAGACAATGAGTGGACTTTCTTTGATGTTGAGTAAGCGTGCAGGTTAGTTTCTTTATAAAAATTAACCCTGATATATTGTGATTAGATGATTTATTCCCCACAGAGGAGGGGGGATATATGCGATCGACCGCGTGTGTCTGTCGGCTGTCGGTCGGTCTGTCATCAAGAGCTTGTTAACACGATAACTTAAAAACTCCTGCAAGGGAACAAACACAGATCGGTATTGTAATTGGGCCACGTTCGTCCAAGGAACATGGACCAGCTGGACCTGGAAAATTTCAACTATTGATGGTCGTGTTTAACTGATGGGGACCTGTGGGAAATATGTGGGCTTGCACACTGCTCTAGTTTACGATATTTTCCGTTTTTAGTACTTGACCTTTTTCCCGTTCACCCTTATTTCCGTTACAATTTTTCCGTACCCGTTTTTTGACGTTCATTTTTCAAAATGCTTCTTCTCACACAATTTTAATTCGATTCCTTTCCAATTTTGTACGATTGTTCTCCAGGAAGGCCTCTCTTGAAAAAGTACCTTTTTTGGGGATCCACCAAAATTGACCTAATGAGGGGGCGGGGGGGTATTTCAGATGTTTTGGATGCCAATTTTCAAAATGCTTCTTGCCCCACAATTTTGATAAGATTTTCTTTAAATTTTGTACGGATGTTCTTCAGGTAGCCTTCTTGCAAAATTACAGTTGTGTATACGTTGCTTTCAAAGAACTCGCATTTAGACTCAGTTTCAAACCCGCCTTTTCCAATTTATCAAACACTACTTTCAAGTGTTCAAAATGTTCCTCAACTGAATTTGAAAAATATGACGATACAGTAGAGCCCCGTTAATTCGTACTTGTCGGGACCAAGCCAAAAAGTACGGATTAACCGGGGGTCAAATTTTCGGCCTTACAAAAGCCAAATATATACTGCACAAGTTTTATTACATTTTTTTATCTACTCTGACTAGTTAAATAATACATATATACAAAAACATTTATATATTATCGGCATTCATAAAAATACATGTTCAATGTGCACACACAGATCGTCCGTTAAAACCTGTTTCGTTCTCAATATCTGAGGCAGTGTTTTCAATTTTCAATTCACTACCAGGTATGACACAATATAACCTGCAACAGGTTGGCGGTGTCGTTAAACCAATCAAATAACTAACTAACTAACTAACTTCAATTCACTGTTGAACACCGAAATAGTCCTTCATTGATGTTTGCTTTGTTTTACTGGCACGATGTCTAGCCAGTAAGTCCAAAAAAACCTGTGTCCTAGTCTTAGTAATTTGCTTTAACACTTAAAATTTTATATCCATTGATTAATCATTGCATTTTCGCCTTTTCGATGCGATTTTCACAGTTGAGATGTAAATATTTGAGTAATGTTAAGTTTTTATAGTAAACTCCGTAGTAGGTAATATAGCAAGTGACACATAAGACTCTGGACTGTAGAAGTAGCAGCCACGTACTACTCCGGAGTAGGTAATGGCAAAGTCACGACACATGACTGATAAGTGGGTGGTGTGGTACTAATCCCTACACATACGCAGTTAAGTCGTATTTATGTTACAATGTCATTCTTTTATTGTGTAATCAACTAAGCTTGAGGAGTTTGTCATTCTCATATCTTACAAGGGGGACTGGACGTTCCGTACCTTTTCCTTTCCGTACCCTGCCTTTCCGCACCCTTTTTGAAGCGTTCCGTACCTTTTTTTCGGACGTTCCGCACCCTGTTTGGCAGAACCGCACCCTTTCCTATTTTCAGGGTTTTTCCTCGACTTAAGTATTTTATTTCATTTTCAGTATTATTTTTCGGTAAAAAAAGAATTTGCGCCACGATCAAATGTAAATTATCTGATAAATTTTCAGTTCCGAAGAAAAAGCAAAGTTTGCGTTTCGATGACTTAACGAGCTCAATTAACAGTATTGAGGCGAACGTGTGATCCCTTCAATTTCTCCCGAATTGAATGCAATTTCAATATACTGAAGGGTTTTATATTCCGACTTGAGTAAATAAATCAGTCCGGTCCGAGCTAATGCTGCCAGCAGTATATTACACTGAATAAAACTTTCGAAAATTGGAATTTACTGTGATCACTGTGATCCCTCGGGCTAATCTTAATGGAGATCACTGCACCGCGGCATATCACTTTTGGTGTATAGCCTGTCTTAGTACATGTAATGCCTGCCTCTGGCGAGTAAATCCGTTTTGGGGGAGTAAGCCCTGTCTTTGGACGTTTAGTTATTGTCTCAGGGTATAAATGATGGCTGCCATGATCTCCGTTAATCGTCTCCGTCATCAGAGTATAGAGCATATTCTTAAGTTTTCTTCAGTTCATTTTACTGCTGGCAGCATTTACTCCGGACTGACTTACTCAACTCGTAATATCAAGTCCTTCACTAGATTAAAATTGTAATCAATGCTGAAAAATGAGCTGATCACACGTTCGCCTCAATATTGGTCATCAAAACGCAAACTTTGCTGGTTTCTTCACTACTCAGTTTGAAATTTATCGGATAATTTACAGCTGATCATGCTGCAAATCTGTTTTCCCGAAAAACAAGGTTGAAAATGAAATATAAAAAAAAATACAACTTGACGAAAAGGCTGAAAATAAGAAAGGGTGCGGTTCGGCCAAATAGGGTGCGGAACGTCTTTTGGCAGGGTGCGGAACGTCCAATAAAAAAGGTGCGGAAAGGCAGGGTACGGAAAGGAAAAGGCACGGAACGTCCAGGAACCCTTACAAGATGTATTTTCTTTGATTTTGTTCTAAAAACTGGCATAAAAATAAAAATTGTTAGGTCTCGCATTTGGAACGAATTATCCGAGCCCTCGTTAATTCGTACTTTTCCATAGGAACCAACAGGTCCCAAAGTTGGGACCGAAGAATTTGGTACGAATTAACCGGGAGTACGAATTAACCGAGGACGAATTTACGAGGGGCTCCTGTATCGTCTAAATATGCTATTGCGAAATCATTCAAAGCCTCGCCCAAAGCATCGGTCATCACTTCTTGAAATGCAGGGGGTGCAGAACTTAACCCAAAAGGTAAAACATTGAATTCAACAAACCTTTGTAGCGTACAAAAGCAGTCTTCTCGCGATCTTCTGGCTTAAGAGGTAATTGATGACACCCTGATTTAAGATCAAGGGCACTGTAAACCTTTGCGCCTTGCATGGATGCCAAAATGTCATTAATATCAGGCAGAGGATAGCTACTCTGCACTCGGACTTTGTTTAATTTTCAATAATCGACACATTGTAAGATTACCTCCATCTTTTCTTGGTAAACGTAAAATTGGGAAACTCCAGGGGGATTTTGAGTGTTTTATAATTCCCGCAGGCTAAAAGCTCTTCTAAAAGTTTTCTAAAATTGGCGGCTGAGAAAATGGTAATCTATAACGTCGTTGTGTTATGGTTTGCTGTCTCCTGTGTCACGGTTTACTTCTGTTTAGTGCATACAGCCTAAATCTAAATCAGATTTGGCAAATATGTGTCTGTGTATGTTAAGAAATTCTTTTAACCTCTGTTGTTGTGGGGATGGTAATTGACTGCTAGGTTACTCAGTATTCATTTTTTCAAAGGAAGGCTCAGACTTGTCATCCGTGAGAATACTTGTTCGCGTTGTATTTTGCTTCGTGTGTAACTTCTGAATTGTTATCTTCTAGGGTATGAGTGGCGGAAATTTAATCTTTAATATAGAGAGGCAAAGGCTGTCCCTTTTGAAGAGTGAAACGAGACAAGGTTACATTATAAACTGGTATAAGCGGTGCTTGTCACTCTTACCCAATACCTTCGGGAAATGTAAGCCTGGTTGTTCTCAAAACGTGGCAGAATTCTCCATCGGAGAGATCAAACATTTCCCTTAAAGGGTTTCCTTAGAACGATTTTACCAAGGTAACCCTTCTTAGTTTTGTTTGTTTTGTTTTGCTAGAAATGCTTTGTTTTTGCTAGAAATGCTTCTGTTTCGTAACTTTCACCTTGATTTTGGACTACAGTCACTTGATTGCCTATTGCCAAAGTTTTCTTTTCAAAATCTAATTTTGCTTTGTTAGAAATTAAAAAGTCCATGTCCAAAAACAGTGAATGTTTTAGACCCTCAACCACTTGAAATTCATACTTTAATAAATTTTTCTCTAACTTAAATTTGAATACAACTTTTATATAACTTTTCCACTTAAATTTGAAAAAAAAAAATTAATGAATGACCTGTTACTCCTCTTAACTCTACCTTTGGTTGATTTTTCTGGTGAAAAGTTTTGCGGCTATATTTTCTAAGGGCTATACGCTAATTAGACTGCAGTCAATACCCGTATCTAGTAAACCTACACATTTAAATTTTCCAAATGAGAGGGAACATATTTTGTTCTTAGTTTTTTCAGACCCTATTGTGTTGGTAGAACGGTGACTGTTGTCTGATTTTCTGGTTCGATGAAAATCAAACTGTCCTAGTTCAACTTTGTTTGAGCCTGTGAAGTGGCAAATTTCTTTGCTCGATATGCAGTTTGTTTGTGCCATACTTTCTTGCAATAAAAAAGGTGGGCTTATTATCATCTGCCCATTCAAATTTGGGGTTCCCCTTAGGTGTTGGTAATAACACTTTTCTACTGTGTGGTTGACAGAATGTTTTCCACCAGTGCGCTTAAATTTCAAATGGTATCTGCATTTTATCTAACCTGTTATTTGTGTGACAACACTGGATATCCATAGGTTCCCCATTTCTATGCCGAATTACGAAAGATTTGGCAGCTTGCTGCTCTTGCGTGGCGATCTTTAGTGCAGCATCAAGGTCGTTCGGCTCTTCTCGAATTAGATTTCGGGAGATATAATCATTCGAAATTTCATCAGTTAGAATGTCTACCAAGGCTGTTTGGATAAGAGGGTTGGTAAGTTCTTCCCCTAGATACCGGTAAGCTTCTTCTGCCAAATGAAAAATTCACTCTGCAAAATTTTGGATCGATCCATCCTTGTGCTGCGTGAGTTTACGCAATTTCTGTTTAGCCAAGTGGCTATCTCCCGAATCACTCTATTGGGATGTCAACAACTGATCGAGTTGAAGCCATGGGATTTTGGGGTTTTGATTTAATATTCTCCCTAGGTAGTCCGAGGCAGGCCCTTTAAGGGTTTGCATCGCGAAAGCGCTATATCTTTCATCATCGCCTTCGATTACAGATCTCTCGGATCTTTCGAGAACTCTGTCCATCAAAATTACGGATTTGCTTTGAAATTCCCTGGGTTCTCGTTTCCAGTTGTAAATTTTTTATGGATTTTTGCAACAACGATAGAGGATCAGGACCCTCAAGGGGTAAGGGTATATCGTCTGGGTTCATTTCGTTAAGTTTTTATTTATTTATGTATTTTATTTATTTTATTTTTATTCAATAAATACGCTACACTCAGTACTGGCTAAAGAGTGATGTTGATATCAGGCGAGCATACTTACATTACCCATGGATATCCTTTGAGAGGCGACGCGCCTCCAGAATGCATTAGTTGTCAAGAGCGTTTGACTGCAAAACATATTCTACTCAACTGTGCAGATTTTCAAAACATTCGTTCAGGCTACTACAGTGTGATTTGTTTGAAAGACCTTTTTACAAACGTAGTGCCAAACAAAATCATTTCTTTTCTTAAAGAAATACACTTATACAGTAAGTTTTAAATTGAATTTAGTCGGATTTTAGTTTATACATTTCTTGTTTTGTTTAGTTTAGTTGTTCTCAGTAGCAATGGACTTTTCCCATTCTAATAGAACCGACACAATATGACCCTTACGGGTTGCTGTTGTCGTTAAACCAATCAATCAATCAATCAATTGATATCAGGTAATTGCCACTAACCATAATTTTGCACAGTTATCTGGTAAGTTGAATACTCTTGTTGATCGTTTTCGCCAAATTCAGTCTGCGTTGCGTTTTTCCGGTTTGGATCGGCTTGGCTCCCTCCAAAAGCCAGTTGTCCTCCCCGTGCGCCTATTGAGCCGAACTACCAGCCATTTCAAGTGTCTGTTGCCCCTCCGGACAACTCTTTTTATGTCCTGTTGCGGCTCTCCGTCGTCCGATATGATGATGGGTTCCCCTGTATCGGATATTTCTATGGCTTCGTTTCGTTCTTGTGGTTGTTGTTCCTGTTCTGATTTTTAGCTGAGTTCGTCAGAAGTAAAGATTCCCTGACGCGGGTATGAAAGTAGGAATTTTTTTAATTCGTCCGTGTAACTTTTGACTGTTGATGTTCCATGAATTTTTGTTTTTATACATATATATCTTTGTATATATCCTCACGGCTCGCACATGAAACTCATAAAATCATTTTAACATTTATGCTTGACTTGACCTCAGCGATCACACCCTTTTGAATGCCTCATTTTTTAGAAAACTTACTAATTACGGAGGCCACGTAATTAAATTAATTAATACAAAGAAGGCCTTTGTTACAGTCACAATGTCCCTGGACATTCTTGTTTAAATACGCATGATAAGGTGAAGATAGGTTACATGACACAAACGGAGAAAAACACTGGTTTCATTATGCACTGAGAGGTCAGAGACATGTTTCTTATGTTTGTTTCAGTTAATGGTTTCAGTGAAGTATGTAATAGTCAGTTTATGACTGTTGTGCATTGGATATGGGAAGAAGGAAAAAACGTTGTTTATTTTTTTTTTATTTTGGGCATTATTTTTTTTTAAAATCACCGGTTGATTTTTTCACCTTGAATATGTAAAGAAATCACTTGTTGTTTTTTTGCTTTGATTTTATTCATGATATAAATCGATGATTTAAGTCATACCAAGGCTGTTTAACGAGCTATGGTTTGAGTAAAAGATTACCCATTTTTAGTTGAAAATTACAAAACATTCATTGGAAATTTTAAAAACCAATATCACTAATGTTCGACGCCACCATAAAAAGGATGTGTTAATTTGTAACTATTGAAGCTCACGTCTCGTAAAGTGCACTCTATCGTGTCAAACAAGTATCTCGACCCAAGGGCTGTTGCAAGTTCCGCTGTAACTGTGTGGGGTGATTACAGGGTTCGTGCAAAGTCCTGGAAGTCGTAGAAAATGAAACGACCGAAAAAAAGTCCTAGAAGGTCCTGGAAAACGATGAAAACGTCCTGGAAAGTCCTGGAAATTGAAAATCCCGCCCAGCCCCGAAAATTTTTTCCAGACTTATATAGGGTCAAGAATAGAATCATTCATTAAAACGTCTTTTTTATTTGCCCGTATATAATCTATGTAATCGATATATATGTATGCATGGTAAACAGTCCAGGAAACATCCTGGAAAATGGTCCTGGAAATTGGCTGTTTCACCTTTTTATGAACCGTGTAACTAAAAGTGCCACTATTATTTTTTATTATTATTATTGCAATACATTTATAAAGCGCTTAATCTACCTTAGCTCTAAGCGCTGAACAATAAAACACATTACATAAAATACATAAACATAAAAATAAGTAACTAACAACTGTAAGCAATTCTAAAAAGATGCGTTTTAAACAAAGAGTTGAACATTTCAAAATTATTACAGTTCCTTATTTCTGCAGTCAAATGATTCCATAACATCGGTGCTGTAAAACAAAAAACACTTTTTACTATAAACACTAGATCTTGTAAAAGGCACATCGAGCTGTATGCTTTGACTAGACCTGAGGTTTCTGTTATTCCTTTTAACAACAATAAGATCTTGTAAATATCCAAGTGTATTACCATAGATACAGTTGAAACAGAGAACTATGATTTTGTACGTTATCCTATGCTCTATGGGTAACCAATGTAAAGTTTTAAGGATAGAGCTTATATGAGATCTTCGATCAACACGCATAATAAGTCTCGCTGCAGAATTTTGTACTATTTGCAATTTAGACAAGTACAGTTTGTTGGAACCGATGAAAGGACAATTTTCATAGTCTAACCGTGAAGTGACCAGAGCATGAACAAGTGTTTTTGTGCTATAAGAATCTGGGTATTTTCTAGTGTGTGAAATGCAACGCAAATAGTAGGCAGATGTTTTACACTTTCGAGCTACGAAATTCTCCATGGATAAGGAGGAGTCAAAAATTGCACCTAAATTCTTAACATGACTTTGACTGGTTATTTCTAATTCACCTACTTTGACATTAATCGATGAAACATTGTTGGGGCTGTGTTTGGAACCTAAAAGCAAAATTTCAGTTTTGTCGTCATTCAAAGTTAAAAAGTTAAAAGCCATCCATTTTGTGGTATCCGTAACACAGTTTTCGAGATTTTTGAGGCTGTGAAATTTCAGAGGGTTTACATGATAAAAACAGCTGCGTGTCATCGGCATAAAAGTTACTTCCCATTCCATATCGTATATAGCATATAAAATATAGCGTGAAAAAGATCGGCCGCAAGACTGATCCCTGGGGCACTCCGGTTTTCATCTCCGTAGGACTAGATGAAGCATCAGCTATGATATCAAATTGCTCTCTGTTGCAAAGATACGACTTTATCCAATCGTAAGCCTTCCCGGAAATATCAAACCTAGAATGCAAACGATATAACAAACGACCATGGCACACAGTATCAAATGCTGCGCTTAAGTCTAGCAGCAAAAGCACAATTACATTTCGCTTTTCTAACGATCGTGAAATATCGTTATGTACTCTCAACAAAGCCGTTTCGGTGGAGTGAAACTTTTTATATGCCGACTTTAAAGTCTCAAATAAAAGGTTCTCTTTCAAATAGCGTGTCAGCCTTTTTGCAACGACTTCTTCAATGACTTTACTTAAAAACGATATGTTGCACACTGGACGAAAATTTTTGAAACTCTTTGTATCTAGAGTGGCTTTTTTTAAGGAGTAGACAAATACAAGGATTTTTCAAGGAATCTGGAACCTCCGCACCTTCAAGTGAGAGATTACCTATCTGTGCGAGTGTCAGCAATTTCGATCCTACATACTTAATGGGGCTTGTATGGATGGGGTCTAAATTGCAAGAGGCTGAACTCATAGATATCATAATGCGTTCAATTTCTTCCGCATCAGCAGATTGAAAGTTCTCTTTCAGTCTGCACGTATTGCTCGAATTCACTTGCGAGCAGCTGTACGGAATCTGACGTAATTTGTTGATTTATTCTAACGATTTTATCCGAGAAGTAAGTGGCAAAATCAAAAGGTAGACGATCACTGCAGGGTGACCACCGACCCTGGAAATCAGCGACTTCAGGGAAGAATGAATCGACATTTTCCAGTCAGGGAAAACTCAGGGAATTTGGTAATTCCGGCAAATCTCAGGGAAAACTCAGGGAATTTAATTTTTGGAAAATTCCAGGTTTTCCAGGGTTTTTCCACGTAAATTTTTCTTGTACAAACTAGATAGATTTAGTAAGAGTTTGTTGAACGTTGTATTTTTCTAAGTGTTTAAGAGAAATAGTGGGATGCGTAGTCGATGATTATTGTTTTTCCACCAAAACATGTAAGTGTTGGAATTCTGAAAACCTACGGTGTCAAAATTCATTGTATGAAAAATGTCTGGAAAACTCAGGGAAAACACACTGAATTTCATTTCGGATTCCAGGTGGCCATCCTGCACTGGGAATATGTAATGGGTACTTTGGTTCACTTTTCCAAACCAATAATTCTTTTGCTGTGTCAAACAACTGCTTTTTATCTGATTTTGATTCACAAATGTTGTTACAGAGAAATGTTGTCTTTGCTTCATCGATCAGACAAGAAATACAGTCGCTTTGCTTTCTGTATGCCTTTTTTTTGTCATCTGAGCCACTCTTTGCAAACTTACGCTCAAGACGCCTTTTGATAACCTTATGTCGGCAAATACAGTATATCCTTTATACCAGCGTGTATTGGGACGAATTATTACCGTTTGCGGATACAGAAGACAAGTCTATGTCAACAGTTGCTAATTCATCCTTTAGCTCGCTTACGTTGCAGTCCCTGAATGCGCGTGTCCTACCAGTTTTGGTTATGGGTGGAGCTGGTGAACCAGATACCGTAAAGACCACAGCAGTGTGGTCAGATACCCCAGTGTCATGCACAACAAGATTCTCAACGACACACGGCTCTTGGTCGCTCGCTATAAACATATCCAAACAATGGCCAGCATCATGCGTTGGAACCGTTACAAACTGCTTCAAACCATTTGACTGGAGAATGAAATTCAATTTTCGTACCGATGGCTCGTCTGATTGTGTTTTCCGTTGCATAAATAGATAAACACAAGTATTTTATCAAGTATCATCAAGCGATAAAGGTTCATCTTAGCAGATCCAACTAATTTTTTTGCAACACTAACCTCTGACCCAAATCTCAAACCTTACCCAAAAGCCGCTTCACATTTTCAAGTGCGCATGGACTCGATTTTCAAGATCCTTACTACATTCTGTTAAAGTCCACATAAATTTAGTGGAAATTTGCCCAGAGAAACATAATGTGAGATTCTAGCAACAGAAACTTATTGCGGTCAACCCCCCCCCCCCCGCCCAAAAAAAGAAAATAATAATAATAAAAATAATAACAAATAAATAAATAAATGAACAAAAAGAAATCTGGAGAAGGGAAAGAATAAAGCATCAATTTGAATAACACATTCTTCACAATACAAATTATTGAGAATCACGGCAGAACTGCTGCATATATATTCTCATTATGAAAAAGCTTGCGATCTTGCTGATGGTGAGCTCATGTTTACCTCTCGCTTATTCTGTGGGCACATTTGCCAGAACTAATGTGTGCTTTCTTGTAGATTAATTTGAAAAATCAACACATATATTGTGCAATTTTATTACGTTTTTTTTTTTCAGAACATAATTTCAAAGGCGGACTTGGACGATGATCTGGAGATTGATTTTGCGGAGTTTGTGAAGTACATGACAGAGCATGAACAAAAACTGAAGCTGGCATTCTCGGACTTGGACAGAAATAAGGATGGTATGTAACAATGTCGTCTGTGTAAGCGTGACAAGAATTTGTGTCAATTTCAATGTTCTCTATACATATTCTGTTGCTTAATTTCTCATCATGTGAGGAGTAATTGTGAAAGGTTATCAACTATTTGCTGGCCATTTTTGGAGGGGGGAATGGTAATTGTTGTTTTTAATGTTTGTAGGGATTGCTGTTCGGAATAACCTTTATCTTTGAAAAACATTGCTAAAAACGTATTAATTTTAATGCCTCCAATTTGTGTCAGTTTTTAATATGCAGAACGTTGTTTTCATTTTATAGCGAAAGTTATTACTGTGTAACACATTTACTCGAGGTTACATTAAAAGGCACGGCGCTTCAAAGCAAGATGCTGGACAAACAATTCAACGGGGTCGTTCTGCAAATTGACTGGAAGCTTAGATGTTTACGTGTGAACCTGAGGCGTATTTATCTTTGTTATCACAGGTCAGATTGAGCCGTCGGAGGTCCAAACAGCCCTATCTAAACTCGGAGTGAGCGTAGATTTGGAAGAAGCTAAAAAACTCACGCAAAAGTATGTACCCTGTGTTAAACGTGGTAACTTGATAAACGTGGTAACTTGATAAATGTGTACATTACTTTATGCTGTTATTGGAGATATGACTTCATACCACAATGCTACACAGAATTATTTAACCCAGATATGGGAAGTGAACATTGTTTATATTCCAAAATCAATCGCGCCATTCTAAACTCACGTCTATAATTTATTGTTTGCAGTGAGCATTACCTGTGTGTAGATATAAAAATTAGCAACGTGCATTGCTTAATTTGTATTTTGTTTTTGACATTTTGTCTGAATATGCGTATGGCTCAGTTTACACGACTGGTAAAAAATACTGAAAGATGTACTTATTTTACCAAGCATAAAAAACACCGTATTAATTAAAATCAGATTGTATCAAGCAAATAGGAATTTAGATATTTTTTGACCAGGGCGAAATGAGACCGTCCGACTCAATGAGTCTATTCCGAAATAGACTCACAATGCTCAATCTCATTGATATATACAGAGTATCATAGAAGTTTTACGGACATAAGTCTACGGTAGTCTATTCCGGAATAGACTCACTGTGTTCAAAGTTCGTTGTTTCTCCCCAAAACAAAAAATATCCACGTTCCTATTTACTTGATATGTTCTTAGTTTAAGGAGTAGAGTGTTGAAAACCGAAAATACCGTGATGCTATGCATAATACATTCACGGTGTTTTTGTAATACAGGGAAACAGCTTGTACTGAACTGCAGACATTTTAAAAATCTCCAGAATTTGATTTCAGTGTGTAAATATTCTTTATGCACAACAGTGAAGAATTGTATTGTTGGACTCTTTTTTCAGTCTTTGTTAAAAAAAAACAGAGGATTTCTATGAAGCTAAGTCGTTGGTGGTCTTGGCCGTTAAACACAACCAAAAATATGTGGTTCTTAGTTACTTTCTGTTTTTATTCCGATTTGATGCCGTGTTGCAGTGTTGGCAGGTGTAGTTTTAAGGAAATCAGTAGCATTAACCTACAACGTTTCTGGCCATGATTTACTGACTTGGCTTATTTGTTCAACCCTTCTGTCTGTCTATTTATTATACTTCTTAAATTTTAATTTGTTCAAACTTTCCATATTGCCCAGATAATAAGCGTTTGCAGTTTCAGCGACGAGCCGCTTGGGCATTTGCTTTGTCTGTCCATCTCTCTGTCGGTCTTGCCGTCCGCAAAGATATAGGAACAGATTTTGTAAACAACTAGCCCTTTCGTTTTTTGGTGGACAAAAGTGCAGCCCTATGCAAAGTAAAAGTTCATGGGATTGTGTGCATTTTATTTATGCACGTCCATCGTATCCACTTACAGGGATTAAAAGCTTGGAGAGGATTGTGGGATTGATTCATTTCACAGTTTTAATTTAAAGCGACATGAAGTTAATACATGAATATATATTATAGGCCTCGTGTTGTGGATGTGTTTTTTTTTTTCTAGTACCCCAATGAAATCATCAATGCTCAACGAACAGTCTCAGTTTTGTGAACTCATTTAATTGCGAAATAAAAACTTGGGTTATATAGCAGTAAATACACTGTGAACTACAGGCCTGCAGTACTATGTATTGCCGTGATCTCCCACACTGTGGTCTCGTAGAAAAATAAAGAGAAAAAAGAGAAGAGCTCACACTGTTGTCCCTTTCTGTGAGCGGCCTTCTAAAATGTGTCACGCTAACGCACAGGTTTTCGTTTGATGAACTAATCAGCCCGGGCGTGTCCCATGTGCTTATCCGAGCACGTGTCTATTTCAAACTATCGAAGGACCAGTCATCAAGTTTACGCCAAATCCCTAGGAGTACTGGGCTGATACGTATGCAAATAACCCTAGATATGTTTAACACACTGGGGCATCACTGGAGTTAATATTTACTGTCAAAACATGAATCAAGCTGCGGTTTATTCTTGGCAAATTAAGCTATCTTTCTCAAAGTTAATCTTTCTCTGCAATTAGAAATATTTCATGCTTAATAAATGTTCTTTAAAGTCGGTAGTGAAAAAGAGTGAAGAGTTGAAATGGTATGAGCGATAATACGCAGTATTGTTATCTTGGCTGTCGTCAAAGAATAGACAAGGACGGAAGCCTTTCTATAGATTGGGCAGAATGGAGAGAGTTCTTCTCCCTGTACCCGTCGGCGGATCTCGAGGAGATCGTCACATACTGGAGACATTCCGTCGTGAGTTACTGGATAGGTGGAGCCACCTGTAGATTTTATACTTTATGTTCATTACTCATTCTTCTTCTTCAACGCGGTTCCATTATAAAATGGCACTAGAGTTGACCTGTAAAAGGGCCGAGTGGAGGGGGGGGGGGGCGACTTGACTTTCACGAGGGGCCGAGTTGGTAGGGGCCGACTTGGCAAGGGGCCGAGTTGACCCAAGACCAGACAAACAGGGTTGAAAAAAGTCAGATTTGTTTCCATTGCCATGTTGTACGGAACTGCTGTAGTGTAACTGATTATTCTCTCTCCTTTTTTAATTATTTCTTTATATATAAATATGTATTATATTTTGTTCTGATTCTAACTCTATAACTTTGTAGATGCAGTTGAAAATGATACTCCTCACCTTTATTTTTTTGTGATCTTTTAGTTCTCAGCTCATTTCAGTTTTCACAAAAAGGCGATTGGACAAATAATGGCAAATATTCTTGATGGATGTAAACCATTGGCGTGTTGGCATGCTAGAGGCATACACATTTTTACTTTATCGGTGTTAACAACGTAACTGTTTTAAATTTATCTAGTCTTATATTTTTTTATGTTTTTTATGAATGTTTTAATTTGCTCAGGTGATTATTGCTGTTAAATATTTTTTCTTTAAATATTTTGGGGCATATACACATAAAAACATCAATCAGAACTTACTACCTGCCACAGCAGCCCCAACCCCCCTTCTCCCACCATTCCGCTATACAAGTGATGTCATTGTCGTGCTCCTGGAGCCGAATCTGTGATCTCGCCCGCTAACTGTGACATTAACGTGGGTACAGAGCCGAATCTGTGATGTCGCCCGCTAACTGTGACATTAACGTGGGTACAGAGCCGAATCTGTGATGTCGCCTGCTGGCTGTGACATTAACTTGGGCACAGAGCCAAATCTGTGACATCGTCCATTCACTGTGATATAAGCGTGAACACAAAGCCAGATTTGTGATATCGCACATTCACTATAACATTAACATGTGGCCAGTCAAATTTGTGACGTCGCCCATTTATTGCAACGTTAGTGTGCACATGTAGCCAGATCATCCTTCCGCTCACCTCACCCTTCGGCCTCCCCCCCCCCCCCCCCCCATCCCGCCTCCAAGTGCCTGTATACTATATGGATGACCCATTGTCTTCGATGGGCGCACTTTCTTGTTCATGAAGGTGTACTGTTGCATGTACTGTTCTTTTGAACTGCCCGGGAAATAGCATGGACAGTCTCGCCGTGTTTCGTCTTCTGCCCTCCTCATCGAGATCGCCAGAACTTATGGTACACAGGACATTTCTTAGCACTGGGGAGAATTGGGATTTGATTCTGAATTTAAAAAAAAAAAATCAATGAAAAATATCACATCTTATCTTTTAGGAATGTTTGTGATTATTTGCCAGTTTTCCTGTACAAACGTGGAAAAATGTCCTTTTTTTTTTCTTGTAGATAACCCGTATAACAGACTTTTGTAGTAAAACGCTTCATAATCTACAATCTTAGGCGGGAATTGCTGATGTCTAGCTGAAGTCTGGGTAATGCCCATGCACTGGTTACTAATCTACCTTCACAGAAGCACCGAACGCTTTCACTTACAATCACTAATTCAGAATTATATGCTTTTTACCAACTAAACAGACGTTACAAATGGGTGGATCCTGGTCATTTCGGTCAGCTGTTATTTCATTTCCACAATTTTAATAATAACAAATTTTTCCGGAAGCGCAGAACCGCCGATCAGTACATATGTGATTTTAAGACAGTCTTTAACCCCAGTGATGTCCCAACACCTTTCCCTACATTTACGTGCACACAATTTTCCATGTAATCAAATATGTACCAACTAAAAAGTATTAATCACTTTGAGAGACTGCTACATTTTTTTGACGAATGACTATCAATAGGCTGGACAGGGACGGTAGCTTATCGGTTGACTGGGCAGAGTGGAGGAATTTCTTCCAGCTTTACCCAGGGGATGACCTGGAAGATATGGTCGTCTATTGGCGCCAAACGATGGTGAGTCACTGGGTGCATTCGTTTGGAAAACTGGTAATTTTTGTGATCCATTGTTGCGCAGCGGGTTGCGATCTTTGTGACGACCTTTTCTCAATAACCATTAAAATAACTTGAAAATTGGAGACGGTGTAGTAACGCATTCACAAAACCCAAGTATATTCAGTTTCTTTTTAGGATTCAGGGATTCCAAACTGATGCACCCGGTTCCTGGATTCTGTAGTATAATATAGAGATTCTCTGCATGGTTGGCAGTTGTAGCAGACTTCGTGTCTTCCATTAGCTGCTTCATACATAGCCTTCCTCATCGATCGTCTTGATGACGGTTGCCGAGAGAAATTGTCTGATAGCCATTTGATTGGCGGAGAACTTTTTATGGACTCCCCCCCCCCCCCCCCCCCCTCTTCTTGTTTTTGAAGACCGTGGAAATCTGCACCACAGAAAAAGAGCTGGGTTGCCGGTTGTTCGTTTCGCCACTTGCGGTAGAAATAGAATGCATTTTGTAAATAGTTACACACCAAGTGGTATAGGCATGAGTTAGAGGCTTAGGTGGGGGTTATGAGGTGGTGAGTGTGTATTTATGGCGTTTGTAATCTGTTCCTGTACATTACAATTGGTCGGCATGAACACGAGATGGGATGTTGAATAAAAACGGATAGCAAAAAAAAATAGAATGAAGACAAAATACTTTACTAATCCAGTGAGTTAAATGATCTTGAGTTTGTTTGCTGAGATCTTGATTTGAGAACCCCCTGTCCAATCACCCACCCCCGGCCCGCCCACCGCACACTCCGAATCCAGACCTGAGTCGTACCAGTTGCGAGGAGTTGTGCACGCGTTGCTTGGTAACTGTGTTTTTTTCTTCCACAGTCCCACTTCGTCATATCGCCTCGCTGGAATTCACAGAATTATCATTGTGTTTTGAATGGAGCTGCAAACGAGCAGCAACTCTTGGTTCAAGAAATGCCTGTCGTTTTAAGGGGACCGTGATAGGGATGGAAATGAGGCGGTAGAACTAGAAGGGACTACATGTATTCTTCATTTCTAAATGTTCTTGAGGACACGTGTGTTGCTCTGTTATGCTGTAGAAATATAAAGGTTAAGCGTGTGTTGCTGTGTTATGCTCTGTTATGCTGTAGACATTTCAAGGTTAAAGGTTAAAAACTGTTTTATGGTTCTTCGATATTAAAATAGGATTTCTTTTGTGGCCGACCCAAAGTATCGTAGTTAAATTATTTTTGTCTCAGAGAATTTCAGGCCAGTCTCAAGAGTAATTTGCCAATAATATTCAGTGGACATTAATTTTACAAATAGATATTGAATGATTTCAGTTGACTGATTTTGTTGGGTTTGACAAATTTTTAAACCAAATACTTTGTTGATGTTAAATTAAAATCTGATGAATAAAATGTTTAATGAATAATATAGCAAATTAAACACGCTCTGTAATTTTTAAAAAGTTACAAAAATCGTAACAAGAAAGTGACTAATTTGGCGAATCAAATTTGGAATGTGGACATATTAAAAATTCTCATGTTGCTTCTGAACTGTTCGGCTTCTCTTGAGCATAAATACGGTGGACTGTCTGAGATGTTGCTTATTAGTAGAGCACTAAACAAGACAACACCCGCCTGATGGAAAAGAGGCCAAAATAAAACTTTTGTAATCAATTTGCATTAATTAGCGTTGTATTTGAAACGGACTCTTTTGCAATAAAAAGATGGCTGGTTCAACAGGTCTTTTTGTGTATCGTTCTATCAGTATCCGTTTCTGCGTTAGATTATTTCTCCCTGCCTTTAATACGCAGATGATAGACATTGGGGAGCAGCTAACAGTGCCGCCAGAGTTCACGAAGAAAGAGCGTAAGACGGGCATGTGGTGGCGCCACCTGGTGGCGGGCGGCATGGCGGGCGCCGTGTCAAGGACGTGTACGGCGCCGCTAGACCGCATCAAGATCATGTTCCAAGTCAGTATGATGTGTTGTAGTGTCGTAGTTTGGGAGTGGGCGGTAGGAACTTTGGAGGGAGAGCTGGATAAGATTAGGGGCATTTTGAATGGGATGTAAGTCCGTCCTGAGCTCGGAAATCAAAATTTCAGAAGGTATTAAGTTAATATTAAACAGAAAAGTGCATCTTAACCTGCACCATTGTTTTTTCTACGTTCCGGTAAAACATGCTTATGAAAACAGATAACAGGACCGATTACGTCACGGAGAGTGAAATTAAACATGAGGATGCAAGAAATTGTAATAAAAAAATTTAAAAAATTGCAAAATTACTAGAGTTGTAGTTTTGGTATTTTTATGGTGTTTAGAGGGTGTGGGGAGTTTCGTGTGGGCTCTCAAGGCCTCTCAGTGACCTTTGTGCAGCCTTGATCTTCACACCTCACTGCGTGTTATTGCCTTTTGACTTTAGACAGTAGAACTATCAATATGATGCTGAGGTTCGCGCCAAATAAAGCTCATGCATGGGCTTAAGTGGCAAAATTTCAATATCCGTTCTTGTATAAAATGCAAATTAAGAGGAGGATCAACTAGATGTACCAAAGTATGTCTCCGTCAGAACTGGTGGGCTCCCAGTCCCAACCGTTTCAGGCTGGTTAGTTGGCATGGCTTCGGAGAACGATGAGACGGAAATGCATTGTCCGAATTCCGTAAACGATGGGGGATCGGTAAGTACTGATTTATTGCTGGTGTGTAGGTGCACGGGACGACGCAGAGTAACCTGGGTGTGGTGGGCGCCCTCAAGCAGATGATACAGGAGGGCGGGGCCAAGTCACTGTGGAGGGGCAACGGCACCAACGTGCTTAAGATCGCGCCCGAGTCGGCCATCAAGTTTGCTGCTTACGAACAGGTGCGAATTTGTACGGGGAAGGAGGGGGCAGCTAAGTATTGAGTGCTTCTTGGGGGGGGGGGGGATATTTTACTTTTACTTTCCTGATAGTACACCTGGCATAACAGAATTACGTAAAAATCTGTCGTCAGTCAGTTAGATAGTAAAGTATGATTCATAATGGCTTCTGTATATTCATAGTTCAAAGAAAGTTTAAGAAAAAAATTAATTTAATTAGAACTGTTGTTGTAATTTTTTTTATGATATGCGAAAGTAAGACCTTGAAGTGTATCCAATGACTCACATTTTTACGGTGCCTTGCTTTATTCGATGAAACAGTTAAAGAAGGCCCTGGTTGGTGATAAGCCAATAGGCGTTGTGGAAAGATTCGCTGCGGGATCGACGGCTGGGGCATTCGCACAGACATGTATATATCCGCTAGAGGTCGGTCGCGTGTTCGTGCTGTGTCGCCGCTTGTCGTTGCGTGATGAAAGCTTTACTCAGTGTCAGTAATAAAAAAATTAGCAATGAAGAAATGCTGATTATAATAAAAATCAAAACAATTAAATAAATATGTTAATGGAAAATGATGTAGAATTCTCAAGCTGTAAACACCAATGACAGCCATCCATATTTAAGTATTAAAAAAAAGTAAAACAGCGTCAGCATAGGAACTTTTTTATTGTACTTCGAGGGATGTTCTTGACAGAATCACATGGTAAAAATAACAGAGAGTTGTAATAGGACTGAGTTGCTGAGGTGCACGTGATTGTCGTGTTCTTGTGACTCATCGTCCGGAATAAATTAATTTAAAAAATAGTACCTGTCCCCCAAAGCATGAATTAAGAGACGCAGATTTTCACAGTTGTATGTTTTTTACGGCGTATGTTTACACGGCGTGTATTTTCACGGTATATGTTTTCACGACGTATGTTTTCACGGTATATCTTTTCAAGCGTATGTTTTCACGGCGTATGCTTTCACAGGTTATTAAGACGCGTCTGGCCGTCTCAAAGACCGGTCAGTACAAGGGAATTTTGGACTGCGGCATGAAGATTTTCCAGAGGGAGGGCGCCAAGGCACTGTTCAAGGGCTACATCCCGAACTTGATTGGTATCATTCCCTATGCAGGCATAGATTTGAGTATATATGAGGTGAGCAAATGCATAGTTTACCAACAGGTTAGTTCACAGTAGTTTTGTGATTCTGTTGAGGTGGTACGAGAGTGGAGTAAAACAGTTGAGAGCATTCTGGATAGTAAAATTAAGATTCACTTTAAGTGTCAGTTTAAATTACATCAGGTCGAAAATAGCGAAGATAATTCATAAGTATAAAGCGTGGTGCGTGATTGTTCCAGACCTTGAAAACAATGTACGTGAAGAGAAATCCGGAGAATCCGGATCCCGGCGTGATGACGTTGCTGGCGTGTGGCACGGTGAGCAGCACTTGCGGCCAGCTGTGCAGCTATCCCCTAGCTCTCGTGCGGACGCGGCTTCAAGCTCAAGGTACTAGCTGCCCCGTTCATGTCATGCATGCAGCTTCAAGCTCAAGGTACTAGGTGCCCATTCATATCCAGTTGTTCTCACGCTCGTGCGTACGCGGCTTCAACCTTATGGTACTAGCTGCCCCGTTCATACCAATACACAACACTCCCCTGGCGCTCGTGCGGACGCGGCTTCAAGCTTAAGGTGCTAACTGCCACGTTCAGGTGTTGGGTCAACTCGGCCCCCCTGCCAAGGAGGCCCCTTGCCAACTCGGCACTTTTTGGTCAAGTCGGCCCCACTAACTCAGCCCCTCATGAAAGTCAAGTCGGCCCCTCAGTCCTTTTTAAGTCGGCCCTATTACATATACTTTTCAAACTTAAAATACGAAAGTCAATGATCAGTGACTAAATGTAATTGAAAATTACAGGGTTTTTTCGTGTCTCATCTCGGTTGATCACAAGTATGCAGATTTACTGTGATGAAAATACTCCGTACTCATCACACACAAAATGCAATTAGTGATTACAGGACTTGTCGGTGTTTAGTCTCAGTCATCACAAATAAATTATCTCCGTTATCACAAATATATGTTGTGCCTCACCACGACCTCAGCTGCAATTAGAGTTCACAATTGCTCGATTGGTTTTGGTATGAGTAAATAAAAAAATCGGCTACCTGAGAGGAGTGGATAAGGCTTTTACATTTAGTATTTTACACACCACAATTTGCTTGTTAAGTCGCAGATATCGTCCGGGTCGTCAGTAACTTGTAATATACTCGGATTTAGTGGTAAAATGGAAGAAAAAAAACAAGGCTATAGCCTATAATTTATAATTTATAAATCGTTGGAAATTTATCAAAATATATATACACAACAAAATGAAGTGAATAATTTGTCAACAGAAAAAGTTTACGCGCCGTCGACCTAGACTCAGACTTAAAATTCAAAATTAAATACATAGCTTTTAAATGTCAGGTTGAACGTAGTCTTCGTGCTTGAAAGAAGTGTATAAAATACAATGCGGCAGCGCCACCAGCTTACACGGCACTATAGTCTTTAGTGAAAAATTTGATAAATAAATATCATAGCAAAGGTTGCAGTACCGAATATGGTGTGTAGAATGATGTGCTAATTGTGGATAAAGTACGTTTTAAATTCTGTTATTGTAAGTGTATTGTTTTTCCAATAAAAACAAATAAAGTAGAATTACCCCATATGTTTTATCTGAAAAACACAAGCACCAAAAATAAGGGGGGGGGGGCGACTTTTGTTAATAAGGGATCGACTTGACTTTCACGAGGGGCCGAGTTGACCTGTAAGAGGGCCGAGTGGGGGCCGACTTGACTTTCACCAGGGGCCGAGTTGGTAGGGGCCGACTTGGCAAGGGGCCGAGTTGACCCAAGACCCCCCGTTCATAGCCATACATCACAGATAGCCGCTAACGCGCGTGGGCATGCACCTTCAGGCGCATGGTATCGGCTGCCCCGCATCCCCCAGCGGCTACGCACTCAAGATACTAACTGTTGCGCCCACGCTGGAACTTCAGATTCGCACTAGGATTCTGTGAAATTATATTTGTAATTATATTCCTCAGTTGTGCTACGCTTTTCTTATGCAGTGAAGTACAACCAAATTATGAACTCATTTTTAGATGCATTGTATTTAAAAATTTATAAACGTGAGTATTAATTAATCAACTTGTTTCTAAAAATGAACCCATGCACTGAGTCAGATACTCTGTGTGTCAGTCCCGGAATATACAGCTGCTGGACTGACGATGTTGTCAAAAAATAGTCAGGAATGTATAAATATAAATGCATAAATACTGAAAGATGTCACTTATGTTTGCAGTTACTGCTGAAGCAAGCGTTGGCTTTGTGGGCATGCTGGGAAATATCGTGAAGACCGAAGGCTTTACGGGCTTGTATAGGGGCATCCTGCCCAACTTCCTCAAAGTCTTGCCTGCCGTCAGTATCAGTTATGTCGTGTACGAGAGGGCCAAAAGGCAACTTGGTGTGCAGAAATAGGCTCTGTTATGTCAAATGTTTATGTCTTATGCCTCGTGGCACAGATGTCCGCTGGGCAGTTAAGTTAAGAGCAAGTTTGGGCAAGTTTCTCCTGGCGTGACGATGTTTTTGGTGATATAATTTTATAAAAATTTAACTAAATTATTTACGATATATTTGATAATTTAAATGGACTTTTATTTGTTAAATAATATACCACGGTAATATGAAACATAGAATATCATCTTGTCGCCATAATTCTCCTAGCCGGCCGATCTTACCAAATTGTAGCGCCATCTATTGATTTAATATCTCTGCAAGTTGATGGCAGCTCTGTGCCACCGTACACTGCCCTCGTAGGATTCCATGGAAACGAACACTGATTGATTTATTGAGTCTGTTGGTGTGATGCGTTGTAAGAATGATAACATACGATTATTGTAGGTAATGTTATGTAATTTTTTTACGGTTACAGTGTAGAGTAGCTTTCGCTAGATGAGCGGATTGTTATGATTGTTATGTGTATCTTAGAACCTTAGTTCATGTGTGGCATTAAAAGGCGCAATGATTTTGTAGGTATCGTGTAGAATGGTGTAGTGTCTAGTTGTTTTTGTGGGGTTCAGTGTGAGGTAGAGCTGGATTATTGCACTGCTTTTGGTGCGAGGAGGGAAATCTTGCTAAGCGGAGCTTCCTTTATATGCAGGTATTCGCTTAGTGTGATATAGTTTTAGCTTTATAAGGTGTTTTGAGTCTACAGGCGAATGCGAACACATGTAGTCAAATGTAGTTACATCTGTACCGTATTTTGAGTGCAAAACTAACGTAAAACTTGCCGAAACTCAAGGAGGAAAACTAAACGTTGTTACACTTGGGAAATTTCACTTTCCTAGTGTCATTAGGTTCGTATTGGAAAACGATTATCTTTCTTTCTGCAAGTGGCTTCTGTGGATCTCATAAAAAAAAAAAAACGCGACTAGCTGAAAATTCGAAATTTTACATGAGTGTTGGGGGTATATCCATTCAGGCGCAGGGTGAAATTTGAGGCAAAAGATGCCTTAAATGTTGTGTTCTGTCGATTATTTTACACCGTACATTTGCGATAACACAGCAGGGATCGGCCTTGGCTAGCGGAACAGCAAACGGTGTGTACTTACATTAGGAGACAATGTATGTTTTGTGCGGAGTGTTGCAGGAAGTAAGAAAACTGCGGGTTATTGGAAGCAAGGCAGGAATACATAAAAGGCTACTGTAGTGCGGTTTGTCGCCGATTCTTAACTCACCCTCTCCCTCCTCTTTTTGGCTCGGTTCGGAATGCTTGAATGTATTCACCCACAGATTCTTGGCTCGGTTTGGAATGCTTGAATATATTCACCCGCAGATTTTTTTACAGATACATCAGAGCACTTTTCGAGTTGCCAAACTTAAAGTGTTCTTTCAAGTGACTTATTTTTCCGTAATATTCTTTCAGATAAATCGCTCTGATAGGAGCGGTGTTTCTGAATTAAGCAGCTTTTTTTTGGAGGGGGCGGTCTGTATTCCTTGCGGTCTTCAGCCAAACATCACTATCACTTTAAGGACTGATAGTCCCTTCCCCTCCCCAGTTTAGTTTATTGCACAGATTTTATAATTCGCATTAATCCGTTAAAGGCTTTGATCTATAAAAATGTCAACAGTGTATAAACTTTTATACATTTCCAAGGGTATCATTTCGCTTAGACGAAGCAAAGTGCCACTCCAGTTACATATTGCTCTGTTAAAAATAGTAAGAAAACCTTTATTGTGTTGTGCAAGGAATAAGCCATGAAATTATGATGAAATCATTTATGTTTAATTAAGAGTGAATTATGCTGCATGGTTCTATTATAGAAGGAATGGTAGGTCTGATCTTTGAAAAATGAACAAATCCAAGCTTTTTTCACGATTTTGTTTTAAAAAATCTCACCGCAGGTCTCAGGGATCGGAGATTCACCATGCTTGCGTCGATTGATTGATGATGTGAATATTAAGATACATACGAAATCCACCGTTACTGTATTTGAATAGACGATTTGAACTGAAGGTTAAGTGTGGATTCTTGTCAGTGGCAAAATGTTTCTTGTTGAATAATGGCCTTCACATTGTAGAATCTGAAGAATTGGCCGTGTGTTTTTGTGGGAAATGTTTTTTGTTTAAATTTATGTGTGTTTATAGTTTCGTAAATGTGATAGTGTACTTCGGGTTCGTGCTTAAAGCGAGTTATTACAAACAGAAGTTTCGTGACTATTTGTCGTATAAAGAAGTGACACAGTTGTCATTTTATAGTAGTGCGTGATAACTGGAGGGTTGTGCTTCAGGCCCCATCCATGGCTGCTGAATCCTGTAAAAACTGAGTTTTGAATAACGCCACACTTCTATTGGTCATGATTTCGTGCCCGCCTGTTTAAGCAGGATAACTAATGTACACCGATACGACGGCCTTTTCCTTATTCTGTCAAAGGCAGACTCAGGAATTGTTCCCCGCCATTATGTCAGCCCTTCTTATCACGGGCTAGGTATTATAGCTAAAAACATTTATTTATGGGTACAGAGAATACAGTGTACACAATATGGTCGTTGAAACAAGTCTCATGAAACTAACAGACACCGTTTTGCGTGTCATTCCTGTCGATGTGTCCCGATTTTTAGATTTTAGAGACACTGCTTGTTTTGTTAAATTCCTGCGTTTCTTAGAACCCATGTGATTTGTTTTTGAGGTCAGTGCTGGGAAGCTAGCAGTGGATGCTCCAAGCGAGTCTGCGTTCTACGTGATCAGCACTTTTATTCTCTCGAGTCAGTGCTAGTGCCGGAGTGTCAGGTCTTGGAATTTTTGAGTCAGTATCTAGTATTTACGAGACCATTCTTTGTACTTTTAACTAAGTCTGTTATTTGGGAGTCAGTGCTTCATACTTGGGAGTGCTTTGTCCAGCCATGCTGTAGGCTATTTATACGTTGCTGTATTTTTGTTCCTTACATATATATATTTACTTTTTTTACGATTGCGGATTCAGACTGTAAAATGTTTTAAGTTATTGGACATTGATGTAGTTTTAAATGCAAGCGTTAACCTTGTGTGTGTTTTCGAAAAAAACCTTCGCAACCATCTGATTTCTTTTCTTTAAAATAATCTATTTTTACATTGTTTATTTTTTCACGGTTCCTTTACTCTTTTTGCCACAAAAACCATATGCATTCTTGACTTCATGTTTAGATTTTTCTGATTAACTAGATCTGTTGAATTGCTGTGAAATAACTCATATATGCATGTAATTGATGACCCACTCGAACAAATCACGGAAGTGTCCAGTCGCTGAACAAAAATAGACATTCAGTTTGAAAGAATGAAACCGACGTTGTCCATTTCACCGAGACCAAATGCAATTCACATCTTAGATAAGTCACTAAAGAACTGTTGTTCATTTTTATGTTACTATGCTGCATAAATTCTGCGTGTTTTGCAGAGCAGAGTATAAGGAGCTGTGCGGCGGACGTTGCCTGGGGTTTCAGTGATTTGGATAGCTCTGTAAATTATTAGATCTTCCTTGTTTTTGTAAATGTCTTTAGTGTGTATTGTGATTTTTCACTGAGGATATTTTAGATAGACTGTTGAATTTATTATTTATCAAAGTAGATTAAAGTATTTCATACCGTTCACTAGTTATTTTCCTTACTTTTTTGGTGTAAAATAGTCAGGATTTTTCCCAGAATAAAATGGAAAATCTCGTTTCGTGTTTTATTTGAGGGCCATCCATAAAGTACGCACGCCAAAATATGTCAATTTTTGACTTCCCTCCACCCCTCCCCCCTCCCCCTGTAGGCAATATGTTTGTTATATTGGAAAAATTATCAATTTGCTTTAAAAACTACAATGCCAATTAATCAGTGACAAAATTGAAAGCATACATGTTAACATACATTAAAATGTGAACAAGACAATCGTAGATTGCACATCCCCCGCCGCGCCGTATGGTCACTGAGAAGAACAAGGTACCCTAAGTTAAACGACTAAATCCAAACATTTCAAAAGTCCATAACTTTGACATTTTTCGATGAAATCAAAAATTAACCTGACATTGCAAAACTACATTATATATTCTTTCATTCCTCAAGGTATGGTATGCCTGCGATCAACGGTTACGGAGATATTGCTTGGACAAAAGTGATAACAGACGGACGGACATGAGGCGTTTCTGTATCCTCCGCCTCCGCCGGGACGGCGGGGGATAATAAAATAGCCATTGCACTAGAAAGAGTGTAATATTTAGTTTGTAAATCGATATATCAGGTTATTAATTACATAAAAATATCTTTGAGATATGTGAGTACGTACTTTACGGATGACCCCTTTGTGAAACGTTGCTTTAAATTTGGCAGTACACGGTGATCACAAAGAACATGAAATGTCGTCAAGTTCACTGGTGAAGTGAGAATTTCAACAGAGGTGAAACCTATTCGATGTCTCGATGTGATGTCACGCTTAGGATTTCGTTTTATAACAGGGAACCATCATCGCGGCATCGTCCAAATTTGCTATGCTAAATCCTGTCGGGCCTTGGCGGTATTGTGAGTTTTGGCATCGGGTGACGTCATCGATGTCAGGACACCTTAACACCTGGCGCAAGTGGTGTATCCACCCGATGTATAACCCCGCCAGGTTGAAACCTCTCTGCATTTCAATAATTACCGTGTCACTTAATGTGTGTGATGACGTCACGTAACTAAAAGCGTTTCAACTTTTGTTCATAAAAGTGTACCAGTTTTAGGACCGCAGATCATCACTGACAGCTTTACACCATGGTAACTATGTCAACCATTTATAACATTAAAATCCTCAAAATGAACATCGTTGATAGATTCTCTACAGCACACCGCCAAACATCAGCCAAGCCTCAGCTATCGTACCAGTCGAAAAATCAACGGAATAGCAGTGTAAAGCTCCAGGAGTTACACTATGGCCATCATAATATTCTCGGACCATTCGCCGTATAGCTTAGATAACAGATATGGGCATTTGCTATTTTATTATTTAAGCACAGTGCAAAAACCTGGTTCAAATTTTTCTGGGGCGTACGACTTTTCTCTGTGTGCTGAAGATATTACGCAAGCTTAACGAGATTTGGGAGGCGACAGACGCTTCCGAAAGCTTTTGTGCCACTCTCACTTTTCTCAGCCAAGTGAAATTAACGTCGTTTTGTTATTCAATGGTCAACTACTATTCTGGCTGCTGACGGAGTTCTGATAACCCGCATTCGCATCCCCATTCAAAAATATTGTGCAACAAAAGAAGGAACGCAATTTATAGATAACACAGCACTTTTTCCCATTTATTCAACAATCAATAAATTCACAGTAGAAATACCAGAACATTTTCTTACAGCCCAGAGAAAGATTCCAGTATCAGGCGACTGACCAAAAAACTGTCCAGAAATTAACAGTGGGCCTTCAGAAGAAAATACGGTTTAATTTTCTGTTGCAAATTCTAATAGGACTGTGCATAATGATACCCAGAAGAATAGCACGAAGTGAATAGTGACAGATCTTTAAAACAATTTGTATGGAAAGTGACACGGATAACAAATTGATCTAATGTCACTTAAAGACTGGATTGAATAAATAAAGAGTTTCTGGTAACGCAAGCATGTACCATTTCCGTCTTTCTTCACCATTCATATTTACACATCATTTCTGCATGCATTTTTTTTTTAAATTAAATTTATGCTTTTTGTTCCTAATCCCTTTTTTTAAAATATGTTTTGTATAAATTTTTATTGTGACATCACAACGCAGCAGTGACGTCACAATGGCGTGGCAGCTAGCCGACGGCTGACGCCAATACTTCGGTGGCGGCTTCGTCCGTACTGCGCACGTTGATCTGCATGGTGACGCCATCACCCATGGCGAGCTTGGCTCGCACCAGGACATCGTGTCCGCCTGCAACAGTCAATCGCCGGACAACCCGTTACGACTGCTCCATAAGAGTCCAGTCTACCTATCTCAGATTGCATATTACGCCTTAACAATAACCTCAAAAACACGACAAACCAATGACTTAAAACGTAGCAAGTAAATAAAATCTGAGCATTATTTACACGAATCCAAACATCTGTTAAAATCAACGGCAAGTTTTGAAGAAAACAACCATATCATTTGACTTGTAGTAACGGATTGTAACATGATTCCCGAGTAATGGGCTATACAATCATTACGACCCTTCTAACAATTACCAAGCACAGAAAGTTAGAATAGACTTTACTTTGCCCAATACACTGAGAATTACATTTGATTATGTCAACAGCACCAGCAGTGGAAACCCCAAATGCACCCACCCAACCGGAAATACGTAAGACCAGGGAACAACAACAGGGCGGAGTACACACCTCTATAGACGCCGGCTAGGTATAAAGTGTGTGAACTTTTGCCCTCGGGCACTTTATCAGACCGCTCACACGGCTGCATGCCCATTAACTGCACTATACTTTTCACTGCCTCTGTTCAATCAAAAACATAAATAAAGCATTATTTAAAGATGCACGACAACACAAGTATTACAACAACGTGCATTGAAACACTTATGTATCCTGCAAAAGTATCACATTTCTTTTTTTCCCCTTTTTTTTTAAAAGACCGGATAAGTCTCTTCTGTATTAAATTTTATCAATTTCCACTGATCAATATAACGGTTTTAACTCCATTCCGTCTAGTTCCGTTCCGTTATGGAATAATGCACAGTGTCAGTTGAATTTGCATGTTTAATTTTAACTGCAAAGCAATGGCCCAACATCCGGGACCTCGAACAGTAAGGACACACCGTTAAATACTACCACGGCTTCGAGTGTCACCCCTTCCCCCCTCCCCCTCCCCGCCCCCCCCCCCCCCCACACATAAACATCCACACACGTACCTTCTAATGTTTTCATGGACGACAGAGCATAGGTTTCCTCTTGCTCGTTGTCTCCGCCCACCTCCTCCCAGGCCGCGCCAAATGTGGGCACCATCACCTTTTGTACATGGTCGGCCACTGTTAGCTCTAAATCTTCCAGCTGTTATCATGAAAAGAAAGAAATACGACAGAACTGTATTGAAATCTACATGGAATTACTAATACCCGCTTTCGATCTAAATGTGGTTCTATAAAACTCGTTTTCACTCCCCAAACAGCTGCTAGAAACCTTCATTCATGATTTGTGTTTTTGTTTTGATCAATCAACGCCATACTCGTACATCTATCGCTAAGTGGTCATTTTTCCCGTATGTTTATTTCACGAACTATTCTGCTAAAGCCTTTCAAATTGCCCGGGCACGTGGCCATCGTGTTCGTAGCCATCGTCATTCTCCGCGGTGTGGCGGAGAGGGGGAGGGGGCGAGAGGAGAGGGGTGATGATGTCTCACCATGTACTCGTCCGCTTCGCCCGTGCTGTGCCGGAGGGGGGAGGGGAGGGGGCGGGAGGAGAGGGGTGATGATATCCGGAGGGAGGGAGGGGAGGAGGAGGGAGGGGAGTGGTGATGATGTCCCGGAGGGGGGGGGGGGGGGGGGGGGGGAGGAGGAGAGGTGTGATGATGTCTCACCATGTACTCGTCCTCGTAGCCCGCCTCGCCCGTGGTGTGCCGGAGGGGGGAGGAGAGGGGGGAGAGGGGTGATGATGTCCCGGAGGGGGGAGGGGAGGGGGGCGGGAGGGGAGGGGTGATGATGTCTCACCATGCACTCGTCCTCGTAGCCCTCGTCGTCCGCCTCGCCCATGGTGTGCCGGAGGGGGGGAGGGGAGGGGGGCGCGAGGAGAGGGGTGATGTTCCGGAGGGGGGAGGGCAGGGGGGCGGGAGGAGAGGGGGTGGAATGTCTCACCATGTACTCGTCCTCGTAGCCCTCGTCGTCCGCCTCGCCTGTGTTCGGATCACAGTCTTTTACTATAAATTTCAGCGTGCACGTGAATGTTGACGACACGGCTACAGGGTCATCCGGTAGCTTCACTAATGTGTACGTTGTGCCTGAAACAAAGCCGTAACTCCCCGAGTTATTTCAAGCTTCTTTCTTCTTAATAACGGTTGGGAACTGTTTGAAATAGTTTCTCTCTTTTTTTCTTTTTACTGGTGTATATTTTATTCCACAATTGTGACGGGTTCACTAACTGTACAAAGCCCCAGCGGGAGAACTCACCCGGTCGGTCGTACGGTAACACGGGTATAGGCACTGTACGTATGACTTCAAACTCCTCTGCACTTTCCATGTGCACTGTGACATTTTCCAGAATTTGATCGTTCAGTGTATTCGTACAATCGAACTGTAAAATACAAAGCAATATGACCAAAAAAAAAAAAATGTTTCAATTCTTACAAAAAAGCAAAAAAAAAACAGGTTTTATTGACAGTAGCACATAAAACAGGGAGAAAAAAAACTAGAATACGCTTACTTTTGCACATTTCATATCAATGTTGATTTTCACAGGAAGTCGACGTACAATCGACATGCCCCTTCAATAAATACGTGACTACTTCCACAACATGTGGATCACATAAAGCGGGGACGAGGGGGGGGGGGGGGGCAAGGAGGGGGGTAAGAAAGACCGTCACCTGGAATACGACGTGGTGCGGGAACGTGTGCTTGACGCAGCGTACGACGTACTCCGTCTCCGACTCGGTGAGCTCGATCGGCAGGTGCGACGACTTGAATAAGTTGCCAACATTGGCTAATTCCGGCACCGCAGCCAGTTGTTCTGCAGACACAGACATGTCAAAGTTGTTTTCTAGATTTTGAATGAGGGCTTTTGATATGCATAACATCAATATACACCAATACAGCACTTTCATATTCCGAAAAGTAAAAGAAATATATATTAAGAATTGCAGCAAGCCAGACAGTTCGCATTTCTTGAATTCTAAAATAGATCTTGGGGTTACTTGCTACTAGTAGTTACGTAACTAGGTAAAACTAATCACATAATTACTTGTGGTACAAGCCACAGCTTACCTGCGTAAATGTCCAGTCTTGAAGCAGCTGCTTTCTCTGTCGACTTGGTGGACACAGGTATCTCTCCAGCTGCAGCTGCCGCAGCTGTTAACGAGAAAAAGTTCATTTTTTTTAGTTTAACTTCAAGCTATCAACCACCCAATCCCCCCCCCCCCCCAAAGAAAAGGAACATCCCTAACGTACGTAACCGTCGGACATCAGTCCCAACCCTTCATGCTGATAGGTCTGCATTTGGATCAAAGGGTAAAACAGAGCAAAACTTCTTTATACTAAACACCTATATGCTGTTTCTCTTATCTGTATTTTATTGTGGTATTCTGAGAATAAACCACATTCGAATCTGAACATTTAAATACAAAAATAAATAAAGTAAAACCTCTTTATACTAAACACATTCCGGACCTTGCCGTTTCACTAATCAGAAACTGTTCACAGTAAGAAAATTAACAGAGGTTATTCTGCATGAAGTCAGAGCGAGTTTCGGCCACTTTGCTTTTGCTAGCACTTTGCGTGTGAGACAGGACGTGGCCCACTCACCAGCCTTCTGGTCTTTGAGCGGCTGTGTGTCCAAGGGCACCGTCTTCAGGTCGAATGGCTTCTCTGACGGCTCCAGTGTGTAGTGATGCAACGCCCTCTCCAGGCCGATGATTGACACTTGTAAACCTGCCATGGAACGCACGCGCATTTTGTATGGCTTTGTCGTTTTTGGAATAAAATCATATCTTTTAAGACACGTCAAACTTCACCCATTTCTCAGTTATCAAAATACGCGCATTGATGTACATAACAAAACATAAATACAACTGTTTGCTGTACATAATAAAACATTCATTTTAAATGGGCTAAACCACAGAACCCGCTTTTAATATTGTTGTGTGATTAGCTGTGCAATGGTTACTTATATACGGGCCTCGTCAACAACAGCTCGAAGACTATGCGTCCCAGGAACAGCCATCGAAATTATGAGTTCTGAAATCCTCACGTTTCCATGCTAGACGTGCTGTAAAAACAATTACGTTCCATGGAAGTAAAGGGTTTATGATTTTGGGTCCTGTTCACAAACACTTATATATATATATATATGTCGTCATCACCACTACGGACCATTGAGGATGTAGGCCGAGTTGAGGGCTTTCTGTCTCTCCAGCAGCACGTTGAGATAAAACGTGGCCCTGTCCCTCACCTCATCGTCACTGTCCAGCTGTGACCTGTCAACAGGCGTCAAACACATGTCAATTCGCGTCAACACACGTCAAAACGGAAAAGTTTATCACTGGAGTGGAAAATTTCCATGGAAACTCAGAATACATCACAGATTGTTCATTCCGCTGGCACAAATATAAGCTCTTTTTTTAACAACAGATGAACGATGACTGCGCTGGGTTTTATGACGTCACAACAGCGTGAAGAAACTGACCTCTGCAGGAGAACAAGGATGCTGGGCAGCAGTTCCTCACAGTGAGCTCCAAACTTTGCCAGGGCCGTCACCGCCGCTAATGACGTAACAATACAGCATTAGGACATGTGCTACACAACAGGTTTATCTAAGGAATTTTTAAAGACGTCGTCCATTTCCAAATTAACCCATCCGAAATTTCGCCTTTACTTTGAATGTGCAGTTATTTAAATATGCACTAGCATCTTGTTTTGCAAAATAAAAAAAAAAGCAAACAAACAAACATCGGAACACCTGTCTATAATTTGCGATGTCTGAATTATCCGGGAAAAGGTCGAGACGCTTTTTATAACCAGAATATAATCACTATCTTAACCATTTTCAGTGCTTGGCCCAGCAAAACACACCAACTAGCCTTCATTCATAGGGCGGTAAGCTGTCTCACAGTTCTACTCGGCATATAGTGTGTTATACACCATATGAATGACAGTACTGTGTACTAATGTTGTCCACCGTCATCCACTGTACAGCCAACTAACATGACTATTGTGGTAGCTGGGGGACACATGTCACCACATATTATCTTGGGTTAACTTGTGCCAGCCTTTCCCTTTCTTTTCATCAAATTCTTTTACGAAAGAAAAATAACGTATTTCACACTGTAAAATTTTGCTATATCTGATGCATTTTTACAAGTATCCACGAGTCCGGTCAAATCCACTAGCAATATGAGACCTGTTCAAACGCAGCGTGGCCCAAGTAAAGACCCGCTCATCCGTCCGGATCCACTCACCCGCATTGTCCCACTGCCCAGTGTGGACCGACTCACTCGGAATCCCACTGCGGACCCACTCACCCGCCCTATCCCACCCCCCGTGCGGACCCACTCACGCTCCCCGCCCCCCTCACCAGAGTGGGGATTCCACTCCCCAGAGCCGACACACTCACCCGCACTGTCCCACCCCCAGTGCGGACCCACTCACCCGCCCTGACCCACTCATCCGCTCTGACCCGCCCACCCGCCCGACCTCGCTCACCCGCCCTGACCCCACTCACCAGAGCGGACCCGCCCACCCGCGCTCACCCGCCCTGACCCCACTCCGACCCCGCCCTGACCCACTGACCGGCGCGGACAGCAGCATTCTCGAGGATGACACGGTTGTAGATGAAGCGGATGTACTTGGACGGCTGTGGCGTCTTCGGACCCTCCTTGCCGAGCAGGTGCAGGATCTTGGTGGCCAGCACGGTGTGCTCGCAGTCCTCGATGAACTCGCACAGGTGCGCCAGGCCCGTCTCCTTCGCCTCTGGGTTGTCCTCCAGGATGCAGATGATCGTGTCCACGATGCCCTTCTTGTAGTCAAAGCCACCCTACCACAAGTACGTCCACAGTGTATTTGCGGTATACCATATACAGGGTTGAGATTTGGTAAAATTTTCTGGCCGCCCTCTGGGCGACCAACTTTAAAAAGTTAGTCGCCCGGCACAAACGTTAGTCGCAGAGCGCAATTTTTGCAAATTTGTCTAGCCCGCCTCACATGACAAAACAACAACAAATAGGTGTCTTAAGTATCCATAATTTGTAGTTATTTGAAATTTATTTCAAATGTGAAAATCGCACTGAAAGCAAAATTTATACAAAAGCCATTTTCACGTAAAATGGTGTTTAAAATAATGAACAGTATTTACCTGAAAATACTTAGAAAAAAAGTTAGTCGCCCCTCGGGCGACTAACTCGAAAAAGCTAGTCGCCCGAGCCAAAAGTTGGTCGCCACGGGCGACCGCGAAATCTCAACCCTGCATATACATACTTAATTGCCTTTTACCCAAGCATTATGACTACCGCTTGCTTGTGCACACTAGAACTTTCTTTTAAAAAGTTAACGCCCCCTCTGCCGAATACTTAAGCTATAATTCAACAACAAAAACATCTCGAGCTACATCAAGCTACATCAAGCTACATCATAGTATCACAAAGCCTCTTCCTTATAAAACTCAGCGTTCGCAATATAATGAAAGTCCACTCTGACCGTACCTCATCTCTGAGCATGGAGGCCAGGAAGTTGAGCATGACGCCATGTTTTCTTGGAAACTTCTCGCACAGAGACCTGTCGGCAATAAAGTGCTTTACTTATTTCCCTGCGTGCACACTGTGTCTCAAGAACTTCAGGCAACCATGTTAATGTCAAGCCAAATGTCTCCTCTACGGCATCCATTGTTATAGCAATCATTTTAAACGCTAGAAACTTTCAGATCAGATTGTAAGTAGATATTTTATTACACATGCCACATCCTACTAAAAATGCAGATATATATATGCAGGCTGACAGGTACAAGCGAGGACTGAGAGACATATAGAGGGGCTGGGATTGACACATGCATTGACAGGTATACACGAAGGATTAGAGACTTACACGGGAGCTGAGGCGAAGACATGACACTGACACATGTACTAGCTGACAGACACATACTTGATTCATAAACATAAACAGGGACTGACAGGCACACACCGAGACTGGCAGACACAAATGGAGACTGACAGACACAAATGGAGACTGGCAGACACACATCGGGAATGACAGACACACCTGGAGACCGACCCACACACCCGGTAACTGACAACCATACGAAGACTGACAGACACACATGGGGACTGATGGACACACATAGAAAGTGACACATAAGGGGACTCACTTGATCGCGTGGACGACGACGATCTTAAACTCGTCAGAAATCTCGGACATGAAGGTAGAGATTTGCTTCATCAGCCTGTCCACACTGCTCTCACTTCCGGTCTAAGGACATAAACAATGAGCGATTGGTCATGCAGTTCACAAGTTCTTCGCTGTTAGTACAAAGGACCTGACTGAACAAAATATCAACTCCTTGACACTTGTACCTTTCCACTTAAAGAATAGATATCATTTTGTTGTGAATTACAGTCGGTGTCACTCCCGGTCAACGGCAGTCTTACCTTCAGCAGCGTCGTGATGGCCAGGGTGGCAATGCTTCTGTTCACGTCCGTGATGAGATTCTCAAGGTCAAGGTTACAGGCTGTCACCGCCGCGGGGTGCTTCATGGCAACCTATATCACCAAAATAAAAACAGCATTATCGTGCCGTCAATGTGTCCGATTTTTACTAACAATATTCTGGTTCTCAATGCTACTTTGACCCCCAACCCCTCCCCTCATTTATGAAACTGAAACAAAATCCGAAGTTTTATCGGTACAAAGAATTAACCATTCAGGACTTTCTTATGGAAAGAACTTGAACGGGTTCTTAGCATTTAAAGGGGACAAGTCAGGTTGGGGGCAGGGGCGGGGCTTTCAAAAAATTTCTCCTTCGAAATCGCAGGTTTGCCTCAATTCAACAATTAAACAAAATTCGTGCAGGGTTGGGATGAAAAAATAACTTATGACCCAGATCCAAACGAACACCGTCCTTATTCACACAAACGACTAAATAGCGCACCTTATTGAGGGTCCTGGCGGCAGCAAACCTGAGCGTGGGCTTGGGCGAGCTACAGAAGAGCTGCAGCACGGACACGGCCGGCGCCAACTCCTTGGCCGTCGTGTTGCGCATGCTCACGATGGCGTGCGCCGCCTCGTAGATGACCATCTCGCTCTTGTGCCGTAGACAGCTCTCGATGAAGTCGAACATGGGGCTGTCGGTGCCGGCGTCCTCCTCCTCCAGCAACTTGCAGGCGATGCGGATGAGCAGGCAGTTGGCGTATGGAGACTTGAGGGAATGGCGAGAGAACTTGCTCACCAGCTTGGTGACGGCCAGGCGATCGGCCTTACGGATATGGTACAGAAGGCCCAGGGCGTGGTACTGCACCTGTCGAGCCAACCACACCAGACTGTTCATAGTTCTCTCCAGAGAAGTCATATACTGAAGGTCCCAACCAGAACCAACCAAAACAAATCTTAATTGAGTGGGGAAGGGGTCTTATTTTAAAGGCCCATTCATACTGGCAGAAAATCACAAAGAAAAGCGGCCGAAGGTAATTTCAATTAAGAGGCGGTGTAGCTGTGTACTGTATGCTGAAATACGACATTCTGTGTTAGTCCAAGATATAACCACAGGGGTCCGTCAGTTTGTTTAGATGCAGTGCCAACAAAAAGTCTAACTCAAGTTCAAAATCGGATGCAACCAAAAGAGGTCAACAATAATTATTAATAACACTATCTACAGCGATCTGGGAGTAAACGCTTGCTTGACAGCGGAATGGGCGTAGGCGTGACTTACCATGATGCTGTCGCTGTTCACAGCCTCCTGGGCCTCGTTCACCCACCGCTTCACCACGTCAGAGCTTGTCTTTGCCAGGTGCTGCAAAAGTAACACACGACAACTGCCTTACACGATAGCGGGTGCCAGAACATACACCTCATTGTTGCTATAAATGCCAAGATGCTAACAACAACAGGATAACAGTGGGAAACCAGTAGGCATAAAATGTTGTATTTCACTTCTACATTTAATTTCGATATTCTCGTGCTGTTACAAATTACTAAATTACGTTTGTCCGCAGAATAATTGCATTTTACATCTAAATATCCTTTATGCTGAAATTACCACTTAAGAACTGCCCAACATTAACTGTACCCAGTGAAAACCAAGAAGTGTGTGGTGTAGGTTCGGCGTGGAGGGAGATACAGATTAGGCAGGCTAGTGTGTGTGCTGCTATAGGTGCGGTGGGAGTCACAGAGAGTAACCTCGTGAGGGCGGCGATGTGGCTAGCGGGGGGAGGGGGGCGCTGTACGGCGGGGGGGGGGGGGGTGGGGCACAGACTTACGAGCGAGCTGGTGAGGGTCGCGCTGTGGGGGGGGGGGGGGCACAGACTTACGAGCGAGCTGGTGAGGGTCGCGCTGTGAGGGGGGGGGGGGGCACAGGCTTACGAGCGAGCTGGTGAGGGCGGCGCTGTGAGGGGGGGGGGGGGCACAGACTTACGAGCGAGCTGGTGAGGGCCGCGCTGTGAGGGGGGGGGACACAGACTTACGAGCGAGCTGGTGAGGGTCGCGCTGTGCGGGGGGGGGGGGGGGGCACAGACTTACGAGCGAGCTTGTGAGGGCCGCGCTGTGCGAAGGGGGGGGCAAAGACTTACGAGCGAGCTGGTGAGGGCGGCGCTGTGCGGGGGGGGGACACAGACTTACGAGCGAGCTGGTGAGGACCGCGCTGTGCGGGGGGGGGGACACAGACTTACGAGCGAGCTGGTGAGGACCGCGCTGTGCGGGGGGGGGGGGGACACAGACTTACGAGCGAGCTGGTGAGGGTCGCGCTGTGCGGGGGGGGGGGGGCACAGACTTACGAGCGAGCTGGTGAGGGCGGCACTCGACACGGCGTGTACTTTATCCACGATGGCTTGCTTCATCAGGCGCTCAATGCCCTGCAGCATCGTGCTCTACAACATCAATCATACAGACTCACCATCACGTTTTACCCTCGGAGGGCATTACCATTACGTCTTACCCTCCGAGGATATTGTGTGTTATGCTCCACCCATAATTCAATCATGCGTTACCCTCTGATTCGTAAGTCAATCATGTGTTATCCCAGATACATCGTACTATTTTGTGTTACTAGGAATTTGTGACATAACTACATGTTACCCCGAACACATGGAGTCACATGTTACCCTCGATATATGAAGCCACGGGGTTTCCCTCATGTAGTCGAAACATGAAGCAGCAAGACGTTCCCACTAGCGTATACAATCATGTGTTACCCTTAAAATACGAATGGTTCTTTTTCTCTCACGTATTCATTCATGTAGTTACCCTCAAACAGTACATGCAGTGTAACGTTAATGGTCAAAACAATGTTATTCTTACATCAGTGATCCTGCAGAGTGCCCTGATCGAAGGTCCCCTAAACTGGTCCTCCTAAAACGCAACAAGAGAGCTTAAATGTCACTGTATGTGCATAGAAAGGTAACCAGTACAGACATGTACCCTGCCGTCAGCCGAAAGAAAATTAGCCAATGCTAGAGCAAGTCGCAGATGGTGAGTAATCCACCCATATATATGTTACAGGGAATCTGTAAAACCAGCGAATCTATAGATTCGCTGAAAATTTCAGCGAATCTGTAGATTCGCTGACTCACTTAGCGAATCTGTAGATTCGCTGAAAATTTTCAGCGAATCTACAGATTCGCTGGTTTTTCACCTTTAAAATTATACAGATTCGCTGAAATTGCCTGACCAGTCATCTTTACCGACAGGATTACTTGTGTTGGGTGATACTTGAAATTTAATTGTTTTTATGTGACTTCTTTACTCCAGAGGTGTTTAACACACCTTTTTCTTGTTTTTTTTTTTTTTTTTTTTTTTTGGGTGGCGGAGGAATGGAATATATTGCAGTCGGAACTTGTAAAATTACATATATTTTTATTTAACTGGCTTTAAAATGCAATGTTGAAATGAGAATTTCTAGCCTCAAATGAAAAACAATTTTGGAAAGTTCGAAAATAGTTGCTCTCAATATTCACAAATGCTTAAATTAAGCCTCTCTGTGTTATCGCCCTTCATAAAAGTGAACACAGCAAATCTTAATACTATTGGTTCCAAATAAATTTCAATCATTACTCCACTTCTGAGTATCATTCAGATTGCCATTAGCCAAATTGCAATTATTTTTCCGGGAGTGCAAAACAAAAATCTCTTCACCTTCGGGTGATATAAATTGTAAATGAATTACGGTACGCTTATTAAATCTCTTAATTTTCGATGCTCCGCATACTAAAAGTTTAATTTTTTTTTGTTGGTTTTTTTTTTTTTTTTTTTGTTTTTGTTTTTTTTTTTGTTTTTTTTTTGAATGGGATATATTGCAGTCGGAACTTTAAAATTACACATGTTTTTATTTAACTAGCTTTAAAATACATTGTTGAAATGCGAATTTCTAGTCTCAGATGAAAAACTGTACTGGAAAACGTTCGAAAATGGTTGCTATCAATATTCACAAAGGCTTAAATTAAGTTTCTCTCTCTGTGTTATCGTCTTTCATGAAAGTGATCACAGCAAATCTTTATACTATTGTTTCCAAATGAATTGCAATCATTACTCCCCTTCTAAGTATCATTATCCGCCGGGGACGGATATAGTTTTCACTCTGTCCTCTGTCTGTCTGTGCACTTTCAGTCTAACGCGCCTAGAGCATTTATTAGTGGATGGATTCGTTTGAAATTTTACCCAGGGGTGGTTCCAACCCTTGTGCAGTGCAGTGATCAGGAATTTTTGAAATACAACAGAAATTGAGAAAATGGAAAAATGTTAAAAAAAATACAAAAATTTTGCCCAAACTCCGGCGGTTTCATGCTTCTCGAGCATCTAGTTCAAACTGCCATTAGCCAAATTGCAGGATTACTTGTGTTGGGTTATATTTGAGATTTAATTGCTTTGATGTAACTCATTTCATCTAGCTGAGGTTTTTTAGTCATTTGCTGAAAATGCAGCATTTATATGCTATCACACCGGATTAAAGTTTCTATTCGTTGAAGTCGTATTATCAATTTCTGTTAAATTAAACTTTTAGTATGCGGAGCATCGAAAATTAAGAGATTTAATAAGCGTACCGTAATTCATTTACAATTTATATCACCCGAAGGTGAAGAGATTTTTGTTTTGCACTCCCGGAAAAATAATTGCAATTTGGCTAATGGCAATCTGAATGATACTCAGAAGTGGAGTAATGATTGAAATTTATTTGGAACCAATAGTATTAAGATTTGCTGTGTTCACTTTTATGAAGGGCGATAACACAGAGAGGCTTAATTTAAGCATTTGTGAATATTGAGAGCAACTATTTTCGAACTTTCCAAAATTGTTTTTCATTTGAGGCTAGAAATTCTCATTTCAACATTGCATTTTAAAGCCAGTTAAATAAAAATATATGTAATTTTACAAGTTCCGACTGCAATATATTCCATTCCTCCGCCACCCAAAAAAAAAAAAAAAAAAAAAAACAAGAAAAAGGTGTGTTAAACACCTCTGGAGTAAAGAAGTCACATAAAAACAATTAAATTTCAAGTATCACCCAACACAAGTAATCCTGTCGGTAAAGATGACTGGTCAGGCAATTTCAGCGAATCTGTATAATTTTAAAGGTGAAAAACCAGCGAATCTGTAGATTCGCTGAAAATTTTCAGCGAATCTACAGATTCGCTAAGTGAGTCAGCGAATCTACAGATTCGCTGAAATTTTCAGCGAATCTATAGATTCGCTGGTTTTACAGATTCCCTGTAACATATATATGGTGTCTCGGTTCCTCAGACATCTTAATGTTTTACTGTCTGTTTTGCTGAATGTTTTACTTTTAATGCTTAATCTGTATAGCTCGTATGTTATATTTCTTACGCTGGCCATATTTCACAAGCTGACCGCAACAGAAGAGGTTATACCTTGCCGGTCATGTCCTTGGTGAGACTGCTCGTAACGATGATGACATCCTCGGAGATGTTAGCCATTTCCTTGATGCAGAGGTACACCATACGACGCAGCGTAATCTGACAAAAAGGTTATGTTACAGGGTCTGATTACACGCGCTTCGAAAAAAAAGACATTGCCACGTGGGTGTGCTTTGCTAAATAACAAAGCAAATATTGTCGCACTTTTAAACGCTATAAGCGATGGGTGATGTGGTCACAGCAGAAATACGATTATGCTGAATTCACGCAAAGTTAATGTCATTAATTTTTATCTTTTTTTTTGGGGGGGGGGGCAGTTTTAACTCATTTAGTTGATGAGAATTTCTCATAGGTCTTCACTGACTGACTGAACTCACATCTTTTGACTGAAATAGCTTCGTCATGGCGAAGAACGTTTCCGTGGCCTCTGTAGTACCGATGTGCTCCCCCTACAAGACAAACATTTCGTACACAACATCATATTCTCTCTTTTTTCTGGTCTAAGCTACACTAATTTCCGATCAAATATTCATTTTTTTTACTGCGGCACAACATTATATTCTCTCTTTTTTCCTGGTCTAGCTTTTTAATTTTTTCAAGCCCAAATAATTATTTCGCTTCAAAACATAACAACAATTATATAATATTTTTCACTTCAAATTGCCTTAACATCAGGGTAAAAGAAACCATGCTACCACCGATGAAAATTAACACTTTTACCTATTTCAACTGTTAATATTTGTTTCTACCAGTCACATCCTTTTTAAATACCATGTCAAATCAATATTACCTGATTGATAAGGTACAACACTTTCGTCAAAATGTGGCAGCATTTTCTCACGTTGATCGGTGTCTCATTAAAGGTTCTAGCCTTGACACACCAATGAAATAAATTAACACATAAAAAACAGGAATTTATCTACAAATATAGGGAAAGGAAACATCTAATTCAGAAATCAGACAAAATATAATTTAAATTGCACCGAATGTATGATCTACTTAACACTAACCGCTGTTCTTTTACACGATCGAATTTATTTTTCCATCACAATGTTATTAATCTGTTTAAATAAAAGGAAAAAAAATACGTAACCACCCCCCCCCCCCTCCCCAGGGTCAAGGAACGTCTGCCATTTAAGAACAACCTAATTAGCCCTTTTCTTACATTATAATCCACGTGTTTATTACGGGCTCCTTCTGACCACAAAGGTTTTCTAGACACGGAGATTTTACTGGATGTGAACATTTAAAGCTTAATTATTTAACTAAAAGTCGCATACCTCTTGCAGAACTGAACTTTTTTCAAGGTTGGTGAAGGGATTGCCACCTACATATGACAGAGAAAAATAAGCTTTTATAAATGACGCACCGTATTTGCAATTATAATGTATCACACGTAATAGAACGGAGTTTAAAGTAATATCTAATTGTTCCAATTTTTGACAAGTAGACTGGTGACAAAACTGGCAGTTCATGAAAATTTTGCGTTTTCGCTTGTATTATCGTAAGCGAACGGAGAACACATGAAGTATTAACAGTATTAATCCTCCTCCTTCTCGTCCAAAGAAGCCTTTTCTTGAAGCTAAACAACTGGATACAGCTGACTAAATTGCCACCCACCTCCTGAAGTCTTTGACAACAAAATTAAAATTTGCCGTTAGGTGACATTTCTTTTAAAGAAAATACGTAAGAAGACTCAGTAATAAGTGCTTCTGAGTGATTCCCGTGCTTCTCGATAATCTCGTCGGTGCCAACCAATAAAAGCACGCATTTACGTTGGTCAAACTTGGAACTCCACCAGTACATCTTAGTATCTAAATTGGTGACTTACTGAAGTCATTCACTGAGGGTTTACCGACCTTCAACCAATGCGATGTTTATGAACATGACAAGCAAATGAATGCGAAAAAATACCAAAATACATCACCACAATATTACGCAGTTTTTCCCAGTTGACCGCACTGGTTGTTGAAAGTGTAAATTAGCGGGCTCTCTGACAAACCGACTAGCAAACTCTGTAGTAGGTATTGTAGCAGGCGACAGATACGACTCTGGACTACAGAAGCAGCAGCCACGTACTACTCTGGAGTAGGTAATGACAAGGGCACGAAACATGACTGATAAGTGGGTGGTGTGGTACTAATCCCTACCCATACGCAATTTAGTCGTATTTATACTATAATGTCACTCTTTTATTGTGCAATCAACTAAGCTTGGGGAGTTTGTCAATCTCATATCTTACAAAATGTATTTCCTTTGACTTTGTTTTAAAAACTGGCAAAAAACAACAATTGTTACGTCTGACATTTGGGACGAATTATCCGAGTACTCGTTACTTCGTACTTTTCCCTAGGAACCAATAGGTCCTAAACTTGGGACCGACGAATTTGGTACGAATTAACCGGGGGTACGAATTAACCGAGGACGAATTAACGAGGTGCTACTGTATTGGTTCTTGACTAAAATATTTCCAAGCCGCCAGTGTCCCCTCGTTTTCATCGTTTGCTCCTCCTTCCGTTTACAAAGTACACGAACTGTTGGTCTACAATTTGTCTACAATCCTGTAGGCTCGTCTATAGATGCTGGAAAAATTGAACATCAACGTGCACTACAGCAACAAAGCTTTTTTTCAGTGAGTAGTGTTTCAACTTATTTTAGCCCAGATCGGTTCCACTATACGTCATTTTATCCGATTCTGGATGGTGTTCACAACAGGCAGGTTTTACTGTTCGTTCTTCTATCCGGGAATCGAAGGTGGTCACGACAGGAAGGTTTTACTGTAATTCTTTTTATCCGATTCTGGAAAGTGGTCACTAAAGCAGGTTTTACTTTACGTCTTTTATCTGGGTATGAAGGTTGATGGTCACATCAAATATTCCCCATTAACTGGGATTTTTTTTTTTTTTTGCCTGCCGACTAACTCCCAACCCCTTCTTATGTAAGTAAGACTCTGAACGTCACTCTATTCACGGTATTGGCTGTACACAAAGTATAGTTACATCCATAATGTATATGTTACAGGGAATCCGTGAAATTGGGGATTTCATGAAATCCCTAGTGGATTCGTGTAATAACTTGCTCAATCAATTTCGATGTTTTATTGAGAATTTTCATGTTTGCAAAGTCGTATTTTACCGAAATTAATAGTAGATTTTGAATTAATATAGTCAAAGCACTCGATTGCCAAATATCAATCATGAGATACTTCAGTACCTGAATTTAGCGATATTTTTATCCTATGTAACTTATGTCACATTTCACGCCAAATTCTGTTATTTTGGATGGTAATGTTATAAATTCCAATTCCTTTCGATGTGAAAAAGGTATACACAGTTTTGAGGAACCACTAATTAGCCTTCCTGAATGGATAATTTTTCAAAACAGTTTTATAATCAATATGAGCTTATTCATAACATGAGTTCCCTAGGGATTTCATGAAATCCCTAATTACACAGATTCCCTGTAGCATATACATTGTCTCATAACAGAAAGCCATCCTTTATAACTCTGCAATAGATGGGGAAGTGGTGGGAAGGAAATTTTTTTTCTTTTTGGCTTACCGCCGCTCCCTACCATCTCATGTAAGTATGGCTCTGAACGCACCCCTAGCCCTTCTGCCCATTTCTCGGTAGTCACATCCATAATGTATACACTGTCCGTGTACATTCGCACTGGCCACAAAGCAACAGAAAAGCATCCTTTATAACTGAGCATTAACGTCATACCACGTCACGCGTTGCCCAACATGAGTAAAAAATTCCAGCAACCAGCAGTCACACCCAAGGCATAATCCCACCAAGTTTGAAGCTGATGTAACTTTTCGCTCGACAGTTATCGTATCAACTAAGTCTAGCGTCCACAACCCAAGGTGACGTCATGTGGCGTCATAGGACGCACTGTACGAAATACACTATTCGTTCTGAAGTTATAGCGATGACGCACTTTCCACCTTTTGACGTCACATGATCCGACTGATCGTTCGACAGTTATTCTGTTAAAGTCTAGCGCCCAAAACACGTTGTGTTATATAAACCACATACATTATGACTGTCCTACTACCAATCCCATGTGACATATGTCCTCCGGTAATGACAGCTCCCTTTAGCCACACACAACAGTAATTTGTTATGAACTTCGCTGTCCTGAGGTATCATCCCACTTTGCCTTTAAGAATCCCGTCACGTTTAATTTTGTTATTTGGTGTCTTTACACCATTTCTTTATACGTGTATTCTAGCACCAACAAGCGGCTCGCCACCGAGAGGTCGGCTTGCCGTTTCAATTCCTTCTATGACAGCCAACTGAACTCGCTTTGAGAGCACCGCTGTGGCGACAATGTGCGAGACCAACAAGTATTTTAATAGCGTTAGCTGACGACCCTCAAATACCAAGAGAATTATATACAACCTCCGGTCCCCTTTCTTAAAACATTGAAATAACCACAAATCTCCCGACATAATTACCATTTGCTTACATACATGAAAAAAGTGATAATTTAGCCACTGTCCACTACAAACTTTTGAATTGTTATTTCAAAAATCATGGAAGAAATTAAAAGTGAAATACTGCCATTGTACAAAATAAAATTATTCCTAATTCTGCATCTATCAATTTTTAGAGTATACATTTTACAAATAATAAACAACTCCTTTATTAAAATATTTGGTCATTTGACAGATTGTAACCCAGTGTTAAGAAATACTCCAAATACATTACAGACTGAACAATTTTAGTTGACATGCAAAAAAAAAATCTGAATATGCGAGATGAAACCGAGGCGACAAAGGAATATTTACGAGTTGATCCAAAATTGGATGTGTTTCGTCAGCAAATGTACCTAGCATTTCACATTCCAGAAAAAAACTACAGCAGTGTACACAGCCCACATATTCCCCACAGGCCCAGCTGGTGCATTTTCCTTGAACGAACCTGGCCCATTTACAATACCGTTCTGTTTGTTCCCATAGAAGCTACATACCAAGTTTCATGAAAATCCTTGCAGCAGTTTTAAGTTATCGTGTCAACAAGCTGTTGATGACAGATCGACAGACACACGGTCGATTGCATATATCTACGACAAGTGACACACTGTAACTCCTAATTATTGAGTGCAACACAACATTTTCTGAATGCGATAAATATTTACATTTCGGAAAAATTCTCAATTTCTGCGTTTTTACCTTAAAAATAATTTTAAAATGTCAATGCATTTGCAAAGGAGCTTTTGAAATCCGTATTCAACTGATATTTCAGGTCTTTGTTGAATATCTTGATAACAATATCTTATTAACTATTGGCTAATTTTATTGCCTACTGGCAAATTTTCCCTTGTTTAATTTGATCTACAGTATACTTATACTGTTATAGATTTTGGGAGAACATAAATGCTTGCACCCGTTGCAGCAGTACCCTCAAACAAACCGAAGCAACCAATCAGCTGACTGCCCATTTCTTAATGCATCAGTTATAACAATAAAACAGAAGAAATCTCTTGTTTTTAACAATGAAGCATGTAGATGATGTCCTAATATATATGTCTATTACACCTGACATGTTTCACAAAATTTCGTTTGCTCTCTCTACATTGTGGTATCACCCATAAGTTCAATTTTACCTTTCGACTGACTTTATCTCGCAGACATCGCAGGTTGTAACCACCTTTGTAAATGTATTGTGAATGAACTTTAGTAAATGTTCGAATGACAGGGACTGGTATGCACGAGACGTGCCTCAGAAAATATGAAGGTGGCTCCTATTAGCGAAACTATGGAAATTGTGGCAGTATTATTATTGGCGAAATCATAAGCCAAACCATACTTTGGGCGTTTCGAATAAAAAGCACAAAACTTCTAGCGTTTCGAATTCACACTAAACGGGTAAAAGTAACGAAATGATAGAGCCATTTTGCCTAAATGTCAAATTCCTCTTGCACCAAAGAGCAATTGTGGTTTGATAACCCGGATGTTATTTTAAAAATTTATTTTAAGCTTTAACAAATAGTTCTCAGTCTCAATTTCTTCTATGTACAATTAGTATGTACTGTTTGTACCATATTTCTTCTACTGCTCCTTTTACCTTTTCAGTGTTGCCACGCCCTTTCAAGCTAAAAGCAGGACGCTGTCCTGCCAAAAGCAGGACGATTGTTTAAAAAAAGGACAAAAGCAGGACGCAATTTTTTAGTTTAAAAAGTGACTTAACTCAATATAATCACGTATGTGCCAGGACACGAAGGGAAACTGCATTTAATTCTGGAGTTCAAAAATTAAAACTTTACTTACAATTTTCATGACGACGGGAATGCAAAGGTTAAAAAGAGTAAAAACCGATAACCATAAAGATTTCTTTGGTTTTTCGCCGAAAAATTCGCCGATTTTTTGCCAATCACTAAACATTCATAGACAGGTAATATTACTGCCGTTACTTGCAATTTCAAGACAGTAATGCCATTTTACTGGGGTTAGTTCAGAATTTATGAAATTTCGTTTTTTTAGATTTTAGCCAAAATTTTCGCCAATCACCAAAAATCGTACCAGTACGGGTAGGTAGGAAGGTCTGCAAATTTTACGTAAAATTTCAAGACTTGGACTATTTTCCTGGAGACCGTCAAGATTTTACCCAAAATTTGTTGGGTTTTCGCCAATTTTTGGCGAATTGCCAAAATAAGTAATAGCCAGATAGGTATCAACGCCTCCTACCTTCATCTAAAATTTCAAGACAGTATGATTATTTTCCAGCAGTTAAGATTTTACTGAAAATTTGTTGTTTTTTTTTTTTTTTTTGCCAGAACTTTCGCCAATTTTTTACCAATCATCCAAAACAAAAAGTAACAGCCAGCTAGGTAGAAACTATTCTCACTTAAAATTTCAAGACAGTAAGATTACTTTCCTAGAAGTAGAGAAGATTTTAAAACAAAATTTCGCTTTTCGCCAATATTTTTGCAAAATCGCCAAAAAAAGGTACAGCAAGGTAGGTTGTAACTCCTGTGACCTTACTTAAAATCTGAAGACAGTAAGATTGTTTTCCAGCCGTTAGTTGCGATTTTGCTTATATTTTTGGTGTTTCGCCAAAATTTTCGCCAATGTTTGGTGATTTACTAATAAAAGCAATACCTGGCTCGGTAGTATCTCCTGCTACCTTTACTTCAAATTTCTACACAGTAACACTATTTTCCAGCAGTTAGTTAGGATTTTACTTAATTTTGTTTTCGACAAAATCACCAAAAGAAGTAACACCCATGGAAGGAGTAACGCCTGCTACCTTCACTTAAAATTTCAAGACAGTAACAATACTTTCCTTGAAATAGTCAGGATTTTGCGAAAAAAGTGGTTTTTCGCCAATATTTTCGCTAATATTTGGCGAATCGCCACAAAAGTTACAGCCATATAAGTGGTAACTCCTGCTACCTTCACTTTAATTCCAACATAGCAAGACTATTTTTCAGCAGTTAGGTAAGATTTTACTAAATTTTTGTTGCTTTCACCACAAAAGTAATAGCTAGGTAGGCAGTACCTCCGGCGACGTTCACTTTAAATGTCAGCACACTAAGACTATTTTCCAGCAGTTAGTAAAGATTTTAATGTTTTTTTTTTTTCGCCAAAATCTGCACCAATTTTTGGCCACTCACCACAAAAGTAATAGCCAGGTAGGTAGTAACGCCTGGTACCTTCACTTAAAATTTCAAGACAGTAAGATTTTCGACAATTTTTGGCGAATCGCTAAAAAAGTTACAGCCAAGTAGGTGATAACTCCTGCTACCTTCACATTAAATTCCATCACGGCAAGACTATTTTTCAGCAGTTAGTAAAGATTTTACAGAAGATTTTTGCCAGTTATTGGCCACTCACCAAAAAAAGTAATAGCTAGGCAGTAGTAAGGCCTGCTAACTTCACTGAAACTTTCAAAACAGTAAGATTAATTTCCTAGAAGTATTTAAGACTTTACGAAAAGAAATTGGTTTTTCGCTAATTTTTTAGGCTATTTTTGGCGAATCGCCAAAAAAGTAATAGCCAGGTGGACACTTATGCGCCCTACCTTCCACCAAATTTCAAAACATTCAGGCTAGAATCCTGGGAGAATATACGATTTTTCAACTTAAAAGCGTTCATTCGCACATACTTTCAGCAACTGTTATAGCCCCTGCTCCTGAAAGAAGCTGGGGCTAAAAAAGAACAATAAAGAACGCTTGTAGAAAAAAGTACGCTTTCAGGCAAAAAAAGAACGATGCGAAAATAAAGACTAAATCTTTAAAAAAAAAAAAAAAAAAGAACGATCCGGCAACCCTGCTAATAGTCACGTTATGTACAAACAACGAAAAATCTAGATAGAGGCGCCAAAAAATCTGATCTTGAACTAAATAATGAACTATTCGGTTATAAAAGCAGGACAAAAGCAGGACATTTGCCCTTTTTAGCTCAAAAGCAAGACAAAAGCAGGACGTTTACCAAAAATGCGAAAAAAAACAGGACATCTGCAAAAAGCAGGACGGTGTGGCAACACTGCCTTTTCCCCGATACAAGGCAAGGAACATTCAAATTGACCAGCACATCGTAATTGGTTATTTTACAAACTCGTCTGCTGGCTGATGAAAATTATTATGACCCATAATAACAATGTAATAGTGAATAGCATGGCTTAAAGTTTGTAAATAAACATGGAACAACCACCGCAAACGCTCTCGTCACATTAAAAGAACACATTTTCAGTTTTGCCAAATACGATGTGCTGTTCAATTTTATGTTTCTCTCCTTGTACCCTTGAAATCGAAATTCTTGCGCATTTTATTCGAAACACCCAAAGTGTGATTGGGCTTATGAAAGGCTTCGTAGCTCGTTTGTAGACATATAGGAAGTAAATTCAGGAAGAGCTGACTTGGAGCTAGGGGCTGTTAGACAAAACCTAGCTCTACGAAATTGCATGCCACAGGGTTTCGACACAGATACGAGTACTCGTACTGAGTAAGTATAAGGAAGAGCTGACTCGGGGCTAACAATCTTTCACATTGATTAATTTTTATGAACACATTATAGAGGATCCCATCTACATAATTTGACATTAAACGAATGATACAAACCTTCTTCTTCTTCCTTTTTGTCTCGCTTATACATGGCGTTTTTTCTGCTCTTTCTTCGGAAAAACTCACAAACTCCACGTCACTTATCGTAGGAAGTAACTTCACTAAACGCCTTTCCGTCAAAACTGAAACATTGATCACACAGTTTCATTATTTTTGTTAAGTTATGTTTACATCTGTTCGGTGTATAGTCTGACTTCCGCTCGTAAATAAAGATGTCGCGTATCGTCAAAGTTTGGAGTTCTTTTCTTGGACTGCCGCAGTATACAAAAAATGGCGACGAGTAATTTCCGTTTTTCATGTTTCTCCTACTACACACATAATATGCCTTTGTCAACAATTTGTCGAAAAGTTGTCGAACTGACAAGAGACTGACTAATTTGCCTTGTCCATTTGACGATGCCCAATTCAACGAATTCCAATCAAAAATTTGTCAACACTTTGTCATAAATTTGTCATTAATTCGTCAGTTTACAGCTTGTCATTAATTCGTCATGCTAATAATTCGTCAATAATTCGTCAGAAACTTGTCATTTTAAACTTGTGAATTGGTCAAAAATTCGTCAAAACTTCGTCATATTGATTGACGACCCTAAACTCGTCAACCTGACGATGCCTAACTCAACAATGTAAATTTGTCAAAAATTTGTCTTTGTCACTGGCTTATCATTTTCTTGTCACATATTTGTCAAATCCTAATTTGCAGTTTGTCAATATCTTGTCACAAATTCATCAAAATATCTTTGACAAGTAATTGACGAACTATCCGAATAAAGAATATCAGAGAAAATAATTACGATTTGAAAACATTTAAATTAACACCATTGTCTAAGGACATTGTGGCCAGCCAAGTTCAAGTTAATCAAGTATAATAAGAATGTTCAGGGACATTGTTACCAGCCACAAACATTAATATCTAATTATACTAGAGTGGCCAGTGCACACCAACATCAGAATACTCGAACCTGTCAAACTGTTTTATTAGGCAGTCATTGTTTTTTATTCTTGTCAACAAAAACAAATGTTAGCCCATCCCCACCCTCTCCCCTGCCACCCTTTTCCTCCGTCTGCCTCTCCTGTTTACAAAGTTTTACAATTTTGTACTATTTCAAAATTAAGACTATTATCTTATATAAATATAAATGAATATATATATGGGATATATGGATATGTGGCTATATGTATGGGAACATGTTCAGCCATGTGGAATGTGCGACTTTAACCTGAGCTTATACTCTACGTCTTTTTTATCCGGATCTGGAAGGTAATCACCGTAAAGGTTTTACTGTTAGTCTTTTTCATCTGGGTCACGACAAGCATGTCTTACTGTTTGTCTTTTCATCTGATTCCGGAAGGGGGTGGCTAAAAACAGGTTTTCCTGTACGTCTGTTTATGCCGATCTGTAAGGTTGTCGCTCGTAATGAGTTATGCCATGGTATTTTTTATCCGAAACACCTGAAAGGTGGTCGCCACATCGCCTATTCGCTATTTCATTGTTTTTGATAACCGTCACCCCCCCCCCCACTTCCATCTAATGTTGGCACGGATCTCAGCACAACACTAACCCCCTTACCTCTTTCACTGCGTGGGACCGCAACCAAAGTGTACTTACATCAGCAGAAAAAGCGGAAAAGGCACACAAAGGCATCCTTCTTACTAATGATCCATTGCGCTAATTTTTTGCGACAATTATCCAAGTACTCAACAAGTATTTTTTAAAACAAAGATTCACCTGACAACCATTCGGACTAAAATGGAAGTCAAAACAAAACTGTGGGAGAAGGAACATTTTGAAAATGCCTCGAAAAAAAATCAAAAGGCATATTTTCAAGACATTCAAAAATTTTTAATATGCCATTGATAATTTTAAAGAAGTCACGAATATCATAATGGTATTGTGACAAAGAGGATTTTTTTACTCATCTCGATAGCTGATTTTTTAATGATATATTATATCAATAAATTTCTTATTTTTTATTTATTAACTGATATTATTTATTCACTGATTTCTGAAATAACGGCTGAATTAGGTTTCTTTCTAAAAGTTTTAGAGGTGGAAGGATCGTAAGGCATGACATTCCCAGGGCAGTCCTTTCACATCAAATTCGTCAGGTTGACGAACTTGCGACAAGTTTCCGATAATTTTATGACAAGTTGCTGACAAGTTTTGCAGTATTGTAATATGTAATATATTGAACATGGCGGTTTACTTACGAACGCATAAGCTGCAGATTTTGATATTTATACCATCAGTTGTTATTTTGATAGTTATACCATCAGGTTTTGCTATATTAAACATTAAAATAATCGAATCCATTCACCCTGTTTGATTATATACCAGTAAGTACTCAGTAGACATTATTCATTACAACACTGGGCGATAATACAATTTTCACAAATTTCACAAGCATTTTACAAACATCACAACTTATTTCAAAACATGCAGAGAATATGATGTGTTCACTTACATCATGGTTTATCCATTAAACATGTTTTTAAGACGTGACAATTTGAAACTTCTCGTAATTTTAATTAAAACCTAAGAAATCTCAAAAAGGATGCCCGCGTGTTTTCACTTGTTTTGAAAAGGATGTGACGTCATGGTGACGCAATACTTGACAAATTTGTGACAAGTTTCTGACAAGATAGCGACAAGTGTTTGTCAATGTGTGACGAGGCATTGGTCAGAAACTCGTCAAGACCCTGACGAGGTCAAACTTGTCAAACTGACAATAAACTGACTAGTTCTTGACAAACTACTGACAAAGTGTGACGAGGCAAAATTATGTGTGTACTCTGTTGATATAGTGGTGGTGATGACCTGTTGTCGTTTCCATTAACGTCGAATTCTGATCTGCGAGTGTTGACCATGGCTACTTTGATTGGGCGGTTGGAACCTTTTGATAAGACCGAGGGTAGATAGGATTTGTACAATGAACGTCTGAACAGTATTTCATCACCAACGATGTTGCAGACGAGAAGAAGGTTGGGGTTACACTAAGTTTGAATGGTGGTAAGACCTACACGCTTCTTCACAGCCTTTGTTCCCCAGACAAGCCACCTACCCGGACCTTTGACCAACTCGGAGCCTTGCTGCAGGAGCACCTTTATCCAAAGCCTAATATCATTGCATAAAGATATAGATTTTACAAGAGGCAGCAACATACTGGTGAGTCCGTTACCGACTATATTGGGGTACTGCAGAAGTTATCAGAATATTGCGAAATCGGCGATCGTTTGGCAGAACATCTACGCGACCAGCTAGTGTGTGGTATAAGAAGTGAAAATACTCTGAAGAGGCTACTATCAGAGAAGAATTTGAACTTCAGGAAAGCCAAGGAACAAGCGATTGCAATGGAGATGGCGGTAAAAGATGTTTCTGAGATCCAAGGAACGACAACCAGTGTGAATCGAATGCAACAGAAGACAGGAGGTCAGTAGTATAATAATGTGAGTTCGAAAACAGGAAGTGACGTCATAATGACGTATAGGTTGTTTTTGGACCCTTATGGGCGTCCGAAAACAGTGACGTCATAATGACATCATAATGACGTCATAATTTCTCTCTCTCCGCACATATCAACACAACGACAGAGTTAGCGTTCATTTCATAAGCCTCCTAGGTATTTCAATCCAGATAGCATTTTTTTTCTCTCTATCTCTATTTTTTTCACTCTCTTTCTCCTCCCCCCACACACACACACACATACCAACACCATGACACGAATAGCGCTCATTTCGTATTAGTGGGTGGCCCTTAGAAGGGCCGAAGGTTTTTTCCTGCTGCTCCCGGTCCCGGTTTAGAAGAACGCTACTAGATCTTGAACGGGTCTTGCATACTCGGTCATCTGTTGGCCGTTAAACATGAAGTGGTTCGTTCTAAGACCGCAAGTAAAGCATCTGATGCTGTACTGATGACGCAGAGCGGTATGGTACGTCCAGATAGTAGCACAATAGAGGCACATCTGATGGCCGCAGCCTGCCGCCACTACCTTGTCGGGGCTTATCATGCATCCGCAGCCAATGCAGACATCCAGGTCTTGTTGGAGAAAGTATCTGCCCCAGGCTGGATACTCTTCCACTTCTAATCGGGAGGGAATCGCCTCTCCCAGCGTGATGGATCTGAAGTAAGCATGGCGGTAGCGGCCATCTTCGATTTCTCGTAACTGTTCTTCCAGCGTGACCATTCTATTAAAAAAGACTGGAATGCAAAGCACCGTGGCGTGAGCCGGGTTCGGCAGCAGGTGAAAGAAGAAAATGCGTGAAGGCTGGTTCACTGGCGGCGTCACAGGTAGATGGACTTCCATGATGTCACTCAGAGTCAGCGCATCGTTGATTGCAGCGAACAACTCCATCTTGAACGTTGAAAGCGATTAGCGATTGTGAAACTGAACTGAAATGGCTAGCAATTATAAACCAACCCCCTTGGGTTCTCATGGGAACCCTCCTGGGTTCTCATGGCCCCACTGGGTTCTCATGGGAACCCCCTCGGGGTTACTCTATCTATACCATTGTCAGAATATGAGTTAAGGGTTTTTAGAAAGGGTCAGAATATAAGTGTCGGAATATAGGTTGAGGTGTGCGAGTCCAGTGACTTTGAGTCTCGGTCGGTTGGTTAAGTTTGATTTGTGGGAGTTCCGTAAAACCGAGATCTTGTCGGGCGGGGTATGCTTGGGATGATGTTCTACTTTTGTAATAAAGCCCGATAGGACAGTGACGATCAGTTTAGGATTTGGGGGGATCTTGATCCAGTGAACACGATGGAGCTAGTTTTAAGTTTGTTTGATGTCGTTTAGTTAGATTTTGGGTCATCTAAAATTTTACTTATTTATCAAGTATACCGGTTATCTCCACGAGTCGATATCGAAATTTCAAGTTTCACATAGCGTTGTGTAGAACGCGCCAAGATTGTGCACCTGGCAGTATTTTTGTGTTTAAAAATTTTCATATTGTTGGATTTTATGACGAGTGAAATTTTTGTGCTACCTAGCACAAACTTTGCGTGTAATTTTCAAGTATTTATAAATGCCAGAGATCATAACCGACAAAACCTTTTTGTAGACGAGTTTGTGGTCTTCCCAAAAACATCACTTTTTGGCCCATATGTCACTTATAACATATGTTTTTGGGCAGCTATTTTCTGATTGGTTCTAAGTTTAGGCGGGAAGTTCTTCGATTGGTTACATATTTAATGAGCAGCGGCTGTATCGCCAGCGTGTATATAAGGAGCGCGTCAGCTGCACCAGCAGCAGTCAGTATTCTCGTGGCCTGGGAGCCGGACGCTCGGTGCGAGAATTTCGCGTTATTTCACGTTATTTGTGCGTTATTGCAAGGCAAAAGGGAAGAATCGGAAGGATAAATATTAGAATCGATATTAAAGTTATACATTTAAGATAAATCATTCGTTAGCAAGGATATTTGTATTGTTCAGTTTGATTTAGTGGAATTACGCATAATAAACGCTAATCAAGGTATGACTCTTTATTGACTTGAGATAAACTTGCGAAGTAAATCGAGAACAGACAGTAAACTGTAAAATACAACCTTCGAGTGATACTTAGGTCCGACTCTTGAAGATATTAAAGCCTTTAAGCACGGTTCACCTAGTGACAGACTCAAATCAGTGTTAGTCGCACCTGTGACAGCAAGCCATAGGCACCTCAAGCAGTGGATCAGCACGTACACTCACAATACCGTGACAATTGGGGGCCAAGCCGGGATTTTATCTGCGTCGAGGTGAGACGTCATGGAGTCCGACTTACGAACACTGATCGAGCTTGGAACGAAACTAGGATTTAAGGATGAAGAACTGCGACGGTTTGTTGAGGCCGAACAGCAGAAGGCAGCTGAACGGGAGCGCGTTGCTCACGAACGTGAACAAAGAGCACAGGAGAGAGAAGACCGCCAACGCGAACAGGAGAGACGTTTTCAACTCGAAAAGATGGCTGCGGAACTTCGACTTGCAGAAGCTAGAGCAGCTGAACCAGCTGGAGGCGGCGAGCAGAATCCGGTTCGGAACACAGGAAGTAACCGACCGAAGCTACCGAAGTTCGACGAGAAGGTTGATGATATCGATGCTTTTCTGGAAAGGTTCGAGCGTTTTGCGACGAGTCAAGAGTGGCCGCGTGATACGTGGACGATCAGCCTCAGCGCTATACTGACGGGTAAGGCGCTAGAAGTGTACAGCAGCATGCCGATTGAGACAGCAAGTGATTACGAGACATTAAAGAAAAACATTCTCCGGAGATATCAGATGACGGCAGAGGGATTTCGTTCAAAGTTCCGGGAACTTCGGGCCGAAAAGGACGAATCGGCGAGACAATACGCTGCGCGACAGAGCCGTTTCTTTAACAGGTGGGTCGAAATGGCAGGAATTGCAAAGACGTTTGAAGGACTTCGCGACCTGTTGTTACAAGAGCAGTTCATCGGTATGTGTTTTCCAGAACTGGGTCTGTTTCTACGCGAACGTGCACCGGATTCGATTGATGGTACAGTACAGTTGGCGGAACAGTTCCTGGAGGCACATGGCGGCAACATCAACCAAGGGAGGCCAAAGCCATCGCAGAATCGCACGCCACAGCAACGTAGTGCTGGTGGCCCCCGAGCGCCAAACCAGGCGCCGTCTTCTGTCGTGTGTTACAATTGCGGTAAACATGGGCATTTCGCCAGAGACTGTTTGAAGAAAGAAGGTGCCGGCCACGTTTCCGCTCAGCGACAGCAAGGTGCAAGGATGACGCGGATAGACCGTGGTCGAGGTGCAACTACCACGAAGAACTTCAAGACAGGTGCAGCTGCAGTGAAAGCGATTGTTGACAGCAATGTGAGAGACGGGCAACTCTTCCTTGCGACTGGCGACGTCATTCCTTACACTGGGGCCATATGCGACCGGATCGAGACCGTCAAGCGCCTACCGTTGTTCAGAGGCTCGGTTTCAGGACAGAGGGTTGTGGCGTTGAGAGATACCGGTTGTGATAGCGCCGTTGTGAAAGCAGATCTTGTGAAAGAAGAAGAGATGACCGGTGAGAAGAGTGGATGTGTACTCATGGATGGCACTCTTCGTACTTTTCCTATGGCTCGTGTTAGCGTCGAGACACCAGTCTACACAGGAATTCTAGATGTGATGGTGGTGAAGGATCCACCCTACGATTTGATAATAGGGAACGTCGGTAGTACTGGTGTGGCAACACCGATGCCGACAGTTGAGCCCAACAATTTCTGCAATGAGCAAGAAGAGAGCATAATGTGCAATGCTCCCCGTGATGATGGGGTCGTCACAAAATTACCCGGAGAGCCCGACAGCAACGCCGTGGACTCATGTGTGGAATGTCAAGAACGCAACGTGTCAGGTGAGGTAGCTCACGAAGAAGCAATCAAAGTAGCGGCCGTAACTACACGAGCAGAGGCTGTGAGGGAGAAGAAAGGGAAGTCACCACTCATAACGCCAGATTTGTCTGTGGACAGCACCAATCGAGATGACATCATCCGGATGCAGGAAGAAGACGAGTCCTTGAACAAACTGTATCAATATGCCAAGGATAAGACATTGTTCAAGGCGCGCAAGAGAGGAAGCTTCTGCTATGTGGTGAAGAACGGAATGCTTTTTCGTTACTTTTATGAGCTGCGGAAAGGCAACGAAGTCAAACGAAAACAGATCGTCGTGCCGAAGCCACTTAGAAGTCATATTATGTCAGTAGCGCACGAATCGATCGTAGGTGGACATCTTGGCACAAAGAAGACTGCTGATCGAATCGCACCGAATTTTCATTGGCCCGGAATCAATGGTGATGTGAAACGCTTCTGCCAATCTTGTGATGTCTGCCAGCGGACCATCCCGAAGGGCAAAGTGCGCAAGGTACCATTGGGAGAGATGCCCTTGATCGAAACGCCTTTCACAAGGGTAGCTGTCGATATAGTAGGCCCGATCGCGCCTGTTTCGGAAAGCGGAAACCGGTATATACTGACTGTTGTAGATTATGCGACGAGATACCCGGAAGCCATTCCATTGAAACGGATAGAGACTGTGTACGTAGCCGAGGCATTACTTGAAGTGTTCAGTAGAGTAGGCTTCCCGAAGGAGATACTGAGTGATCGAGGCACCCAGTTCACATCGGAGTTGATGGCGGAGTTGGCACGACTCATCTCAATGCGACAGTTTTTTACAACGCCATACAACCCCAAATGCAATGGCCTTTGTGAACGTATCAACGGGGTGTTGAAGGCTATGCTTACGAGGATGTGCACAGAGCGACCGAAAGACTGGGATAGGTATCTGCCAGCAGTCCTGTTTGCATATAGGGAGGTGCCACAGGCGAGTACGGGGTTTTCGCCGTTTGAGTTGTTGTACGGCCGGGCCGTACGTGGTCCATTGGATGTTCTCAGGGAGATATGGACGAAGGAAGATACGTCAGCAGAAATGAGGAATACTTATACGTACATCGCAGACCTCCGAAATCGTCTTGAGGACACATGTCAAATTGCACGCGAGAGTTTACTTGAGGCCCAGGGCAAGTACAAGCATCACTATGATCGAAAGACGAAAGAACGGCGATTTGAAGAGGGGCAAAGAGTTTATCTTTTGCTGCCAACTGCGCACAACAAGCTTCTGTTGCAATGGAAGGGCCCATACAAGGTTACAAAGGTTCTGAACCGCATGGACTATGAGCTAGACGTTAATGGGAAGAAGAAGATTTATCACGCTAATCTTCTGAAGAGGTGCGTGGAACGATTAGAGAAGGCCGGAGAAGATGTCGAACAGACAGGAGAGGAATCAGACATAGAAGATGCAAACGTAGCGGCATTTGCACGCATCGCTGTTATGGAGGAGATGGAAAACGATGAAATTGAGTTTGGATCAGTCGTTGAGAATCTTCCACAAACACAGCAGACCGAAACGATTGATGACATCCACATCAACCCGGATCTTCACGGGGATCAAAAGAAACAGTTGCGAGAATTACTGACAGAATTCCAGTCGATCTTCACAGATGTACCAGGGGAGACGACACTCGGAGAGCATAAGATCGAATTGACAACCCCACAACCCGTGCGCGTTAAGCCGTACCCAATGCCATATGCCAAGCAGCAGGACATAGAGAACGAAGTAAAGAAGATGCTGGATGCAGGAGTGATTGAAGAAACAGTTTCGGAATACAACTCACCGGTGGTGCTCGTAAAAAAGAAAGATGGAACGATACGATTTTGTGTAGACTACAGACGATTGAATAGCGTGACGAAGTTTGACAATCAGCCGATGGGAAATTATGAAGATATCATGGCTAAAGTGGGCAATGACAAGGTGTTTTCAAAGCTTGACTTTACCAAAGGGTACTGGCAAATACCGATGGAAGATGAATCTAAGAAGTATACAGCGTTTTCAACAACGACGGGGACTTATCAATTTCGACGCAATCCTTTTGGGTTGATGAACTCGGGAGCTGCTTTTAACCGGGTGATGAAGCGGTTACTCGACGGAATGACGAAAGTGCATAACTATGTAGATGATCTCCTGCCCCACACAAGAAATTGGGAGGGTCACCTAGACGTGTTGCGGGAGTTGTTCATACGCATCCAAAAGGCGAACCTGACCGTGCGACCCTCCAAGACATTCATAGGGTACAAAGACGTCGGTTTCACCGGACATGTGATCGGAGGTGGTACGTTGCGCATGGAAGATGAAAAAGTGCAACAGATACAGAATGCGACACGACCCAAGACAAAGAAACAAGTACGCTCATTTTTGGGACTTGCTGGGTTTTACAGGAAGTTTATCCCAAACTACGCTGCGCTGACTGCACCGTTGACAGACCTGACAAAGAAAGGCTGCCCCAACGTGGTTGAATGGAAAGAACCTCAACAACATGCGTTCGAGAAGTTAAAGGAACTCCTTACCAGTTCTCCAATTTTGAGGCTAACGGATTTACAGAAGCCGTACATTCTCCGCACAGATGCTTCGGATACGGGAATAGGGGCGGTGCTACTTCAAGAGTTCGAAGATGGTGTTTTTCCAGTCGCTTACGCCAGCCGCAAGCTGTTGGATCGGGAGAAACAATATTCCGTAATAGAACGTGAGTGCTTGGCAATAGTATTTGGAGTCACTCGATTCTCCAAGTATCTTTACGGGACACATTTCACGCTTGAGACGGACCATGCACCACTTGCTTACTTAAGGAAGGGCAAAGTTGAAAGCGGGCGATTGATGCGCTGGTCTCTATTTTTGCAAAACTATGCCTTTGACGTGAAAATAGTCAAGGGAAGCGACAACTTTGGTGCGGACTATATGAGCAGGATAGAATAGACTATAAATCATTCAGTAACAGTGGTAGAAGTTTTACCGGTTACATTGTCATATAAGCATCAATATGTTGATTTAACGTCCCACTCATATTCTTTAATATGATGGAAACACTTGAGGTGTTTTCTTGAAAGGGGGGCTGTTGTCAGAATATGAGTTAAGGGTTTTTAGAAAGGGTCAGAATATAAGTGTCGGAATATAGGTTGAGGTGTGCGAGTCCAGTGACTTTGAGTCTCGGTCGGTTGGTTAAGTTTGATTTGTGGGAGTTCCGTAAAACCGAGATCTTGTCGGGCGGGGTATGCTTGGGATGATGTTCTACTTTTGTAATAAAGCCCGATAGGACAGTGACGATCAGTTTAGGATTTGGGGGGATCTTGATCCAGTGAACACGATGGAGCTAGTTTTAAGTTTGTTTGATGTCGTTTAGTTAGATTTTGGGTCATCTAAAATTTTACTTACTTATCAAGTATACCGGTTATCTCCACGAGTCGATATCGAAATTTCAAGTTTCACATAGCGTTGTGTAGAACGCGCCAAGATTGTGCACCTGGCAGTATTTTTGTGTTTAAAAATTTTCATATTGTTGGATTTTATGACGAGTGAAATTTTTGTGCTACCTAGCACAAACTTTGCGTGTAATTTTCAAGTATTTATAAATGCCAGAGATCATAACCGACAAAACCTTTTTGTAGACGAGTTTGTGGTCTTCCCAAAAACATCACTTTTTGGCCCATATGTCACTTATAACATATGTTTTTGGGCAGCTATTTTCTGATTGGTTCTAAGTTTAGGCGGGAAGTTCTTCGATTGGTTACATATTTAATGAGCAGCGGCTGTATCGCCAGCGTGTATATAAGGAGCGCGTCAGCTGCACCAGCAGCAGTCAGTATTCTCGTGGCCTGGGAGCCGGACGCTCGGTGCGAGAATTTCGCGTTATTTCACGTTATTTGTGCGTTATTGCAAGGCAAAAGGGAAGAATCGGAAGGATAAATATTAGAATCGATATTAAAGTTATACATTTAAGATAAATCATTCGTTAGCAAGGATATTTGTATTGTTCAGTTTGATTTAGTGGAATTACGCATAATAAACGCTAATCAAGGTATGACTCTTTATTGACTTGAGATAAACTTGCGAAGTAAATCGAGAACAGACAGTAAACTGTAAAATACAACCTTCGAGTGATACTTAGGTCCGACTCTTGAAGATATTAAAGCCTTTAAGCACGGTTCACCTAGTGACAGACTCAAATCAGTGTTAGTCGCACCTGTGACAGCAAGCCATAGGCACCTCAAGCAGTGGATCAGCACGTACACTCACAATACCGTGACAACCATATACCTAAGACGTATACCATATGAGAACCCCCGGGTCCCCATGTGTGGACCCCCGGATCCCCAAATATATACCGTGTGAGAACCCCCTCCTTGGGTCACCCAATCCATATATGAGTAGTATAAAAAGGACAGTTCGTCACTCACTCAACAGTTACATTACCAAGACACCATGGAAACGTCTCTGAAAGTACCTTCAGCTAGCAACATGGAAATTGATGGCCTGTTTGGCAACAATTGCTTTTACAGATACAGTTTTAACAGCGGAAGAGAATGCTGCGTTCCTAAGTAAAATGGCACAGGCTGAAAAAGCCTTGGAGGAAGCATTAGGGGTTCCGTCACACGTGTCTACAGTGCAGCAAGAAATGCCAGCTCATGAGAGATCTGACTACCCGTTCTGGGTTGTAAATGCACTTGTAAATGGTAGCGCTAAGCCACTCAGCACAAAGTTAAAGGCGCATCTAGAGCATCTTGAGGAAGAAGAAGTGGTCATGTCAAGCGGTGACGACAATGACGATGACGACAACGATGACGACAACGACGACGATGACGACAGCGACAACGACGATGACGACGACGACAACCATCTCAAACCTAAATTTGAATTGAGCAAGACCATTCCTTTACTGAGGAAGACGTCACGCTGTTGAAACGAAACTTTCAAGCAGTGCTTCCTCTGATCGATTGCAACATTTTATGGCGTTTATGTGAAGAAGGCTTTTTCGGCCAACACACGTACATGTACCTAATGGAAGAAGTGAACACCGTCATTCAGCTTATCTACATGTTAGAAGGAAACATACAGCATCTTCCCGCGTCAGAGCCACAGTTCTCCGAAGCCATGACCCGACGTTTCGTTCAACTTATTAGAAGCCTTCATGAGAAACTTTTCTAAGACTTTGTGTTTACCAGCGCCAAAGTGTGTTTATGAGGATCACGATTCCAAATGTGCAAAGGTCATGCTACATGGTTTCAAATACAAATATGGTTTCAAGAACGTATTAAGGTGTATGATGTGATGGCCTACCTCTATGAAAAAGGACATTTTACCATGCCAGTGCTCTTTAAATGGATAGTAGGTAGTCGCAAACGACGTTTTAGTAATCGTGATGAGACAATATCTAACAGACGGTATGCCAACAGCCTTTCTTGATGGTTTCAACGAGATGACTCCGCGATTTTACAAACATCTCATGAAAACATACATGTGATGCCCATATAAAAGGAGTGAGGTGCGAAGTGAAGTCATCATTCAACGCGCAGCCATGAAGAAGACAAGCAGCTCTAAAATTAGTGCAAACTTAACCATTACTGTGGAGCATGGGCAATTTAAGGCTATTTCTTCGAATCAAACATGGAGAGAGATGGCTTGCTTTATCACCATCCTTGTGGAAGATTGTGTGTCTGAACTTAACCAGATTACGTGACATTGGCTTCAAACTGTACTTAACGCAAAAGAAATGGCTTTAAGTCATTTCATACCATGACATGCGCTATGTTAGTTTTGTGCATACATCACTGTTTGAAGGGACAGTACACAAATATTACATCAACATGAATGATGGTGAATGGGAGACATTGCTTCAGGAGATAGATAACATCAACTCAACCTTATTGCCATGGACGGAATGTCATGGCAAGAAAACTCCTATCAAGCTGCAAAAGGGCAATCGGATGAAGGTGTCAAAGCTATCCAAGAAAAGACTGGCTGAAGTTCAATTGGAGAATATGAACGTGCAAAATCAACTTGGACTTGGACCTGTGAATATTGTGGTGCTTACGGATATGCTGAGGATTATGATTGTCACTGCCACAAGTACAATTGTAAGTTGTGTGAACCAGACAACTTCTGCAGAGTAAGACTGAGAGTCATTTGTTTGTCAACCGTCAAAGTGTGCAGACGTGTTTTTTTCAACTGTTATATGGACATGAGAAACAAGGATGGATGTAGAAACGGGTTTCAATGAGAAGTATGTGGACTACATGTTAAGTGAACTGGCGCGTTTTGGATCTATTCAACAACAACTGCAACACTTTGACATTTATTGGGAACTTGCTCATTCCACGTTGAACTTGCCAAACTTACGTGAGGATTTCATGAAAGAGTGTGTGCTTTCAAACATTGACGGAGCTGAGGAGTTTGATGCGGAAGCAGCATATCACTTTGCTCGATTTGATCCAAGACTATTTGATGAAGTGAGAGAGTGGTTAATCTATATTGCAGTATTATGACAGACATTACATTGAGACAATATATTGTGCAAAAAACATATTGTGAAGAAATGTTATTAGCTGTAAAAAATTTGCATGTTTAATATGTCCTGCTTGTCAAAATGAAGAGATTTCAAAACATACTTGTCATTCTGCATGTGTCTATGCATATTAGAATGAAGCTAAATACTATATTCATTTAGATAAAGTGTTAGATAAGGCAAATCAACGTTGTGAAAAATATGGTGTAGATACTATCACATTTGATGAATTAAATAGTTGGTTAATATACATTGAAGATCAACGGACTCCAATTATTCACACTATTGTATCAATACTTGATTTGTAAGATATGTTGATTAAGTTAAAAGATATGCTGATTGAGCTGTAAAACAAAATAAAATGCAAGATATGTTGATAAAATAAAATGTAAGATATGTTGATAAAATAAAGTACAAGATATGTTGATAAAATAAAATGCAAGATATGTTGACAAAATAAAATGCAGGATATGTTAACAATTGTTGATCATTTAGTGTTAACATGTGGACGTGGAAATACTACTTAGCCAATATTTACTTTAAACCTGGTCAACCCTGGGCATTTGGTTGTCCTTACAAACTTAATCATAGATTAAAAAAACATGATCAACCAGTCACTCATTCGCAAGTAAAGAAATGATTATAGGATCCTGGAAAATCTCAGTTTCTCATAGAAGCCTATCAAGATGCTACCAGCAAAACCTCATGGCTATTTATTCATTGATTTGATTTGATAAAGTAGTGTATGAACAGGAACCAAGTCACTTGACCATTCGCAGCCAAGATGTCTAAACGTATTCAAGCTAATCAATCTTTTCTTCACTTGCTCGCACGTAGCGGGCCTAAACGATGTAAATCTTTGCTCCAACAAGCTACTAAGGATGAATTAACTAGCTTGTTTGAAATTTGTTTGAATATATTGCGAGGACATTTACCCTTAAGCTCAAAAAGGTATACCCTACGCACACTGGCAGATAAGAAGATATCACTTCGAAGAAAAAAGAAGTTGGATTCATTGGAGCTATTGCTAAAGTGGCACAACCGTTGTTAGTTCAGTTGCTGTTAAAATGAAACATACTTTGAAAATGGTCCTCATTCCTGAATATAAATATGAAATGTTGTTAGAAAAGAAGGGAAAAGATGTTGGAATCAAAATGAAAGTGAATAAGCTTTTACGTGGGAAACGAACTCGTGAATAAGCAATAGAAATGTCGCAGGTTCTGTGTCGTCATTTACGAACAATTCAGTCACAGCAACAACGACAAAAGTCTGTTACATCATCCAATGTAGAAAACTCAGAAAAGTCACAACAGTTTCTAAACCATTTTCAACCTATTTATCATGTAAAACTACACAACCTCTGGCAGAACTTAAGAAATATGGTACGAGATGGACAGCTAAAAATGAACTTGTGTTAAAAACGGGTACTGTCATTACGAATTCCAACATTATTGATTTGTTGAAAGAAGCATTGGTTGCTACAAGAAGAAAAGAACGACGAGAACCTCCACATGGTTGGAAGCAGTTTATTGAGGAAATTGTAGACGCTAATATTCCAAAAACTGTTTGTGGCAAAAAGACAACTCGTGAAGATATTACAAAAGAGATACAACAACGTCAACAAAGGTTGTTTCCAGAAGGATGTGAAACTTTTTAGCACGGATTAAAGAGTTATGGTGTTGTTGTTGTACAGAAAATCAAAATTAAAATACTATTCCTGTTAAAATTAGGTGTATCAGTGCTTGTTGTCAAGGAAAAGTAGTAGACACCAATGTAGATCATGTAGACAGCAATGTAGATCATGTAGACAGTGTGGATGACGAGTGTCAAACATGAAGTAATGTATATACACATCTAGTCTATCTACATCACACAAACGATTTAGCCGTCATGGAGTCAACAAGTTTTTACATTTTTTTACCTAGTAATGCTAGTATGAACTATTATCCTACTAATAAGGCTTCTACTTATCAAATTCGTTTACCTCGTACATTATATTTGAAAGGAAAATATGAAGTAGCCTTAGCTGAAATTCAATACCCGCACACATGGACGACAATGAGGCCAGGAATAGACTATACTCTTCATTATCGATCATCATTAGAAGCATTTTATTCAGTTACCATTCCATATGGTTACTACAGATCCACACCTGAAATATGCAGTGCAATAAATGAAGAATTACAAAAATCTATTAATGCAAACCCTATTCAGTTAAAGTATAATAAAATTAGTCGAAGAGTTTATCTTATTTTGAGAGATGATTGTGATATTGTCTTTTCTACTGGATTAGCTGAGATTTTAGGATTTATACCACATAAATGGTATAAAGAATCTGGTCCTGCTGACCATCAATCAGATGTGAAACATGGATTTTATACACTTTATGTGTACTGTAGCATTTGTGAGCCACAAGTAGTTGGAGATTATTATGTTCCTTCACTACGTTCTGTTCCCATTAAAGGGGATGATGGTGATATTAGTATGAAGAACCTCATTACGTCCCTGTAAACACATCCAAATTTGATACGATAGAAATGAATATTAAGGATGACACAGGTCATAATATTTCATTTCAAACTGGGAAAGTGATATGTAAATTTCATTTTCGACCAAAAGCATTATTAAAGCATATACACACGATCCGTCTACATATCGCAACCATTTTCTTCGTCAAGTGGATGGGGAATTACCAGGATTTAAAGGAGCGCGAATACAATATGGAGATGGTATTGGTTCAATACTTTGACCATTGGCTCGCAAAGCTATTCCACCGCTTAAGGCAGGGGCTAAAATCGTTGCACCACATCTTAAAAGGCTGCAAAAGATGTCGCGAAAGATGTTACAGGTAGAGTAGCACAACGTGTGATTGGTGATGTGTTAGGAGGACAAAAGAGAGCGCAACTGACAAAACCTGTCATAAGGCGGAAAGCAGCTAAACGGATAACATCAACAAAATATAAGAAAGATATTTTTTAAACATGTCTTTAATTCATAATCATTCTTGTGAATGTAGTCTTTCTCCATTGGAATGGTTTTACATACCACCAACACAAACCGCTGTAGAAAAAAGTTATAATGTAGACTATCAACCACTGACTACCATTAGAGAGGGCGCTCCAATAGAATTCTACATTCCTGCGAGTACAGAAGAATATCTAGATTTAAAGAACAGTAGACTTCATATTGTATGCAATATAAAGGCATTGTAAAGGCTGATGGAACACCATGTGGTGTAGATGATAACATATCATGCATTAATGATTTGTTTAATGGGTTATGGTCCAATATTGAATTATTTCTAAATGATGGTTTGGTATCACATAGTAACAAATCCGTGGTTACACCAGCATTATATCCCACCTCATTCATGATTTTGAGCGCGCTATGCGTCTCATCTATAAAGATACTGCCGGGTCAATGAATACTCATGAGGTGAAAAGAGCTAATCATGAAAGATATGTATCTGGGTTTCATGTAAATATTGAGGGTGGTGATCTAGCTCTACAAGGAAATAATGGTTTACATAATCGTTATTTTTTATGCTTTCAGGTGGTTTAAGGGTAGATTTGTTTGAGCAGGATCGCCATCTTCCAAATGGCATCAATATGAAATTACGTTTACATAGACAAAAAGATGAATATGTATTAATGGTTGCAAACAATGATTTTAAAGTAGAAGAGAGATGCGTTTGTAACCATTCGCAAAGTGAGGGTTAGTCTAGGTATTCAGTTAGGACATACAGATGCATTGATGAATGGTCCTCCTAAGTTTATTATTACTAGAAAAGAATGTAAAATTTTAGCTATTCCAGCAGGATTTTAATCTTTTGTGAAAGATAGCATCTTTTTGGGCCAAGTACCAAAACGTATTGTCATTGGACTGGTTCATAATGAATCATTTGCTGGAAGAGTATTGAGAAATCCATACAATTTTGATCATTTTAATGTTAACTATGCAACTATACACGGATGGTGAACCAGTCCTATCAAAACCTCTCAAGCTTAACATAAATCTGGACAAATATCTTGACGCTTTTGAAACTCTTTACAAATCTTTTGATAAATTGAATAGTGAGAAAAGTTCCATCATAAAACGGGAAGATTGGCCTAAAGGTTATGCTTTATTTTCTTTTGACTTAACACCTGATTATGATGGTGATGATCATTATGCCCTTATCAAACATGGGAATTTGCGACTAAAAATAAATTTTGCTGGTGCCTTGTTATAGTCTATGCTGAATTTGATAACATCATTGAAATAAGTGCAAATCGTAGCATTCAATTCGACTACCAGTCATGAACACGAAGCAGATAGAGGTCATACTTTCCCATGATGCCGCGACAAAAGACTTGTTTCAAGGCGTGTTTTCCATGGACCAGTTACCATCTTTACAACGCGGTGCCTATGTCATTAACACAGACGATCATGATGAGCCAGGAGATCATTGGGTGGCAGTATATTATGACAAAGACCTTGCAGAATATTTTGACTCTTATGGACTTTTACCTACAGACAGTCGTTTTATTAAGTTTTTAAAGTTTAATTTTATTTATAATTCAGTTCCATTACAAACACCAATATCATCTACATGTGGATTTTATTGTGTGTATTATATTATTCAAAGAGCTCGAGGACATAGTCCTTTTGAAATCATTGATGTATTGAAAGGATTTTGTATATAGACATTATAAACCATTATTTTATTGATGTTGTATTAGTTGTATTAGTTAAGTTGTATTAGTTAAGTTGTTGGTAATTGTTAATTTTATTATGAATATTGTAAATAAAAACAAGACAGTTTTATACAACATTCTTTTTTATTGTGTTATACATTATTTACATTTCAACAATTATTTTACATTTCAACAAATCTATTTTACATTAAACTTTTTCGCAAATGCATTCAATACATTAATAAACGAATGCCATTCATACCAATCTAAATTAATATATGTGTCATAGACATTACACCCACGTTTGTAAATACTATGAAAACTAGCATAACACTGTCCATTGTCAAACTATATTATTTTAACATCTTCATGTTCAGATAGTTTCAGTTCATATCCATGTATATTCATGTCTATGTCCATCACCATAACCCACCTGGGATGTGTCAACCCAATGGACTTTGTACCCTGCATGAGTTGTACTCGTTCCTCTTTGAATTCAAGCGTCAGGTTCTTTCCAATCCAATGCTTGTAACAGAGCGTACCATTCCACTGTGTTGAGGGTGATGTAGTCGTAGCGTTCTATAAGCTCGTCATATTGACGAAATCGTACAAATACGTCTAAGCAGTTCTCAGTCACACGCACTTCTAAATCCTCCATAGAAAGAAATTCCACATTGCACTTCATACAGAGGACTGGACCGCATGTCCCAATGTCATCTTGTTCCATCTATCGTCTCTTTACTCCTTTTCCATGCTCTTCACGCTTCATCTTAGCTGGTTTACATGTATGTGCTATAAACAATTCCAGAAATGGAAATGTCACATTGCAATCATGGCAGAAGACTGATGTGTCTGAAGGGCCGAAAGTTTTTAGTTAGTTGACTTTTCACCAAAAACTTGGGTTTCCACAACTGCACAGTCACACGCACTTCTAAATCCTCTGAGAGTATAAGGAGAAAGCCAGGTATCCTCAACTTCTCTAGATGGTCTTTCAACACTGATTGTTCGTCAGGTGATAGAATGATATACTTTACAAAATGTCTTAGCACAATGTCATCACATAAGTTTCTCAGATATGACAATTAATATTGTAATGGGTTCATAATCCGATAAAAATTCTTCCATCTCGTTCAACAGTCAGATCAACTATGAGCTGTGTCCTTGCCTGCAAAGACTTTTTATGCTCGCAAGATGGTGAAGAATGGATGTTGTATAGCTTCTAGGAATCGTACGACTGCGCGCCAATTCTTCATATCAAAGTCAATCAAATCTGGAGATCTGGCACACTTTCATCATAATCCTCCATAGATAATCCTGTAAAAGATTTGTCCAGAATCTAACACGTATGTCAGAATCATGTCCAACCATTAACACTTCATCTTTATTTTCAAGTCTACGTTCAAACCCAGGTTTAAGCGGTATGTTTTTAAAGTCTTTCCACACTTCAGGTTTAAACCGATAAGTAGAACTTATTATCACTTCATTCATATCATTTACAGCAAGGTAAGCACCACCGTTAAACACGAGTGCATTCATGATGACAATACCTTTTTATGAGCTGTCTTCTTGTCTTCGAAGCCTTTTATCCATTTCTTTCACTTGCTTCTTCAACATTTTCTATTCAGGTATTGTCAGTAAAATACCTTTCGTTCGTGGGACGGTTTCTTCCAGACCCCTCAGCTCTGAGGTACTTGCGAATGTTCACCACTCTTTCATTGCTATGTTTCATAATTTTAATGTACTTTCCATATCCTAGAGAAAGCGTTCCATCCCACGACTGTGGTGGTGTTGGTGCCGTCTCCACTTTCAATTTCTTGATGGTAGTGGTAGGATTTTTAATTTTTAAGTCTTTAACTGTACCAGCAAGAGTATCCATATCAGCTGTATATCTCTAACAACTTCCAAGTTCCATGTTAACACTTCAATGTTCTCACCTCAAATAACTCTTACGTTGGAGGACCTCCCCCCTTTTATAACGTAGCCTATTAATGTCCATGCGCTGTGGAATCGCCATCATTCAACACATATAGCTTGTCGTCATATGGGGAGAGGGCTACTTTCCTCCACTTATCCGAAAAAAGCTAGTGACTATGGCTTCGAATAACGTGTCCTGTGGTCATCGTTTGAGTGTGGTTGAACAAACTGTCTCTATACTGCACATGTTTAATGTGTTTTTGGCAAGCTCGAGTGATGCCTTTAGCTGTATGTTTTTCTTTCCCACCACACAATAAACTATACATTTTCGGTCTGAGTCCAACAAACTCTTCTATGGGGACGCCTGCTGTCTCATCCTTCATTTATTTTCCCAAGCACTTTTTTGTTCACGCTGAAATGTAGGAAGTGATCTGACGGATAGTCACTTGTGTCGAACAGGTCAGCATCTTGCTGCATATCGTTGTAGATATCTTCCGTTTCTATGTCATAACATGGACTGTCAGTGTCGCTGAACAACAGCTTGGCATTGGGATACTTGACTATGATGTAGTTGTAATGAAAGTTGTACATAAGCACTTTGCTAAGGTCCAGAATGGTGAAGCCAACTTGAATGGGTTTATCCAAAAGCAAATCCACTTTGCGTAAATGTACAGCAGTCAAATCTTCGTTGAAAATTTTGAATTTATGGAAGGAAGGTTTGGCTACAAGTTTCTTGATCCGCTTTTCCTTGTGAACAAGCTCAACATTGATTCGCTTTCTCACATTTTCCATGGTTTTGCCAATCACAGAGTTGTTGATCAGTTTCAAGAAGTCTTTCTCAAATGGGTTCTTGCCTAATTTTCTCTTTTCTGTGTTCAAGGTAATGTATTTTTCTAACCATTTGCTCTGTTCAAACATGATGGCGCGATGTCCTTTGATGACTTTCAACCCTAGTGAGACGTACTGATGTAAATTCAATAATGTTCTTGTCACACAAGTTAGGAATGAGCTTTTCATTGGGTTTGTCTTTCATATTCAAATCTTTCCGCAGCTTCTGACTGTACTCAGACAATTCTCCAACTTTGACACATTTCCGTTCTGGAGCCACTGGGTAGTGATTATGACGATCATGGATTGAATGTGGGTATTCTAAATCCACTTCCAAAATGAATCCAATGTCGTCATCTTCAGCTACATCCATGAAGTCGATGGATCCCGGCTCGCTCACCCACAGAAATCATCTTTGTAGCATGCTTTGTGACATGACCCAGCCACACAGGTTGTTTGCGTCGAGGTACATCAGGTAGTTGTTTGGTAACTCAGAATTGTAATCTGCTAAGTAGGAGTTATTTGCTTTCGCATACTTGTGCGTGATCACAGATATTCCTCCACGTATGCCCTGCTCAACCATTTGGTACATGTCAATGTCATTGATCAATTCCAACTTCACCTTTGACGCTTTTAACATAGCATCCCATAACAGTCCTGGCGCTGTTTAGTAGTGAGCAGGATCCAATTTCTACGTGTTGAGACACATTTGACGAAAATTTTCAAACACGTCAGCTAGCAGTAGCACATCTGATTTCAGGTACAGGTCGTGGTATTCACCGAAAGTGGTACAATTGAATGTATCCCACACCTTCTGCGCATTAGCATAATCCTCATCACTAATGTCCTCTTCGCTAAGCTGACTATAAAACTTGTCCTTTGATGGTAGCTGCGTTTCAGCAAACTTGGATGGTTCGTCCACGTAATCGTAGGGGTACACTCCCTTTCTCAGCAATGAATCTTGTTGGTTACTATCGTGAAAGTGAGAGGTCATGTTGTAAAAGTTATCTTTCCTTCTGCTGCAAGGTTAGATACCAACTTCTGCAGAGAAGCACTCATGAACTGAAAGCTGTCTGTAAATTTCAGATTGCTCATGGTGAATGCAATATATTTCTCAATGGTGTTAGGAATGACTGTAATCGTTTCATTTTTAAATTTCCCAATTTCCTCCTTGATCAAATGACTGTCATAGCCTCGCAAATTGTGGAAAAACACAGGAATGATAAAAGAATCTTTATCCCCCTGCTGATCCTTTCTAAGTCGAAATTGTAGTTTGCATTCGTTATGCGCTTCTCCGCGGTATTTTCCATTGATATGGTCATGATCTCTCACACGATCTGCTCCTAGAGCTTCATGACAAATGTAGCAATCAACAGCGTTCTTAAAATTCTCTTTGTCTTCACGAGTCATCACCATATCGTTTGGCCGCTCTAAACCACGTACAATACGATCACGTTCATTCACCATATGGTCTAAAAAGACTTTTACGGCATTGTCTCCTCGATAAGAACTGGTGCACGTGTGTTGTACTGACTCACAACCACAAAGGCAAAGCTGTTTGGACGATGATGTTGATACTTATCTCCTTCTTCATGCTTTTGCGTGAAACATTCAAAGTCGGCATAAATCACAAAAGGGGCTCGCTGATGTTTGGCTACATTCTTGAACTTCATGAAAGGTTCCTTGGGAAATGATTAACGTTGTGCTCCATGCTTGCCACACACTTCACGATGTTCATCTAAAAGATCTTGTCGCATAAACCCGTGAAGACAAGTGAAACAATAAAAAGCTGCTCCATTATGCTTTGATCGATAAGACATAAGTCTTCTAAATTTCTTAATGAGGCAGTAATGCCTTTTCTTGTCATTGCTAATCAGAAGTAAGTTGATTTCTCTAGCACTGACATTTCGACTAAGTTGTGCCGGAACAACTACATCTTGTTCATATACAAACACGTTGGTGGATGCATCGTTCTCCTTTTCAAACTTTGGAATGTCAGTAATTGGTGTCGGAAATGTCATACCCTCTACCTTTAATTCTTTCTCAAATGGCTTGTAATGATTCACGCGATTTGGGTTGTTTGTTGAAGGGTGAAGGTAAGCCAATACCGACAATAAGAAACACTTGTTGTCATCATTCTTAATGTTTATCTCACCCTCTGTTTTCTTCAATTTCTACGGCAGTGAGATAAAACTACTCGCTTCCAGAGGCATCAACGTAGTTGTATATACTTCAATGTACAATATGTTATCCAATACCCAGCCAGAGCCTTGTCACTCATGTTCGTCAAACTTAGTAAATAATTCTTGATAGGCTTCTGGTAAGTCCTGCTCAATATCCGCTGGATTGTATGCTGTATATATTGGACTGCTGATTCTTGGCCATAACACCTTCTGCATTTGCCGTCAGTTTCTTGAAGCGTGCATGCACTACAATATACCATTTCATTCCATGGGTTAAGGTCTCCAACAAATGTGTCTTAATACGGTCCTCTTGCTGTCGCATTTAAAGCAGTAAATCTGATCCATCCTCAGACTCAAACCGTTTTTCTGCGCGTTTTCACCAAGACTAACCCTTCTACCTCTCCCTACTTCTCCTGTCTTTTGTTTCTTTGAAACATGTTCTTCATGAGGCACATTTTTCCATCTTCACACATGTATATGCCTCAAACGCATCCATGGATAGAAATTCCACAGTACATTTCATACAGAGGACTGGACCGTATGTCCAAATGTCATCTTGTTCCATCTTTCGTCTCTTTACTCCTTTCCCATGCTCTTCACAAGCATGTTTCACTATAGCTTTCATCACAGCTTTACTACGTGTACGTGCCTCAAACGCATCCATAGAAAGAAATTCCACATTGCACTTCATACAGAGGACTGGACCGCATGTCCCAATGTCATCTTGTTCCATCTATCGTCTCTTTACTCCTTTTCCATGCTCTTCACGCTTCATCTTACCTGGTTTACATGTATGTGCTATAAACAATTCCAGAAATGGAAATGTCACATTGCAATCATGGCAGAAGACTGATGTGTCTGAATAAGATGCCATTGTTGCTGAAATGTAATCTCAGACATCCCTTTTTATGCACACACACACACACACACACACACACACACACACACACACACACACACACACACACACACACACACACACACACAGAATTTGCGATTATTTCATAAGAGAGGAATCGCCCTTAGAAGGGCCGAAAGTTTTTAGTTAGTTGACTTTTCACCAAAAACTTGGGTTTCCGCAACTGCACAGTCACACGCACTTCTAAATCCTCTGAGAGTATAAGGAGAAAGCCAGGTATCCTCAACTTCTCTAGATGGTCTTTCAACACTGATTGTTCGTCAGGTGATAGAATGATATACTTTACAAAATGTCTTAACACAATGTCATCACATAAGTTTCTCAGATATGACAATTAATATTGTAATGGGTTCATAATCCGATAAAAATTCTTCCATCTCGTTCAACAGTCAGATCAACTATGAGCTGTGTCCTTGCCTGCAAAGACTTTTTATGCTCGCAAGATGGTGAAGAATGGATGTTGTATAGCTTCTAGGAATCGTACGACTGCGCGCCAATTCTTCATATCAAAGTCAATCAAATCTGGAGATCTGGCACACTTTCATCATAATCCTCCATAGATAAACCTGTAAAAGATTTGTCCAGAATCTAACACGTATGTCAGAATCATGTCCAACCATTAACACTTCATCTTTATTTTCAAGTCTACGTTCAAACCCAGGTTTAAGCGGTATGTTTTTAAAGTCTTTCCACACTTCAGGTTTAAACCGATAAGTAGAACTTATTATCACTTCATTCATATCATTTACAGCAAGGTAAGCACCACCGTTAAACACGAGTGAATTCATGATGACAATACCTTTTTATGAGCTGTCTTCTTGTCTTCGAAGCCTTTTATCCATTTCTTTCACTTGCTTCTTCAACATTTTCTATTCAGGTATTGTCAGTAAAATACCTTTCGTTCGTGGGACGGTTTCTTCCAGACCCCTCAGCTCTGAGGTACTTGCGAATGTTCACCACTCTTTCATTGCTATGTTTCATAATTTTAATGTACTTTCCATATCCTAGAGAAAGCGTTCCATCCCACGACTGTGGTGGTGTTGGTGCCGTCTCCACTTTCAATTTCTTGATGGTAGTGGTAGGATTTTTAATTTTTAAGTCTTTAACTGTACCAGCAAGAGTATCCATATCAGCTGTATATCTCTAACAACTTCCAAGTTCCATGTTAACACTTCAATGTTCTCACCTCAAATAACTCTTACGTTGGAGGACCTCCCCCCTTTTATAACGTAGCCTATTAATGTCCATGCGCTGTGGAATCGCCATCATTCAACACATATAGCTTGTCGTCATATGGGGAGAGGGCTACTTTCCTCCACTTATCCGAAAAAAGCTAGTGACTATGGCTTCGAATAACGTGTCCTGTGGTCATCGTTTGAGTGTGGTTGAACAAACTGTCTCTATTCTGCACATGTTTAATGTGTTTTTGGCAAGCTCGAGTGATGCCTTTAGCTGTATGTTTTTCTTTCCCACCACACAATAAACTATACATTTTCGGTCTGAGTCCAACAAACTCTTCTATGGGGACGCCTGCTGTCTCATCCTTCATTTATTTTCCCAAGCACTTTTTTGTTCACGCTGAAATGTAGGAAGTGATCTGACGGATAGTCACTTGTGTCGAACAGGTCAGCATCTTGCTGCATATCGTTGTAGATATCTTCCGTTTCTATGTCATAACATGGACTGTCAGTGTCGCTGAACAACAGCTTGGCATTGGGATACTTGACTATGATGTAGTTGTAATGAAAGTTGTACATAAGCACTTTGCTAAGGTCCAGAATGGTGAAGCCAACTTGAATGGGTTTATCCAAAAGCAAATCCACTTTGCGTAAATGTACAGCAGTCAAATCTTCGTTGAAAATTTTGAATTTATGGAAGGAAGGTTTGGCTACAAGTTTCTTGATCCGCTTTTCCTTGTGAACAAGCTCAACATTGATTCGCTTTCTCACATTTTCCATGGTTTTGCCAATCACAGAGTTGTTGATCAGTTTCAAGAAGTCTTTCTCAAATGGGTTCTTGGCTAATTTTCTCTTTTCTGTGTTCAAGGTAATGTATTTTTCTAACCATTTGCTCTGTTCAAACATGATGGCGCGATGTCCTTTGATGACTTTCAACCCTAGTGAGACGTACTGATGTAAATTCAATAATGTTCTTGTCACACAAGTTAGGAATGAGCTTTTCATTGGGTTTGTCTTTCATATTCAAATCTTTCCGCAGCTTCTGACTGTACTCAGACAATTCTCCAACTTTGACACATTTCCGTTCTGGAGCCACTGGGTAGTGATTATGACGATCATGGATTGAATGTGGGTATTCTAAATCCACTTCCAAAATGAATCCAATGTCGTCATCTTCAGCTACATCCATGAAGTCGATGGATCCCGGCTCGCTCACCCACAGAAATCATCTTTGTAGCATGCTTTGTGACATGACCCAGCCACACAGGTTGTTTGCGTCGAGGTACATCAGGTAGTTGTTTGGTAACTCAGAATTGTAATCTGCTAAGTAGGAGTTATTTGCTTTCGCATACTTGTGCGTGATCACAGATATTCCTCCACGTATGCCCTGCTCAACCATTTGGTACATGTCAATGTCATTGATCAATTCCAACTTCACCTTTGACGCTTTTAACATAGCATCCCATAACAGTCCTGGCGCTGTTTAGTAGTGAGCAGGATCCAATTTCTACGTGTTGAGACACATTTGACGAAAATTTTCAAACACGTCAGCTAGCAGTAGCACATCTGATTTCAGGTACAGGTCGTGGTATTCACCGAAAGTGGTACAATTGAATGTATCCCACACTTTCTGCGCATTAGCATAATCCTCATCACTAATGTCCTCTTCGCTAAGCTGACTATAAAACTTGTCCTTTGATGGTAGCTGCGTTTCAGCAAACTTGGATGGTTCGTCCACGTAATCGTAGGGGTACACTCCCTTTCTCAGCAATGAATCTTGTTGGTTACTATCGTGAAAGTGAGAGGTCATGTTGTAAAAGTTATCTTTCCTTCTGCTGCAAGGTTGGATACCAACTTCTGCAGAGAAGCACTCATGAACTGAAAGCTGTCTGTAAATTTCAGATTGCTCATGGTGAATGCAATATATTTCTCAATGGTGTTAGGAATGACTGTAATCGTTTCATTTTTAAATTTCCCAATTTCCTCCTTGATCAAATGACTGTCACAGCCTCGCAAATTGTGGAAAAACACAGGAATGATAAAAGAATCTTTATCCCCCTGCTGATCCTTTCTAAGTCGAAATTGTAGTTTGCATTCGTTATGCGCTTCTCCGCGGTATTTTCCATTGATATGGTCATGATCTCTCACACGATCTGCTCCTAGAGCTTCATGACAAATGTAGCAATCAACAGCGTTCTTAAAATTCTCTTTGTCTTCACGAGTCATCACCATATCGTTTGGCCGCTCTAAACCACGTACAATACGATCACGTTCATTCACCATATGGTCTAAAAGGACTTTTACGGCATTGTCTCCTCGATAAGAACTGGTGCACGTGTGTTGTACTGACTCACAACCACAAAGGCAAAGCTGTTTGGACGATGATGTTGATACTTATCTCCTTCTTCATGCTTTTGCGTGAAACATTCAAAGTCGGCATAAATCACAAAAGGGGCTCGCTGATGTTTGGCTACATTCTTGAACTTCATGAAAGGTTCCTTGGGAAATGATTAACGTTGTGCTCCATGCTTGCCACACACTTCACGATGTTCATCTAAAAGATCTTGTCGCATAAACCCGTGAAGACAAGTGAAACAATAAAAAGCTGCTCCATTATGCTTTGATCGATAAGACATAAGTCTTCTAAATTTCTTAATGAGGCAGTAATGCCTTTTCTTGTCATTGCTAATCAGAAGTAAGTTGATTTCTCTAGCACTGACATTTCGACTAAGTTGTGCCGGAACAACTACATCTTGTTCATATACAAACACGTTGGTGGATGCATCGTTCTCCTTTTCAAACTTTGGAATGTCAGTAATTGGTGTCGGAAATGTCATACCCTCTACCTTTAATTCTTTCTCAAATGGCTTGTAATGATTCACGCGATTTGGGTTGTTTGTTGAAGGGTGAAGGTAAGCCAATACCGACAATAAGAAACACTTGTTGTCATCATTCTTAATGTTTATCTCACCCTCTGTTTTCTTCAATTTCTACGGCAGTGAGATAAAACTACTCGCTTCCAGAGGCATCAACGTAGTTGTATATACTTCAATGTACAATATGTTATCCAATACCCAGCCAGAGCCTTGTCACTCATGTTCGTCAAACTTAGTAAATAATTCTTGATAGGCTTCTGGTAAGTCCTGCTCAATATCCGCTGGATTGTATGCTGTATATATTGGACTGCTGATTCTTGGCCATAACACCTTCTGCATTTGCCGTCAGTTTCTTGAAGCGTGCATGCACTACAATATACCATTTCATTCCATGGGTTAAGGTCTCCAACAAATGTGTCTTAATACGGTCCTCTTGCTGTCGCATTTAAAGCAGTAAATCTGATCCATCCTCAGACTCAAACCGTTTTTCTGCGCGTTTTCACCAAGACTAACCCTTCTACCTCTCCCTACTTCTCCTGTCTTTTGTTTCTTTGAAACATGTTCTTCATGAGGCACATTTTTCCATCTTCACACATGTATATGCCTCAAACGCATCCATGGATAGAAATTCCACAGTACATTTCATACAGAGGACTGGACCGTATGTCCAAATGTCATCTTGTTCCATCTTTCGTCTCTTTACTCCTTTCCCATGCTCTTCACAAGCATGTTTCACTATAGCTTTCATCACAGCTTTACTACGTGTACGTGCCTCAAACGCATCCATAGAAAGAAATTCCACATTGCACTTCATACAGAGGACTGGACCGCATGTCCCAATGTCATCTTGTTCCATCTATCGTCTCTTTACTCCTTTTCCATGCTCTTCACGCTTCATCTTAGCTGGTTTACATGTATGTGCTATAAACAATTCCAGAAATGGAAATGTCACATTGCAATCATGGCAGAAGACTGATGTGTCTGAATAAGATGCCATTGTTGCTGAAATGTAATCTCAGACATCCCTTTTTATGCACACACACACACACACACACACACACACACACACACACACACACACACACACACACACACACACACACACACACACACACACAGAATTTGCGATTATTTCATAAGAGAGGAATCGCCCTTAGAAGGACCGAAAGTTTTTAGTTAGTTGACTTTTCACCAAAAACTTGGGTTTCCGCAACTGCACAGTCACACGCACTTCTAAATCCTCTGAGAGTATAAGGAGAAAGCCAGGTATCCTCAACTTCTCTAGATGGTCTTTCAACACTGATTGTTCGTCAGGTGATAGAATGATATACTTTACAAAATGTCTTAACACAATGTCATCACATAAGTTTCTCAGATATGACAATTAATATTGTAATGGGTTCATAATCCGATAAAAATTCTTCCATCTCGTTCAACAGTCAGATCAACTATGAGCTGTGTCCTTGCCTGCAAAGACTTTTTATGCTCGCAAGATGGTGAAGAATGGATGTTGTATAGCTTCTAGGAATCGTACGACTGCGCGCCAATTCTTCATATCAAAGTCAATCAAATCTGGAGATCTGGCACACTTTCATCATAATCCTCCATAGATAATCCTGTAAAAGATTTGTCCAGAATCTAACACGTATGTCAGAATCATGTCCAACCATTAACACTTCATCTTTATTTTCAAGTCTACGTTCAAACCCAGGTTTAAGCGGTATGTTTTTAAAGTCTTTCCACACTTCAGGTTTAAACCGATAAGTAGAACTTATTATCACTTCATTCATATCATTTACAGCAAGGTAAGCACCACCGTTAAACACGAGTGCATTCATGATGACAATACCTTTTTATGAGCTGTCTTCTTGTCTTCGAAGCCTTTTATCCATTTCTTTCACTTGCTTCTTCAACATTTTCTATTCAGGTATTGTCAGTAAAATACCTTTCGTTCGTGGGACGGTTTCTTCCAGACCCCTCAGCTCTGAGGTACTTGCGAATGTTCACCACTCTTTCATTGCTATGTTTCATAATTTTAATGTACTTTCCATATCCTAGAGAAAGCGTTCCATCCCACGACTGTGGTGGTGTTGGTGCCGTCTCCACCTTCAATTTCTTGATGGTAGTGGTAGGATTTTTAATTTTTAAGTCTTTAACTGTACCAGCAAGAGTATCCATATCAGCTGTATATCTCTAACAACTTCCAAGTTCCATGTTAACACTTCAATGTTCTCACCTCAAATAACTCTTACGTTGGAGGACCTCCCCCCTTTTATAACGTAGCCTATTAATGTCCATGCGCTGTGGAATCGCCATCATTCAACACATATCGCTTGTCGTCATATGGGGAGAGGGCTACTTTCCTCCACTTATCCGAAAAAAGCTAGTGACTATGGCTTCGAATAACGTGTCCTGTGGTCATCGTTTGAGTGTGGTTGAACAAACTGTCTCTATTCTGCACATGTTTAATGTGTTTTTGGCAAGCTCGAGTGATGCCTTTAGCTGTATGTTTTTCTTTCCCACCACACAATAAACTATACATTTTCGGTCTGAGTCCAACAAACTCTTCTATGGGGACGCCTGCTGTCTCATCCTTCATTTATTTTCCCAAGCACTTTTTTGTTCACGCTGAAATGTAGGAAGTGATCTGACGGATAGTCACTTGTGTCGAACAGGTCAGCATCTTGCTGCATATCGTTGTAGATATCTTCCGTTTCTATGTCATAACATAGACTGTCAGTGTCGCTGAACAACAGCTTGGCATTGGGATACTTGACTATGATGTAGTTGTAATGAAAGTTGTACATAAGCACTTTGCTAAGGTCCAGAATGGTGAAGCCAACTTGAATGGGTTTATCCAAAAGCAAATCCACTTTGCGTAAATGTACAGCAGTCAAATCTTCGTTGAAAATTTTGAATTTATGGAAGGAAGGTTTGGCTACAAGTTTCTTGATCCGCTTTTCCTTGTGAACAAGCTCAACATTGATTCGCTTTCTCACATTTTCCATGGTTTTGCCAATCACAGAGTTGTTGATCAGTTTCAAGAAGTCTTTCTCAAATGGGTTCTTGGCTAATTTTCTCTTTTCTGTGTTCAAGGTAATGTATTTTTCTAACCATTTGCTCTGTTCAAACATGATGGCGCGATGTCCTTTGATGACTTTCAACCCTAGTGAGACGTACTGATGTAAATTCAATAATGTTCTTGTCACACAAGTTAGGAATGAGCTTTTCATTGGGTTTGTCTTTCATATTCAAATCTTTCCGCAGCTTCTGACTGTACTCAGACAATTCTCCAACTTTGACACATTTCCGTTCTGGAGCCACTGGGTAGTGATTATGACGATCATGGATTGAATGTGGGTATTCTAAATCCACTTCCAAAATGAATCCAATGTCGTCATCTTCAGCTACATCCATGAAGTCGATGGATCCCGGCTCGCTCACCCACAGAAATCATCTTTGTAGCATGCTTTGTGACATGACCCAGCCACACAGGTTGTTTGCGTCGAGGTACATCAGGTAGTTGTTTGGTAACTCAGAATTGTAATCTGCTAAGTAGGAGTTATTTGCTTTCGCATACTTGTGCGTGATCACATATATTCCTCCACGTATGCCCTGCTCAACCATTTGGTACATGTCAATGTCATTGATCAATTCCAACTTCACCTTTGACGCTTTTAACATAGCATCCCATAACAGTCCTGGCGCTGTTTAGTAGTGAGCAGGATCCAATTTCTACGTGTTGAGACACATTTGACGAAAATTTTCAAACACGTCAGCTAGCAGTAGCACATCTGATTTCAGGTACAGGTCGTGGTATTCACCGAAAGTGGTACAATTGAATGTATCCCACACCTTCTGCGCATTAGCATAATCCTCATCACTAATGTCCTCTTCGCTAAGCTGACTATAAAACTTGTCCTTTGATGGTAGCTGCGTTTCAGCAAACTTGGATGGTTCGTCCACGTAATCGTAGGGGTACACTCCCTTTCTCAGCAATGAATCTTGTTGGTTACTATCGTGAAAGTGAGAGGTCATGTTGTAAAAGTTATCTTTCCTTCTGCTGCAAGGTTAGATACCAACTTCTGCAGAGAAGCACTCATGAACTGAAAGCTGTCTGTAAATTTCAGATTGCTCATGGTGAATGCAATATATTTCTCAATGGTGTTAGGAATGACTGTAATCGTTTCATTTTTAAATTTCCCAATTTCCTCCTTGATCAAATGACTGTCATAGCCTCGCAAATTGTGGAAAAACACAGGAATGATAAAAGAATCTTTATCCCCCTGCTGATCCTTTCTAAGTCGAAATTGTAGTTTGCATTCGTTATGCGCTTCTCCGCGGTATTTTCCATTGATATGGTCATGATCTCTCACACGATCTGCTCCTAGAGCTTCATGACAAATGTAGCAATCAACAGCGTTCTTAAAATTCTCTTTGTCTTCACGAGTCATCACCATATCGTTTGGCCGCTCTAAACCACGTACAATACGATCACGTTCATTCACCATATGGTCTAAAAGGACTTTTACGGCATTGTCTCCTCGATAAGAACTGGTGCACGTGTGTTGTACTGACTCACAACCACAAAGGCAAAGCTGTTTGGACGATGATGTTGATACTTATCTCCTTCTTCATGCTTTTGCGTGAAACATTCAAAGTCGGCATAAATCACAAAAGGGGCTCGCTGATGTTTGGCTACATTCTTGAACTTCATGAAAGGTTCCTTGGGAAATGATTAACGTTGTGCTCCATGCTTGCCACACACTTCACGATGTTCATCTAAAAGATCTTGTCGCATAAACCCGTGAAGACAAGTGAAACAATAAAAAGCTGCTCCATTATGCTTTGATCGATAAGACATAAGTCTTCTAAATTTCTTAATGAGGCAGTAATGCCTTTTCTTGTCATTGCTAATCAGAAGTAAGTTGATTTCTCTAGCACTGACATTTCGACTAAGTTGTGCCGGAACAACTACATCTTGTTCATATACAAACACGTTGGTGGATGCATCGTTCTCCTTTTCAAACTTTGGAATGTCAGTAATTGGTGTCGGAAATGTCATACCCTCTACCTTTAATTCTTTCTCAAATGGCTTGTAATGATTCACGCGATTTGGGTTGTTTGTTGAAGGGTGAAGGTAAGCCAATACCGACAATAAGAAACACTTGTTGTCATCATTCTTAATGTTTATCTCACCCTCTGTTTTCTTCAATTTCTACGGCAGTGAGATAAAACTACTCGCTTCCAGAGGCATCAACGTAGTTGTATATACTTCAATGTACAATATGTTATCCAATACCCAGCCAGAGCCTTGTCACTCATGTTCGTCAAACTTAGTAAATAATTCTTGATAGGCTTCTGGTAAGTCCTGCTCAATATCCGCTGGATTGTATGCTGTATATGTTGGACTGCTGATTCTTGGCCATAACACCTTCTGCATTTGCCGTCAGTTTCTTGAAGCGTGCATGCACTACAATATACCATTTCATTCCATGGGTTAAGGTCTCCAACAAATGTGTCTTAATACGGTCCTCTTGCTGTCGCATTTAAAGCAGTAAATCTGATCCATCCTCAGACTCAAACCGTTTTTCTGCGCGTTTTCACCAAGACTAACCCTTCTACCTCTCCCTACTTCTCCTGTCTTTTGTTTCTTTGAAACATGTTCTTCATGAGGCACATTTTTCCATCTTCACACATGTATATGCCTCAAACGCATCCATGGATAGAAATTCCACAGTACATTTCATACAGAGGACTGGACCGTATGTCCAAATGTCATCTTGTTCCATCTTTCGTCTCTTTACTCCTTTCCCATGCTCTTCACAAGCATGTTTCACTATAGCTTTCATCACAGCTTTACTACGTGTACGTGCCTCAAACGCATCCATAGAAAGAAATTCCACATTGCACTTCATACAGAGGACTGGACCGCATGTCCCAATGTCATCTTGTTCCATCTATCGTCTCTTTACTCCTTTTCCATGCTCTTCACGCTTCATCTTACCTGGTTTACATGTATGTGCTATAAACAATTCCAGAAATGGAAATGTCACATTGCAATCATGGCAGAAGACTGATGTGTCTGAATAAGATGCCATTGTTGCTGAAATGTAATCTCAGACATCCCTTTTTATGCACACACACACACACACACACACACACACACACACACACACACACACACACAGAATTTGCGATTATTTCATAAGAGAGGAATCGCCCTTAGAAGGGCCGAAAGTTTTTAGTTAGTTGACTTTTCACCAAAAACTTGGGTTTCCGCAACTGCACTGGTATCTTTAAAACTGCTTCATCGTGAAAGGTTTTCCCGGGCACTTAAAAGGGTGAAAATTATAATACTTGATGTTTCTCAGTGTCGCACCGTACCACCAGCAGTCTGTACATGCAGGTCCAGGCCCAGGCAGCGTTGCTGTAAACTTATACCAGAGCAAACCACCGCAGGTCTTGCAACAGAACAGCCGCGGTGTATTGTGGGGTACTGGGCAGTTGTGTGGTTATCCTGCATATTCCAGCCACACCCAGCACTTGTAGCATTCTGTTGTTAGCGTCACTGCCCTGCCGTTCTGCATCACTGTGTATGTGCGAGTTGCAGACATCTTTGCTGGTTGTTTTGGAAATGTGGCGTTTAACCCCCAATTTATACACTACTTTTAGCGCCTGTCCTCACAGTGTATGCCACATGGAGGACCGGGGGGTTCCCATGAATACCCAGGGGGTCCTCACATAGTACATGACCTAGGGGGTTCCCATGAGAACCCGGGGGTTCCTATGAGAACCCGGGGGGTTGGTATATAATTGCTAGCCATTTCAGTTCACCTTCACAACCGCTTACCGCTTTCAACGTTCAAGATGGAGTTGCTCACTGCAATCAACGATGCGCTTAGTGACATCATGGAAGTCCATCTACCTGTGACGCCGCCAGTGAACCAGTCTTCACGCATTTTCTTCTTTCACCTGCTGCCGGACTCGGCTCACGCCTACTTCAGATCCATCATGCTGGGAGAGGCGATTCCCTCTCGATTAGAAGAGGAAGAGTATCCAGCCTGACCTGGGTGTCTCCAACAAGACCTGGGTGTCTGTATTGGCTGCGGATGCATGATAAGCCCCGACAAGGTGGTGGCGGCAGGCTGCGGCCACCAGATGTGCATCTATTGCTCTGCTCTTTGGACATATCAAACCACTGTACGGCATGAATACACCATCAGATGCTTTACCTGCGGCCTTAGAACGGACCACTTCATGTTTAACGGCCAACAGATGATCGAGTATGCAAGACCCGTTCAAGATCTAGTAGCGTTCTTCTAAACCGGGGCCGGGAGCAGCAGGAAAAAACCTTCGGCCCTTCTAAGGACCCCCCACTAATACGAAATGAGCGCTATTCGTGTCATGGTGTTGGTATGTGTGTGTGTATGTGCGGAGAGAGAGAAAAAAAGAGACAGAGAGAAAAAATTGCTATCTGGGTTAAAAAACTAGGAAGCTTATGAAATGAACGTTAACTCTGTCGTGACAGAGAGACAGAGAGAGAGAGAGAGAGAGAGAGAGAGAGAGAGAGAGAGAGACAGACAGACAGACAGACAGACAGACAGAAAAGAGACAGAGAGAAAAAATTGCTACTGGGTTTAAATACCTAGGAGGCTTATGAAATGAACGCTAACTCTGTCGTGGTGTTGATATGTGCGGAGAGAGAAAGAGAAAAAAAAGAGACTGAGAAAAAAAGTTGCTATCTGGGTTCAAATACCTAGGAGGCTTATGAAAATGAACGCGAACTCAGTCATGCTGTTGGTGTGTGCGTGTGTGTGCGGAGAAAAAAAGGTTTATAGTGTCTGTCTGACATCCCTATGACGTCATTATTACGTCATTATGACGTCACTGATTTTGGACGCCCATTAGAGTCCGAAAACAGCCTATACGTCATTATGACGTCACTACCTGTTTTTGTACTCTCGTTTCTTAACAACTGAGGTCAGTGTTTTTGCTGAGGCAGAACAGGACACGGCCTTGATGAATGCAGGTTTAAAGAAGAAAAATGCCATAAGTACTCAAGAAAAGGTTACATCAAACGCATATGCAAGTTGAAGAAACAAAGCAAGCAGTCTTCAGATGGTAAAACTACACACAAGGGTAGGAAGTGTAGGAAGAAAGTTTTCAATGTTGAAGAAAATGAATTGACCACGAAAGATGAAGAAGAAAGCAAATACGGCAGTACTTCCGGCGAAGAACTTGGGTTTACTGAAGTTATTTATAGCGTAAACAGCAGCAGGATAAGTAGATGTGACGCCATTACTGTTTGCCCGAAGTTGAACGGAACAGCTGTTAAAAAAGGCTAGATATAGGCTCGGCGCTTTCGATCATATCAAAATGTGATTATAAGAAATACCTTGGCAAACTTCTTCTAAGAAAGACCAACGTGATGCTGCGAACCTACATTGGTGAGCATGTAAAACCCGAAGGATATGTAAATGTTAACGTCCAGTATGAAGGGCAAGAGCAGCGACTAAGATTGTAAGAGGGTAGGTCCACCCTTGTTTGGAAGAGATTGGTTACGTCATATTAAGCTGGACTGGCAAGAGATCAAGTCCATGACAAAGATCAGTCTAAACAAGGAAGTTGGACCAGATTTTGAAAGATTATTCCGATTGTTTCGCAGGCGATATAGGTAGCCACAAGGGAATAACGGCAAAACTCTACCTGAAGTCGGACGCAGTCCCCGTCTTCTGCAAGCCACAACAAGTTCCGTTTGCTTTTAGAGAACGAGTGGATAGAGAACTGGACAATTTGGTGGAAAAGTGGATCATAATACCGGTTGAATGGAGTGATTGGGCAGCTCCAATTGTCCCTATCCCGAAGCAAGATATATCAGTTCGAATTTGAGGCAATTTCAAGGTTACAGTGAATCCACAACTACATGTGGACTCCTGTCCCCTTTCCACAATAGAAAACATGTTGTCCAATTTGGCAGGTGGAGAGGAATTTTCCATAATTGATCTACGAGATTCCGTTCCAAATAGAAGCCCTGGGCTTTTTCGGAAACCCCCTATACCCCCCGGGGGTACTCCCTGTTTATGACGTCATTACAACAGAAGTCTCCTTTTGTACGCTACTCACCATGTTGCGTTATGGAATATGCGACTTGATTTATGTTGAAGTCTTTATTTACATCCAAGCCATCTTGGTTATTACGCCACATGGTAACATGACGAGATAGAACATATTTAGTAAACAATACCCAATGGTGGATAGCTGCGACACTGTCAATAATATTAGAGTAAAGGCCGGGGAAGGGTGTCATCGCCGTTTTGAGTCTGAAGTATATATATGCAGCCTTTCACGTGCAATATGTTTTCCATGTGGTCATAACCTTTGCCATAGCCTAACTTCACACCATGCGCATTATATGCATGGATTATATCAATAGAATATATCGGCATTCTTAATGCAAGCTTATTTCCTTTACATAAACCGTCAAATTTAAATATTTCTAACAGGTGAGCACCAGATTTTCTAGGCGATAATTGTTTCCCAAGTTGGCCCCCGTATTTGGAATAAACTTCCTAAAGCTATAACTGATAGTAAAAGTCTTTATTCTTTCAAAAGAAAATGTAAAAGTAAGTTGCTCTCTGAGCACAGAGAATCCTATTAAGTCTGTTTCAATATATTCTTAGAATATTCTCTATAAGTATACACTATGTATTTTGCAGTGGTACACTTAAAATATTATCTGATTCGAAGTATGTCCAGTAGCTGATGTCAAATAATATTCATATCTGTGGATTACTTGCGTGAATAGTTCTAGATAGTGTAATAATTTAGCTTAGTTTTTCATCAAGAAAGAAATGACTGGCATGGCGAACTCTCGAATAAGTTAAACTTCCAGCTCAGCTCTTCCAATCTTCAAACATGTATTGATTTTATCTTACCTTATTGTTTTTCATTCTTTGATCGCTACATAAAATTAACGTAAGGTTTTGTTACTGTATATAAAGGTTTTGAAGCTGGAATAAAGTTATTCTTATTCTTATTCTCAGGTTTCTCAGGTTTATTAAAACTCATTGCAACCGTCAGGTTGAAAAATCATGGTATATACATAAATGCATTACTTGTTATCATCTTGATGTAAAAAATAACACTTAAAGATAATTAAAGTAATGAAGAAGGCTCGTTACAAATTCTAAAATTATAAGTTTGCAAGTTTCTTTGCCTCTTTCAGTTTTAGCATTGTATTCTAATTGTTAGCAGTTTATCTTGGTTTAATCTTGTAGATTAAATAAGCAATATGGAATGAGAGAGTTTTTGCATTTAGCAGTTCTTATTTGTGGTAAAGGAAGTTTATTGGCTGATCTTAGAGTATGGTTCATATTTCGGGGTTTTGGTAGGAGTCTATGTAAGACGTTGTTTGGGTTCTGCATTTGTATAAAGAACTTCTTGCACAGTCGGAGTCTTCTTTCTTTTAGGGGTATGAGGTTACTTTTTTCCATCGCAGCTTCATAACTTAATTCTGGGAATATTATTTTAAGGGCTCTCTTCTGTCCTGCTTCTAATGTAGTTTCTTGTTCTTTTGTGATAGCTGTACTCCAAGCTTGTACGGCATATTCTAGTTTGGTACGTACTATTGCTTTGTAAAACATAGTTAGGTCAGTTATATTGACTTTTGCTCGTTTTAATTGTCATAAGTAGTAAAGTTTTGATGTTGAGCTTGAAATTATATTTTGCACATGGACATCCCATTTAAGGTTGCTTTGGATTGTGAGACCAAGCAGTTTACTTGAAGTAACTTGATTAATTTCGATGTTATTTAGTTTTATCGGTGCGATGGGTGTTTCCACTGGGTTTGTCGAAATAATCTCTTGTTTTTTTAGGGGGTTCAATTCCATATCATTGTTTTCACTCCATCTGAGTATTTGGTCTACAGTTTCTTGTAGTTTACTTGATGTATTAATTTCGGTTCTGTCCATAATTTCGTCAGTGGTTGTATCGTCAACGTATTTGTAAATGTCTAGCGGTGTTTCCAGGTCGTCAATATAAATGATAAACCCTTCTATACCAAACAGTGCTCCTTGTGGTACTGCTCCACGTAGTTTTCTAGCAACTGAATGGTGATTTTCAACCTTTGTCTTAATTGATCTCTCTTCCAAGAATGAGGTGAACCAGTTAATTAGTATCTGGGGAACTTCTAATTTTAGTAGTTTGTCTAATAGGATAATATGGTTAATTTTGTCGAATGCTTTCGAGTAATCAAGGAGCAAAACTCTCACAATTTTATTTGTGTCCAGGGCAAAGTTCCATTTGTGTAACAATTCCACCAGCATATGTGTTGTCGATATTCCCTTTTTATTTCCGTATTGTGTTTTCCTCAATTTGTGTTCGGTATATTGTTTCAGTTTCGATATCACGATTTTTTCGAGTTATCGACGTTAGTGATATTGGTCGGATGTCTTTTTCTATGTTTCTGGGAGGGATCTTTTTCGGTATTGGAGATATTATTGCAGCTTTCCATTCTTCAGGTATTTATCCTTCTTGGATTGAGCTATTGAAGATAGTGCTATTATTGGAGCTAGATCTTTCAGAATCCAAGGATCGATGCAGTCAGGACCAGGTGACTTTCCTAATTTGATTTTTGCGAGGTTATCCTCCACTTCCTTAACCGTTATGATGAATTCATCTTCAACCTTTTCGATTTTTTTTTTTCAATACTTCATGGCGTCAATAGCAGGCAGGTGGCTCGATACATTGTAAAAGTAATCATTTAATTTATTTGCTAGTCTTTGTTTGTTTCCGCCACAAGTTTCTTGAGCTAGTTGATTATAATAAGGAAGCGTTTATTTCATCGAAAAGTGTTGATGACATTCCGTCTATTTTAAAAAATTGAAAGATAACGAATGCCTTTTTAAGTTGCTTGATTAGTTTTTGCTCACACTCCCATGTTACACACAAGATTTAAACTTTAAAGTCGGTGACTGAGGTGTCAACTGGCAACCAAAACGGGTGTCGGCTGAGGGGAATTCCAAGATGGCGATTATTGGTTATCTGCGCTACTTTACCGAAGTTGCCAGTGATCAGCGAAGTTAGACGGGGAAGCGTCGTTAATTAACACTTGACAAGCCTTTGCTTGCAAGGGTTATATGAATTTGTGCGAGCAAAATTCGTCCTTTTTTTCTTCTTGACACTTTTTCCGATTTTTTGTGTCTTCTTTTCTGACACTATGGGCCCTACGACCATGAAACTTGGGACTTATGAAGAGCTTGATCTGAACATATGCATGTCACTTTTTAGTTTCGTCTTTGATTTCGTTTTCTTTATTAAAACGCCATGTGAAAAGAGTGCGTAGCATTTAACGACAGCACAGCATACAGCATAGCTTTGTGCGAGCTCTTACTGCGTAAATAGATAACAAGGCGTATGTCTGATCAGTCAATAAAACTTTAAGTCAACAACAACCAAACACTACTCGGCTTATAAGACGTATTCAAGCTGTGTTGTTTGCAATATGTTATTCAAGAAATAACCCACTGAAGGAAGTATTTTTGCGTTTTAATTTTTGTCAAGTGTTTAACATTTCGCTAGCGGAATGAGCTTCTCGTATACACTCGAGTTTCTGTGGTACCGATTTCCATTCTTGTTAGATTATTTACCCATAAAGGGCCCCTGAATAAAATACCCAAACAGAGCCCCATAACAAAAACATTACACCTCATGCACATGTTGAAGCATGCCAAACTGTGTGGCAATTTTCTAGAAATTGCGTAAAATGGTCAGTTATACATTTCGACAAATAGCGAAGGTTATAAAGGCGGTGTCATTTCCGACAAGCCAAAAAACAATTCGATTACTCAGCCAGGAAGAACTTGCAAGCTTCAGAATTTTGCTAAACAAAAAATAAAAAGTTTTCAAACTGTGGCTAAATACTGGCTTCCGTTCATATCAGTGAAACCTAAACATTCATGTATAGCCCATTGCAACGTGAAGAGACCGTTTACACTGAGAAGTAAAAAATATTTATTTTACTTATTCTGTTATTTGAAACTGTATTTTGTAAATTAAATATTTTAAGCGCATGTACCTGGTAATCTTCATGGCAAAATATGCAGCTTCATTCAAAATTCTTCATGTTGGATTTCTTTTGCATTTAAACAATCAGTGATGGAATTATTTTGATTACTTACCTCCACCCTGTTAATCTAATAGTGTTCGCTTTACACGTCAAAGGTATTTTCATTGGCTTAATTGTGGCACGTGGTTTTGTTATTAATTTGCAGCGACGTCAGTTACTAGTGAAACAGAAACCGAAAACATGGCGTATCCAGCAGGTGGAACAGACAATCTAATTCTTTTAACGGATTCCTATAAAGTAAGTATTTAGATTATATGTTATGATGATAAAAGTAAGGTCAACTGGTAGGTGTTTTATTTTGGTAAATATGCGACTCATAAACCCCGTCCAGGAAACGAGTACACTTGTGGGTGCAAGTACCTAATACTTGTGCAATACATACATATGTAGCTGCCAAAACCCTTTTCATCTTCTTGGGACAGAAATCACAGGAAGACCGCAAGAGTCATCTAGTACTAGCTCTGACACAGCTCATCCTTAAATTACGTCATATCTCTCTGTAGCCGATCTCCCAGTGGCGGGCCGCTTCTTGGGACTAATGCGTACTCCATTATGTAACTGCTTTTAACACTTCGATAAATCGGGAAGATAGTCTACAAACCAGTCAGACACCCAAATATACCTGACAGCCCTTATTGTTGGTTTATACATAATGTTGGCATTGTACATTCATGGTGTGTATGGTATAGGACGCTTATATTATCGCTCTTTACGCTCTGGTAAACCTGACCGTAACCCACAACAGTTACTGACTGTACCTTGAACATTCTGTGTCTGAAAACTGTTTAAATTTGATTTCTTGCTTGGTACCCGTCTCTGAAAACTGTTTAACTTTTGATTTCTTTAGAGCTTGCGTACAGACGGTAGACATGGATTACAGGATAACATAACCGTGATAGTTAATAATCGTTGCCGAGCTGTCCAGGCGTCAGAATGCAGCACCCCCGGGAGAGGGCATTCTGACGTTATGTGTTAACGAAGTTCCGTGCCATTTCGAAACAGAGGGAGGTAGGGGGTCTGGAACAGAGACAGAACAGGGTATAAACAACTGCGATTGACAACTAGCTCCGGTCAGCTCTTCCTTAAATTACTTCGTATACATCCCTCTCTCTCAGAGCATTGCCTTCCAGTTTTCCCCTGATAGGTTTTCTCCATATATTGTAAACCACATATCTTGCATGAAAGGCCTTAATATAACATTTACTGAAAGCTCATGTACAATATACCTTTTTTGTGCAAAATATGCACAACGTTAAATGCGCTGTTTGTGAAGGTGCCAAAAATTGAGCTTCCGCACTCACCTCTCAAAAGTTTGTTTACGTTCCGCCATTTTGTTGTTGTTTTTTTTTTTTTTTTCATGTGAGGCGGGCTAGACAAATTTTGCAAAAATTGCGCCGGGCCACTAACTTTTGTGCCGGACGACTAACTTTTTAAAGTTGGTCGGCCGGATGGCGACCAGAAAATTTTACGAAGTCTCAACCCTGAGTAACCCGAAATTTAAATAAAGGGGTCTTGGATTATCTGTGAAATATACACTCAAATAATTGATAGATACGGAATAAGGCTTAAATTTATTCAGTACACCCACAATAATGAACTTGTTTTCTCCCATTCTTTTTTAAAAATTACTTCAGAAGTTTTTGGTGTAGAATTGCAAAAATTATTGTTATTTTTTTCACGTAATAAATCGTCCTCCCTGTATGTAAATAAGTGTCAATTATTGTGGGAGATTTGTGTTTTTTTTTCGCAGTGTCTTCTTTTAAAGGGGCGAGACAGAAATTATATATTGTTTCCGCTGCACTAGAGGGTCTTAAGCAAATGCCAATAAAGACTTGTTGGTTGTTGAATCTTGCACAAAATCGCCACATTGTGCCTCAAGTCGAGCGCAGTTTACTTGCATATCGTATATAAAGCGAGGAGTTGAAGCGGTAGCCGATCCCCCCCCCCCCCCCCCGTAGCGTTGGTGTGAAAAGGTGTATTATTTTCTTATATTTTCATCAATGCTGTATTTTTGCGTTTTAGCCCCTATTCTTAAAAAGTAGTCTGGTATATGAACTGTTGTTCACAAACACACAAACACAGATAGGATTGGTGGCAATGTAAGAAACCTAAGATACCTTGTCACAGAAAAATTGTGTTGTTAACCGGTAGTTTGTTTATAAATACCTTATTCAGAACGCCATTTCCATCAAGTTTCAAAATGACGCCGGATCTGTAATGGGACTGTGCATGTCACGAAAATAATGGGCCTAGCAGGATAGTTTTGAGGCCAGACGAAAAATGTAAAGGATTTCATAAACTGTCTCTAATTATCAATTTTATGAACTAATTCAGTGTTTCGACTGCACATGCTCAAAAGCCGAATTTTCAGGGTCCCAGAGAGGAATAAAATTAAAAGAAACAAATGAAAAAAAAATCCACAAAACTGATTTTACTCGAACATTTAGACGTTTCAGACTTTCAGTGATGTGACAAAGTAAGCCAGTTCTTACCTATCCGACGGAGATGTCGTTTCTACAGCAGATATTTGACGAATTGATGAGAAAAAAAACGGATCAAAGTTGTCATTTTTTTTCAATGTACGAACTGTCACATTTAGTAAGACATCGACTGAGCTTTTTTTTGTTTTTTTTTTGTTTTTTTTTTTTCACTATTTTAAGTTTCTTTCTGTCTCGGTTATAGTGTTCTTACTGTGTTTCCAGTAACATTGGAATATGAGAACCCGAAGACGAAACTAAAGTTTTATATAACAAGAAGTTAAATGTTTATTGTGGACTCCAAGTTGCATTGGATTCCAGTTTAGTAATCTTGAAAATACGTTTGCCTCATTGCTATGAAAATCACTTGTGATATTGAAACCTTCACTGCCGCCAGATCTGCTTGGTTATGGTAGTCGAATATAGTTAGCAACTCAGCTCGAATAGAAAAAAGGACCGTAAAAATTGCCCTATTATTTACAATTGCGTAGTGTATAACAAAGCCGTGATGTCCCGGAAAATATGCCATTTATTTCAAACAGCAGTAAAGCACCGTTTAGAGGCCAGCGAATTATGAGCGGTTCCAGAGCGATTCGTGTTTGCTGTATAACAAATGTGCGAGAAACTCACAGTTTTTCTTTTTAGCGTTTATATACAACTACAGCTGTATTCAAGTATTCATTATCTGGGATGCTGAGGTCAGTTTTTGTATCCAGGCTGTAAACACGCTGAAAAAAACAAACAAACCAACATCAAGAAATAAATTCTGGCTAACACATAGAAATGGGCGGGGTCGAGATAAGCAGTGCAGGTTTATTATACCCTAACCTGACCATGCCAGAAGGGGCATACTTCTCTTATGGTGTCGAACTAAATAAGTCAACAACATTGTGTTACTTAACACAAGAACTGTGAAACAAATAAACAAGCAGATATGTTTTGGTAAACTACTCCGAAATAGACTACCAATAGACTGATAGAAAATTGAATGTCGCATAAATAAAATATGTTATATTTTTCTGGTTAAGTTGGACAGTTTGAATACTTATCGTTTGGTGAAAGGATATTGAAAATATAAGAAAATTGAATTCAAATTGGGCTCTTTATTAAAATGTCGGTTGCTCAGTGTTATATAAGCTGAATTTCTAAAAACTTTCTTTTTTCCAATTTTTTCGATTTCTGTTTCTACTTATGAGGCAAGAAAATGAATTGGCTGTATATTTACATCCCAAACTAATTAACAATGAAAAGTTTCGATTCCCATGACGTCTCTTTACCCGTGGTCTATTTTGAAAAAGCCCACTAGAAATATCTGGTTTCTTATTTGCTTCAGAATTCCAAATAATACGGTGTTTAATATTTAGTTATTATTTTTTTAAAGCAATTTCTGACTGTTTTCTTGCTGAGATGCTAAACAGTGAATGGAAATTTAAGTTGTCAGAACTTTTTTATTCCCGACCCCCCCCCCCCCCCCCCCTTCAGTTAGTTCCTAACTCAAGTTTTCGAAAATTGAAACCCATTTCGGGCTTATTTCCAACATTTAATATAAGTACACACTTTTCATAGCTCATAGGTAAGTAGCCTCAGCGATGTTGAAACAGCTCGGAATCGTTGAGGTTAGTAACGAAGAAAAAAAGCTGCTGTTGTCAGCTTAAATAGCTCTGTATCCTGTTCGAGTGTAGCATACATAACTTTTTGCATTATCAAAACTACAAAAAGTGATTAAGACTTTACATCAGGGTGTAATGGAAGGCCTGAAAGTACTGCATTACCAAATGGCTAAACGCAGGAGACTTACGGTACGGGGTATCATTTGATTACAGGTTACGCATCACAGACAGTATCCGGACAACACAACTACCGTGTACTCGTACTTTGAGAGTCGTGGCGGGAAGTTTCCGGAAATTGTGTTCTTTGGCTTGCAATACATATTAAAAAAATGGTTTGCGGGACCAGTGATCACGAATGAGATGATAGAAGAAGCAAAGGAGATATACAAAGCACATTTCGGGCAAGACTTATTCAACGAGGATGGCTGGCGTTATATTCTAGAGGTGCGTCCACATTTTTTTTTTCATATGCCATCCGTTACTTGTGTCTGCTTTTAGAGAGAGAGAGAGAGAGAGAGAGAGAGAGAGAGAGAGAGAGAGAGAGAGAGAGAGAGGGGGGAGGGGAGTAACGGGGTTCCTACCAATTGACCAACCTGCAGTTTGAACAACCGCCATTTGACCAGTGGGCATTTGACAAACCCCTTAAGGAAAACACATATATTTGAACAACTTTATTATTCGGTTGTTGTTTTTTCTGCGGCTTCTCAGTAACTATTTGTACCGGTAACTATAATCAAAATATTCCCAGAACAGGTATAATGCTGCAAATAAAATTACTGTCAACCACGCGCCTTAGCCGACACTACAGGGTCCACTAGGTCTGGGTTTGTTGGTATAACGCCGAGGCACGGAGATTAACGGGACACTTAGAACCCCACAACAGGCGACACCCAATGACAGAGAGAGAGAGAGAGGATTGGTCCACACTCTCTTTGATGCAGTTGAGCCCTTCTTTGAATTTATATTTTGTCTGTGAATCCTGATTTACGGTCAAACCACGATTGGTTGTCAAAATTTCCATATCGGACTTAGAACTCCACAACTCTAATGACACCCAATGACAGAGAGTATTAGCTGGTCAAATGTCTGTTTTTAAGGGGTTGGTCAAATGACGGTTGGTCAAATTGCAGGTTAGTCAACTCTCCTACACCCGAGGTTAGTGTATAGGAGAAACTGGATATATGCTGCGATTTATAAAAAAAAAAATAATGGATTGCTTTGACATTCCAGTTGAAACGATCCTTGTAAATATAAAAAGAAACAGATTGTTTGAAGTTTCTGAATGAATGCATAAAGCTTCTAATAAGTGACTGGCCCTCGTAAGTGCGAATAAATGTATAAAGCCTATAATTAGTTGATGACCATCGTAAGTAACAGAAAAAGGTTTATTTATGGCGTGTGGCATGTGGAGGTTACTGTTTGTGTAAGGTATTGAGTATCACTCGCCTGAATTGTACTTGAGGCTGGAAATAACCCCAAATGTCTTTTATTAGCACACCGCATAGAAATGGTGCCTTCAGATGCCATAATCAAGAGCAAGCTTGTAAATGAATACAGGGGCCTGCGTTCAGGTTTTTGAGTCACTCGTTATTTGCTTCAACACTTTGAACTTAAGGTTCATAGTGTAGTCATGGTGTGTTTTCGTTTTGTATTGTGATACTTTTGGCGGAATTCTAGATAGAGCAAGAGTTTCGGAGTATCTGGCAAGGCGGAAATAGGTTTGAGGGGGGGGGGGGGGGAGGAGGGAGGGGTTTGGTGGAGGGATTGTTAGCTTGGGACATGTTTGTACACCGGGCGAAATTTTGGAAAGAGCATCATGTGGTCATCGGTGTTTGCACACACTGACAAATTGTAGGACGTGCCTTACAAAACGATCTGCTGGTTTGGACAGTACATAGGTTTTAGAAATTCTATTTTTTGTTTGCTCAAACAGTTTCTCAAAAATAAACTGTCTGGCATTTGAAGAAAAAGATTCAAAAAGATATAAAGATATCTTACGCGCACACGTCACATCGCTTTTATGTAAACAAATATTGGTTTAAACGCCTGTAATGCCATCCCGCTGGACTGATGTTTGTGCAGAACACAGATACGCTATACCTGTCTAGTTCTGTTCCGCCATAACAGACCCCAGACAAAATAACAGCAAGTAGCTGCAGGACTTGAGCTGTGGTGGCATTTACAAGTATTTGGTTTTATGCCCTGAAATCCACGAACACATATACTGGTCATGAATCAATGAATAGCCAAGTTTAATTGTTTAACTTCCGGGAGAGCATTAATTGAGTAAAGCGGCGGTGAAAGACCAGCCCTTGTTCACCCTCATTCACACTAACGTAAATCCATTGAAGCGCATTGTCATCTGTTATTGATGAAAACCTGGTCAACATTTGCGTGGTTCTTTGACTTGAGAGATAAATGAAGGTATGGTTGTTATCCGCCGGGAACCGGACGGATATAGTTTTCATTCTGTCCGTCTGTGCAATTTCAGTCTCACGCGCCTACAGCCCGCATTAGTGGCTGGATTGATTTCAGATTTTACCCAGGGGTGCTCCTAAGCATCCCGCAGTGCAGTGACCAGGATTCGACCGGATCGGAGCAAAATTGCCAAAATGGCAAAACTTTAAAAAATTGCAGAAACTGAATAAGGACTTTGCATAACACACATCAGTCTCACGCGCCTACAGCCCGCATTAGTGGGTGGATTGATTTAAGATTTTACCCATGGCTGCTCCTAAGCATCCCGCAGTGCAGTGACCAGGATTCGACCGGATCCGAGCAAAATTGCCAAAATGGCAAAACTTTAAAAAATTGCAGAAACGAAATAAGGACTTTGCATAACACACATCAGTCTCACGCGCCTACAGCCCGCATTAGTGGGTGGATTGATTTAAGATTTTACCCATGGCTGCTCCTAAGCATCCCGCAGTGCAGTGACCAGGATTCGACCGGATCCGAGCAAAATTGTCAAAATGACAAAACTTTAAAAAATGGAAGAAATGAATTAGGAATGAGCATAACACATATCGGTCTCACGCGCCTACAGGCCGCATTGGTGAGTGGATTGATTTAACATTTTACCCATGGCTGCTCCTAAGCATCCCGCAGTGCAGTGACCAGGATTCGACCGGATCCGAGCAAAATTGCCAAAATGGCAAAACTTTAAAAAATTGCAGAAACTGAATAAGGACTTTGCATAACACACATCAGTCTCACGCGCCTACAGCCCGCATTAGTGGGTGGATTGATTTAAGATTTTACCCATGGCTGCTCCTAAGCATCCCGCAGTGCAGTGACCAAGATTTGGCTGGATTATTGGATAGATTTTAACGTCTGTTTCATATGACTTCTTCTACTTCACTGACCACAAGGCTGTATGGTGTTCTTTGGAACAGTTGTTCACAGGAACATCATAATCAGGTATACAATTTGCGCGAACCCGGCGGATTCATGCTTCTCGAGCATCTAGTTGTTTCTGGCATGGACGTTAGACGTTAGAACGGGTTCTTTCGAGTGACTTGTGGCTGATCGAGTGTACCATGTCACAAAATACAAGGATTTCCAAGCACTGAGGAAGCTACATTTCCCGCCTATCCTGGGAAAAGCCACACACCCAAATGTTTTGCGGAATTTCGATCCCACCTGCAGCTAACGGTTTAGTTTTGATAATTTGACTTATCTAAATTAGGAAATACAAAAAAAAAAAAAAAAAAACAATACGGTTTTATGCCGCATGCTAGACTACCGTAGTGTGATCCCTTCTGTGGTTCTGTGTTTGGGTGCTTGTGTGTCTGTCTACCTGTAAGTAATAATTTTGTGCAGATTTTTCCTGAGGATTCTACGTTTATTAACCTAAGTGTTATGTTTTGTGCAGTTACGTAGTTCCCTACCGGATGAATAAACTGTTTGGCGATCCAACGAAAAATGAAAATCATGCCTTTGAATTTGGCCAAAATGTCATTAATAATTTATTTAGGTGGCCCTAGGACGGAATTGACGATGATGTTAGTCCTTGAATTCAGACTTTCAGAACCTCACAGTGTTACATAAATAACCGATATATGTTGTGGAGCGTTTGGCGTTTTCGTGTTAATCTACATTATCGAAGAAGTTAGCTGCTATTTTCTCGAGTGATAGAAAATCTTGGACGCCCTTTACTCCGACCTAACTCATTTTTGAACAAATAACTTAGGCGTGTTGGGCAATGTTAACCGATTCAATAAGTAAGGAATTTAGGAGTTTTCCTTTAACGCTTGGGATCAATGTCCTTGAACATTTTTTCTTCATGTTTGCATCACTGCAAGTCATAGCAATGACGTCAGATGGCCACACGGCTCCGGTTATTGAAAGGCCAGAAACAAAAGTTCAACAAATAAAAGTAAATGCATCCTACAAAACTACATTTCAATTCAGACCACATCCTTCATAACAGTCCTTAGCAGTTGCGAAACAGTGTTCTTGGTGCGGTGACGTCTGTCCAGGAACTGAACTCTGTTTCCATTTTGTTTTGCTTAAGGTTCTGCCGTTGAACCAGATTTCTAGATTCCCCCCTCCTCCCCCCCCCAAAAAAAAAAAAAATCAGAGAAGGGGGGGGGGGGGGTGAAAAGATTCGAGTTACCCATAATATAACATTAAGGGACAGTAACCCAGAAAGTGACTTGTTTACAATATGCCGTTTTCTAAGCTATTGTGAAAGTGGATTGAACCTGGATTTATTTGGACGTAACTTAGCCCTCATCTAGGGCCACCGATCCAACAAACACAAGGTCCAGTGACGTCAATTGAATTCCGTTATTTTACCCATGAATGCTTTTTGTACGAAGGTGATTTTCTACAGTAATTCAGGTATCCATTGAGTTCGCATAGAAGTTCTGTACGGGCAAGTGGCTTTGGTGAAATGCAGAATTATTTAACAACTCGTTCCTCGCCAAAACAAGGAAATTGTTCTGAAAATCAATTGTTTCCTTTTCTGAATAAGAAGTAAAACACGAGACCATGTGTCTGTTGAAAAGTTCCGCATTGTGAGCAGGCGTTCTGATATGTATTAATATTTTTTGTGCCTGTACATATATGCTAATCATTTAAAGCGTAAGAGATCATTCTTTCTATTGGACACCAATTTTCCCGAAAACGAAAGGGAATTATAATAGGGTTTAGTGCCTTTTCGGGTGATCTAGGACGATAGCTTACAAGTCATGTCATAGCAAAGTGGTTTTTTGTTTTTCGAAACCGAAGAACAGTTTTAGCCGAGAATCTCAGATAATTTTCAAGGCGTAGCGCAGTCCTGTTCTTCGGGCACTTCTGTGCGTAGAGACAACAGGGAATCTTGCGAGTGAAATAGGTACAACCCGATGTTGCAAGTGAAATAGGTACAACCCGCTGTTGTAAGTGAAAAAGGTACAACCCGCTGTTGTAAGTGAAAAAGGTACAACCCGCTGTTGTAAGTGAAAAAGGTACAACCCGCTGTTGTAAGTGAAAAAGGTACAACCCGCTGTTGTAAGTGAAAAAGGTACAACCCGCTGTTGTAAGTGAAAAAGGTATGCTAAAAGTTGTTACCTTCTCCTCTGTTTCTTGTTTTAAGCATCATACGGTGTAAATTTTGATAAGGAATCGATCATGTTTTGGCTTATTTCAGGAACATGGGGGACACCTTCCTTTGCGGATCAAGGCGGTGCCTGAGGGGACCTTAGTGCCCGTGAAAAACGTCCTGTTTACCGTAGAAAATACAGACCCGAAGTGTTGGTGGCTGACGAATTACTTCGAGGTAAATTTCCTCCAGTACGCTCGCAGCGTCATGGCTTATTATAGATTTTTTTTGGTGGGGGGGGGGGGGGGGGGTAAAAGGGTGGCTGTACAGTCTAACCATGCTTAGAAGAGAATCCAGTATGCTGTATAAAAGGGGTTGTACAGTGTCGAAGAAAAGGGAGAGGGGCTTTTCTCCATGTCGAGATAGACGGGGTCGTCGGGATAAACGGGCGATACTATAAATACTGCTTTTAGAAAGAACTAAGAATAACATGTCATTGAATCAAAAAGTGCTCGTGCAAATACACGAATCTGATTCCCTTTCCATTTATGAAAAAATAAGTGAAAATTTTAGACTCAGGCTCTTTTCGGAAATACTCCCATCCAGCTTCCATTCCTTGGTGGCTAACTACGCAAATCCAAGATCGTTTTTAGATTTTTTCATTTCTTCCCTAAAAGAAAAGGAAGAATTTTGGAAAATCTTGGTTTAACTCCCATATGGGAAAACACTTGGCAGCCCTGAATATAATGTGACAGTCAGCTCTGTTCCTCGCTCTCATTGTTTTTTCACAATTTTCCCCGCTTTTCAGACGTTATTTGTACAAGTGTGGTACCCGATGACGGTGTGCACGAATTCCTACTACCAGAAGGAAATCATAGCGCGATACCTGAAGGAGACCGCGGACAACCTTGACGGTCTGCCCTTCAAACTCCATGACTTCGGCTTCAGAGGAGTCTCTTCTGTCGAGGTCTTTGTCTTTGATCCCACCCAAGAGATAATAATAATAATAATAATAATAATAATAATAATAATAATAATAAAGAAAATGAATGCCTACATATTTCATGTATGTATGTATGAAAACACATTGAGAGGGAAATCAGTTCTAATATTCCAAACTACAGTGAATTTGAATGCAATAATACTGAGATAAAAAATTGCAATAACCGTAACTATTTAAGTTCTGTTTGAGAAAAATAAAATAAGAAGAGACGGCGGGTGAGGATGGAGAAAGAAAAGACAAGCTCGATGACAGAAACATGCTTGAAACAGCGCGTATAACGTTATTATTGTTATTGTTGTTATTACATGAACAGTCTGCGGGCATCGGCGGCGTAGCTCATCTGGTGAATTTCGTGGGTACCGACACCGTGGCTGCGCTCATGGCAGGGCGGCGGTATTACGGCTGTGAAATGGCCGGCGTCTCCATCCCCGCGGCGGAACACAGGTGAGGTGGTCTTAAGGGCAATGCCAGTGCTATTCACACCAGTTGTGTATTTCGGACAAGTTCTCATCCATTGTGCTGGTAGATTTTGTATCGTCAAATGTTGCATTGTGTGTAGGTTTTTTTTTGATCAGCAGGAATATTCCAAAATATTTAAAAATGTCGTTTGACATTAAATAATGGGAATTTTAGATAAGACGTTCAAAATTGGTAAAACATGGCTTAGAGTTAAAGAAGGAGGCGGAATGTTCCGTTTAGCAGGATCGATGAATGGGTTCCGCTGTGTGTTATTTTCAGCACCGTGACAACGTGGACAAAAGAGGGAGAGAAAGAGGCGTTTAAAAATATGTTAACCAAATTTCCAAATGGATTAGTAGGTATGTAGATAGCAAAGTTTTGTTTGTAGTATAAAGGGATGTTATTCTTAGAGTGATCCGTCCATTTTTTGCAAGAATGTTACAGTATGATGTAGCATTAATGTTTTAATACGTTGTTATACTTTTAAAATTTTGAACTTTTCATTAACTTCGGCTTTTCGCTGACTTTGGAAGTCTACATTGTACAGGTATGGCAAAAACTGGGGGAAGCGGAATGGGATCTTTTTTTTTTATAGTTGCGACGCCGATTTTTTGACGTCTGCACAAATCATCGAGTTTGGTTTTCTGAACAGCGTTTTTATCCAATGTATAAAGGGGCTACATAAACGTCGCGATCTTTTGCGGCGATAAATCACAACCAAATTACAATCATATTTCATGCTGCCAAAGTGTTCGTTAGCAAAAAACGGTCGAGTTTATTTATTTATTGATTTATCTATTTTTACTTTGTCATTTGAAAGTGAGTGACAAAATTCACAATAAGTCTGAAGTGCTTGGCAATGACAACTGCCGTCAGAAAGCCATGCTGCTTTGTTTCAGCGGTTGTGAGTGACAGCTACGACATTTGGAATGCGTGCGAGCACTTGTGGGGGGAGGAGCTTCATGACATCATTGTAGAACGTGGTAAAAATGGCGGCACCCTTGTAGTGAGACCGGATTCCGGAGATCCACCAGAAGTGGTCGTCAAGGTAGCCAAAATCCCACTGTCGAATTAAGTAAAATACTATCATGTAATTTCATTGTAATGTATTAACAAGTACATGAACAAAAATAGTATAAACATAGAAATAAATAACTGAAAGAAATGATAGAGGAAAACATTATGCAGATCGATAATTTGTGATATCGATTGGTCTTGCAGGTGCTTGATATTCTAGGCAACAAATTTGGATTCAGTAAGAACAGCAAAGGATATAAAATGCTGCCTCCTTACCTGCGAGTGATACAAGGTGACGGTGTCAGTTACGAGACATTGAGCTCCATTCTTGAGAACATGAAGACTCACAAGTGGAGTGCGGATAATCTGGCGTTCGGCAGCGGCGGTGCGCTGTTACAGCGAGTGGACCGTGACACGCAGAAGTGTGCCTATAAGTGTAGCTACGCCGTGGTCAACGGAAAGGAGGTTTGTCGTTAGATATGAGACGTCCATTTATTGATTTTTTTAATCAGTTTCGTTGGTTTATTTCTGGGGCACCAGAAAATAATCAAAACAGATCTGTTGAAAATGAGGAAAATTGGTACCTGAAGATGAAAACACGCCAGTCGTGTGTAAAATCTAGCAGGGTTTAAGCACACGCAATATAAATAACACTGAATGCAAAAATATGCGCACATAACGATCATTTCGCACCTTAAAAAAACGGAAGTAAAACCGTATTGATAACACTAATTATAAATCTACACAGCCCTTAGTAGACATTTTGGTGTTCATATATTTTTTACATAGAAGTTTGCTTTGTCAGAAACGACCGGTCACTTTAGCTTTCACGGTGCAGGTAATGATTGTCGTGCTTGCCTGACAGTCATCAATGGGTAGTGGGTTTGGGTGCAGATATGTCACAGAAATATAGTGTAAATGTGTGGGTGTGTGAATGAATGCATGGCATTTTTTTTTCTCTCAGGTGAATGTGTTCAAGGATCCCGTTACCGATAAAGTGAAGAAGTCGAAGAAAGGCAGGTTGTCCTTAGAATGTCACGCAGGCAACTGGGTGACGAGGGAGGAGGGGTCAGGCGAGTGCAAACAAGTAAGGAAGTGCCTCAGTGTTCTGTATTAATTCGTTGTGGATCGTGTATATCGAATATCTGGTAGATTGTAATGGGTTTGAGGTTGGGCGTATCCGTGTGGACGTGCTATCTGCATATTTGGGTCCAGACGTATTAAGACGAAAAATTTGTTGCCACATTCACAGAAAAATGTTAAACTTGTGCATAAAAAAGCTGATGAGGTCAACTGTTAGATACAGGAGATAGTATGAAGCTTCATGTTCATAATGCGCAATTATGTCTTTTTTTTGTGGCAGGACCAGCTGGTGACAGTTTACGAGAACGGCAAACTGCTAAAGGACTATAGTTTACAGGAAATCAGAGAAAGAGCGCAGGTGCATGTGTAGGAACTTAAGACCGAGATAAGCGTGATATTTCCAATCCGCACCGTTCTGGATTTCTGGTTTGATTAAAAGAGCACATTTTATCGCTCAGAAGAATTACGTCAGCTAAATTGTTGTATTATCGCCCAGCACCAGTTCACCATATCGCGCGTTAGAATCAAAGTCTTGCAATGTGTTGATGATATATGCACACAATTGGTAGCTAAGAGGAGTATCATAACATTCCTGGCTCCTTATGTTCGGCTTGTAAGTGTCTTCGTCGTTAAATGTGTTTTTGTTCAGTAAATAAAACGTGCTGCTTGAGAAGAAAAGGATTTTAGAAAGATTTAGCAGTGTTGTGAATGTTTGTTTTAAATTAGTAATGTGACTTTCCACAGAAAGAGCTAGTGTTTATTTTTTAGCATCGGAATAAATCAACAAAATGGCCTAAGTGGCCTGGCCAGAATTGTCGGATGGAAGTGACACGATTCCAAGGTTGCACTCAATGGTTTTCTGTTAACCACCTCCCACCTCCCCCCCCCCCCCTAAAAAAAAAAGGAAAAATCAAAGAAATTTTAGATCTGGTACCTTTGTAATGGAATTAAAGTTATAGTCGTTGTTTATAAAAGAAATAAAATAAATATAGGTAGAAGCTAGGTAGAAGCTAGTCTGCACAGAATTGAAATGAAATCTTACAGAAACGTGAAGCTAGAGGCCAGATTGGAAAACGAGCCATGTTCGTTAGTAGATGATTTTTTTTTTTTTTTTTGTTATTTTTTTAAGTGGAACAGCATCCGCCCGCAGTCCCACCAAGTATCCCCACTGTGATTTTTTGGGTTTTAATGGATTTACTCAGTTAATAATTGATTATACACTGATTATTAATTTTGCAAATGCAATGCCGGTATTGCTCATAACTATGACAAGGATGAGCTTGCTGTCGTAAAGTGCAATGGTGATGCTGAGGACTTAAATCTCAAAGAAGATATTCTGAATTGTTTGGCATTTTTGTGATATGCAGTGTAGGAGGAACTTTCAGTGTGGCACTGTGTTGTGAAATTCGCTAAATTTGTTTGGCTTGAGTGACATCTAACTTGTATATTCGTGATAGTTTTTGTTCATAAATATGGCAAATCTAATCGCTGTGGTACATTATCGGAGGTGTTTTAAGGGGGCAAGTGATTATGTGTCGTCACAGATGCCGTCATTGAATTGTGGTATTCGCGATGAGATTGTATGAACTACAGGCGCTTGTGTGTACCGTGGTAGGCGTTGTCCTGGCAGAGTTTTATGTATATAAATTTAAGTATATATGTTACAGGGAATCTGTGAAATTAGGGATTTCATGAAATCCCTAGTGGATTCGTGTAATAATTTGCTCAATCAATTTCGATGTTTTTATTGAGAATTTTCATGTTTGTAATGTAGTTTTTAACCGAAATTAATAGTAGATTTTGAATTAATATGGTCAAAGCCCTCGACTGCCAAACTGACATTCATGTAATACTTCAGTACCTGAATTGAGCGGTATTTTTTGTCTTATGTAACTCCTGTCACTTTTCCCGCCAAATTCTGTTATTTGGATGGTAATGTTATAAATTCCAATTCCTTTCGATGTGAAAAGGGATACACAGTTTTGAAGAACCACTAAACACCCTTCATGAATGGATAATTTTTCAAAATAATTTTATAATCAATATGAACTTAATCATTAGAGGAATTCACTATGGATTTCATGAAATCCCTAATTACACAGATTCCCTGTAACATATATATTGAGTAAACAGGGCACGGGATTATGTGCAGAAATGTTCTCCACCGCGCAGCGCTCACTTGCAAAGCCATAGATGGGAGGCTGCTTATAGAATTAAACTAGAGTCGTTGCGATTTCATTGTTTTTTAGAACACCAGAAAGCACAGGTGGGATTATAAAAGTGAATCATAATATTTTATAACGGTTTATATGGTAATCATAGACGCCTAGGTACTGATGTAAAAATGCTATATAACTTATAGGATGTCCGAAATTTATTAGGTTAAAAAGAAACTTTATTTAAGATTCAAAGTAGCATCTTTTCAACTGGTGTTGTGTTTGCGCTAAAATAGATCGTGTGGCAAATTTTACGGCCTCGTGTAGAGCATAGAAAGCATCTGTGATATGTTGTTTAGTAAACAAATGTTTTCTTGAATTGCAGTTATAGCACGCAGTAAAGGTATTACTCACTCAAAAATGATCTGCTTCTGTTGTATGAATAGGAAGTACTATATTCGTATGACCACAGCAGTGGCATTATCCAGATACTGAGTACTCGTGTAATTAGCCAGGGTATTACGGATGCAAATGCACTCGGTTGGCAGCAATAAAATGCAGCTAACGCCCATGTGACATTTTTTTCTGTTTTGGTATAGGCAGCTGTGTTTTTTAGCAGCGCGAATCCTTCCCTTATGAATAACACGCGATAACAACATGGTACTTATGTCATTACTTATGCCGGTACTCGACTCCTGCTTCTTTAGCAATGTTTGTAAGCGAAAATGAGATTTCACTACGAATGTTTAACTCGTAAAAGATGCAGGAAAATGGTACATTCCCTTAAGGACGAAGAAACAGTGTAGGCTGTGGTGTAGCTTTAGCTTTTGTATTGAAAATGTGTAACTTCTGTTTTCGATAAATAAAATATTTCTAGATTTTTTAAAATATGTCTTATTTATCTACAATGAGTGTGGTTAGGTGCTTGGGAGGGGGGAGGGATAGTGGGGGGGGGGGGGAGGGGGGTCAGTGCACATGTTTTATTTTCATTGGAAGGGGAGTACTCAAAATAAAAATTTATTTCGCCGCCCTAGTGATATCGTTAAGACCAAGCAACGAATAGATCGATATCGTTAAGATCAAGCAACGAATAGATCGATATCGTTGGATTTTTTTTTTTGATATTTCTAATTGTTGTCAGATCAAGCGATAACATAATAGCAAGTAGTTACACAGGCAGCCACAACAAATGTTCCGGCAATCCAACTGAAGTCAAGGAAAGGATGGTTTTGAAAACAGAGAAAAATATATCTGAAAAATTTGCCATTGCTCTAAATGGCTACCTAGCGGACTACTAGTGGAGCATTCATGTGCAATGTGTATTATCGAAAACAATCGAGCAAAACTCGAGGACCATTAAAAATATGAGAGGTTGTCTAACACACATGCGTAGTTACATTAAGGCGGCAGATAGCCCCCCCCCCCCTTTTCCGTTGTATTAGTCCAGTACACGATAGTAGGCTGGTTTAAAAATGACGAATTTATGGCAAATGGAAAAACCACGTTCCGATAAATCTGTTATCGTTTTGCTTGGTTGGAAAGAGGTGTTTTAATCATATAAAAATATTTAAGAGTTACAGTGTAGCAAAGGCGTTTACGGTTATTTGGAGATGGGGATTCCGAATATGTCCTTAAGATACATTAACACTATAACCAGAATCTTATTTCGCTAGCGAAATGTTAAACACTTGACAAAAATTAAAACGCAAAAATACTTTCTTCAGTGGGTTATTTCTTGAATAATATATTGCAAACAACACAGCTTGAATACGTCTTATAAGCCGAGAAGTGTTTGGTTTTTGTTGGCCTTGGTTTTATTGACTGAGCAGGCATACGCCGTGTTATCTATTTACGCAGTGAGAGCTCGCACAAAGCTCAGCAACTGTGTTCTGTGATGTACGTTAAATGCACTGCATTTACTTGCAAAAACACACCCTTTTCACATGGCGTTTTAACAAAGAAAACGAAATCGAAGACCAAAATAAAAAGTGACATGCACACGTTTAGATCAAGCTCTTCATAAGTCCCAAGTTTCATGGTCTTAGGGCCCATAGTGTCAGAGAAGAAGACGACACAAAAAAAAAAATCAGAAAAACTGTCAAGAAGAAAAAAAAAGGACGAACCGCTGCTCGCACAAATTCATATAACTCTTGCAAGCCAAAGGCTTGTCAAGTGTTAAAATATCACTATAAATACAGTGAAAAAGAAAAAAAAAGGAAACAAGAATGTAAACCACAAATCAAGGACAAAAAAAACCTACAAATGCGTGTAGGTTTCGAGCCCTGTGGTTGATTCAGCGAAGCTAAGTAGTAGGGAAAACGAGTTCTACACCCGTCAATCATCGTGACGTCATCAATCACGTGACAGAAAGCCCCGCCCCCCTGAGTAGGGAAAAACGAAAGTTCTGGACCAATCAACCATCGTGACGTAATAAAGCCCCGCCCCATGAGTAGGGGAAAAACGAAATTTTCTTGACCAATCAATCATCGTGACGTCATTAATCAAGCCCTGCCCACTGAGTAGGGGAAAACGAAAGTTCTGGACCGATCATTCATCGTGACGTCATCAATCAAGCCCCGCCCCTGAGTAGGGAACAACGAAAGTTCTGGACCAGTCAATCATCGTGACGTCATAAATTAGGCCCCGCCCCCTGACTAGGGGAAAAACGAGAGTTCTACTGCAGTCAATCATCGTGACGTCATCAATCAAGCCCCCTCGTATCATCAATCACGTGACATCAAGTCCCGCCCCTGAGCAGGGGAAAACGAAAGTTCTGGATCAATCAATCATCGTAACGTAATCAAGACCCGCCCCAATTGAAGCAACTGCTCAATTTTACATCAAGTTTCGAACATACATTACATTCATAATTATGTTAACCCAAGATTGCTATTAATTCACGTGCTTATACAGTGTTTCCCATAGTCCCTGTCTGGTGCAGCCAAGTTGGCGCTTTACAATATTCCTAAGTAGAAAGGCAGAAAACTATACAAGCAAATCGATATCCCTAGGGGTGTAACTAATGTTGCTATTCCTAGCCACGAGCGGGATTCGAACCCACGACCTACAGCACCACAGTGTTTGACTGTGACAGCGGCTTTACCCACTCGGCCACACCATCACATGAGGTACGAGGTATGTAAGAGGTACCTCGGTGACTTTTACCATTTCGGTCATGCTCAATGTCAAAAACCTCGAAGTTCCAAAAAACGGTTCGGGGTAGAGCGATTTTAAGCTTATTTTCGACCGTTTGGGCCAAAGAGGTAAATGCAAGGAAAGAGGTACCTTGGTGACCTTCACCTGCTCGTTCATGGTCAATTCTGAATTTTAAAGAGTCCAGAACCGTATTTTTTGTGGTCCCCCAAGTGTAATTGTCGCTACTCGGTAGGGAAAACGGTCTAGTTTAACAGGATATATACATACATATATATATATATATATATATATATATATATATATATATATATATATATAGGCTACTCTCGTTATACCGCCATTCGTTATACCGCCATTCTCGCTATAGCGCCATCAAACCATGGGTCCCGTTTTTTTTCTATTTTAATTCCCTCGTTATACCGCCAAATTCGCTTAACGCCATCAGTCACGCAATTTGCGGTCCTAAAATGCGATTTACAGTGCAATTTACCCTCGTTATATCGCCATAAATTTTACCTGGAGATTTTTTACAAGAAGCCCAAGTCAACGGCGTTACTTCTTTTGTGTTGTTGATTTTATTACCATGGCAAAACACTTGAGCAGCATGAATAGGTGTACGGTGTGAACATGAATGGTAGAACAAAGGCATTGTGGCCATTCTGATATCACATTGGATTAGGAAGCATCCCAGTTGGAATGTCATTATGCAAATCAGATAAAAATTCAAATTTTCATGAAAAAGTTGCTGAACAGAAGTTAAGCTTAGCATCGTTTCAAAATGGAAAAGAAAAGAAGGCGTTTTCAGTCTGACTATGAGAAAAAGCTCGAAATCCCGAATTATGCAGAAAAATTCATCTAGAACTCACCACAAAAAAGCAAATCATTTTCCTTTGCTTTTGGGATAGTGAAATAAAATGATGGGCAATGGGGACATTGTAAATAAGGAAACAAATTTATATGTGGAGGGAAAAGATGGCTCGCCGTCCAGAAAAAAAACTGAAAATGGCAAAACATGGAGATCTATAAGAAAGTGTGCTTCTTTGGTTCTGAAACGCAGGAGGCAAAGCAAAAATCAATCTTAGACTTTTTCAAGAAAAAGTGAATCTGTCAATGAAAAACAGAACAAAACGAAAATAACTGCTTTTGAAATTAAGCAATTGTGTCTTTGCATGCACTTTAAATAACGACTTAAAACAGCAGGTTATTTGTTTGATTATTGAAAGAAAAACACCAATAAATATTTTCTTAAGGTTTTTTCGCTATAACACCATTTCGTAATAACGCCATAATTTCACTGGAACAAACAATGGCAGTATAACGAGAGTAGACTATATATATATATCTTTAATATATTATAAGCAATATTATAATCTCGGATTCACTGGGCAATCAAATTGACTATAGCTTATAACCGAAGTTTATTTATATTTTAAATGCAGTCAAGGAAAGGGCCGTTGCGAAATGGTTTTTGATTTCATCTTGATTTTTCCCTTTGTGTCATCCAAATTCTTCCAAATAACCAGTGTTAAAATAGTATGAATAAAGTTATACAACGAAGTATCCTTGAAAGTACAGCAAAAGGAATCTCGAATAGTAAAACTAAGCATAGTTACGAAATTCTAACTGTGATGGTATAGCAGTCCCGTTTTAACAATATTTTGAGCTGTCTTGCCTTCAACGTATATTTGAGAAAACCGGATAGGCAACAGAACTAACATAGTGTACTCGAATTGTCTATGATGATCTGTGGTTCCATATTCTCTTCTTTGTCCCACCTGGTACGTAGTAATGTGAATCCATACTTTTCAATTATTCGTTGGAATGTGAATAAATCTGACTGAAGCTGTCGTATGCCAAAAAACTGCTACTTTCTGCACCTTTGGAACACAGCCACCAAAAACACAGAGAGCCCACCAGCGAAGTAGCATACACCTATAATAAAAAATAATGGATTAAGATATTGACTGCCCAGAAGCTTAACGCAATCAGAACGTTTTCTCTTTTTTAAGGTTTCAAGGTTCTATATAGTAGAGCGTTGCAAATTCTTCCAAGGCTTAAATCGTGTAGCCCAGCAATAGTTTCGATTAATACTTTTTCGATTAACGTACATATTTTCCTTTTTTCGAAATGAACAGGAATTTTTTTACGTAAATGTGGTGTACATCAGAAAAGATTTGGTAAAGTTAAATATGTGGGAACTGGAAAGGTACTTGGCATCATAAAATGAAATGCGTACGAACAGCAAGTAGAAAGAACTGCACTCTCGTTCCATTATATTTTAGAAACAAGTTTTAAAGTATACAGTGGTGTGCCATTTAGACAATATGTCTTGCATTGTATTGTATTGTTCTTTAGATCCCTTTCAACTGCTTAGGTCATATCGGAATCCCCCTGCCACATTATACTGAAATGGGGCATACCAGCCCTCCTTCTAACCCTTACATGTGGAATGCCTCACAGGGTAGCAAGGAGAAGTTGCAATTTTAAAGGTATGACCCAACCGGGGTTTGAACTCACGATATACCAGTCTCGAGACGGACACTCTAACCACTAGGCCACCGAGGCTGGTCAGCACTAGAGTAAATGTGTGTATAAATGTATAGTTTCTTGGATTTATGTGGTTTTTCACATTCTTCACTGACAACATAGAAGCTTTAGGAGTTTTTTCAAATGGTATGTATTAGCATTCATTGATGTCCCTTTGGAAAAAACAGAGCAATACATAATGCGAGGCACCACTGTCAGTGAAAGGTTAAGATGTCATATCTGAATAAAATATTTTGTCAATGATCGGTGCAATTATACAAGAATAGAAACCGATGTAACGGGCTCAAACACCAACAGAGCTTGTCTGCCGTCCTTCGTGTATGTTAACTATTGTAACAGTCTGGTTTCTCAAAAACAGCGGCAACATGAAAATGCGAATAGAGGTAATGTTTAAAGAACCATGTGGTTAAAATATCGGTGATATCGCGCCATACCAGATAAATGTAAATGTACTAACAATTAAAGTATAATACTGGGTTAGGTTTTAAACTGAGCTGGAAATGGAACCCCAAATGAGAAATGGTGTGAAATGTGCTTTAAAAATACCCGATATCTGATACAAAACTATTAAACTGGACTACCAGACACAAACTAAACAGGCGTTTTACTACACATCTGCAAGTCGTTATCGGGGTTAAGTATATAAACTGTTGCTGACGTCTATAACTGATTAATCGAATTTTGAAATTAGTTACTGCTTTCAACCTTACAATATTTGTTGAAAAATCTGGAAGATGCAGCATAATACTACAAACCAACGACGGTGATCGATTCTGTAAGAATAGGGAGTCTATAAACTTTTACCACTAGGCATCCCCAGTTACAAAGGAAATGGGGCATTCAGAAGAAAATTTGTTTTCGAAAACCCAGGACAAAGAAACCGAAAGTTTGTGGCTTCTGACCTCGATTCTTGTGCACAACATTCATTGTTTCATTGTCCGAAAAAATTATCTGATCTTTATCCAAGATGTTTTCGTTGTGCGGCATATATAACTGCTTGAAATAAATGTTTTCAAAACACTCAAAACCGACCCATTCATGGCTTTAAAAACGCAATAATGTAAATATTTTTTCATTTTATCTATTTCTTGTGATTACTGATACTTTCTAGTTCTTGATAAGAACAACGTAATCTCAGTTTGTTTACATTTGACACTGTCACTCTAAGAAGTGTTCGTTTCACCGGGTTTTTGAATTTTGCTCATTTTTAACTCTTTCTTTTGTTATTTTCCTTTCGTTCGTCACTCGATTACTTCTACACATCTCCTCCAAAGCAGCTACAGCTAAGACGTTGAAACGTTGCACATACATATAATGAGATCATATTCCAAGCACAAAGGCATGACGCTATCATGCCTATTCATGACACGATGAGGTCTTCAAGCTAAATAGCACAGAAATGATTGCATCTCCAGCTTTGAAGCAAAATGCATCATTTAAATACTCTTCTGTGTCAAGCAACATATTTGGTCTTTCTAATTCTCAACGATTTTAATGCAGGATTTTAGTTCATTATGTAGATAAAACTTAGAAGCATACGAAATGAAATCGAAACGAAATTTATAGATGCCCTATCCGGGATTACCTTGCCCTATCTACCCATATATATGCTGTACACAACCAGAGAGTATGCCAACAAGACTGTTTGGATGTTTGTTTGGAACCTACATAACAATGCCTGCTTTTATGTTTTCTCACATATATTATTAAACCGGATCGCAAAGACAATACATAGCAGATAAATTTTTTTGTATCTCTCAGTTCAAAAGGCCTCGAACGTGAATACAAAACAGTTACCATTACGTCATAATTTCAGTCAAATGTTTGAGAACTAAAGCGGTTGTGGTTACTGCGTATCCTATTAACCATTTTCGGGATATGTGAGAATAGAAAGCTGAGAGTAACCCGTATAATGCAGTTAATGCTCTATTTTAGGGATAATATACATACATGAGGCAAATTCGAAGCATCATGAAGTGGATTGCTTCTTTTTTGCTTAATTATAAAATTAATTGAGAGCTTTAAGCACATAAAAATTTTGGAAGTCCTTGCAGCGACCTTCAGCGGTTCACTTCCAAACGGCCTTGTGTACACTTCATAGCTCTAGCCACTTTTGTTTGAGTCAGAGTTGAGCTCCACAACAATCTGTGTCTTTGTGCAAAGCGCAGAGCATTGAATGAAATCTCCGGTAATTTCCCTGGCTATTAAATTGCAACCCCGCGCACCTCTTTTGGGTAGAAATCCCTTATCTCCATATTTACTTTTAAAATTCGGCATTTATTAAAAGTTTGAGATTACAATTTCGTACTCTCAAATGTAAATTTGGCTACTTTGTAGTGAAATAGGTCCAGTTGCAATTAGAGTAAAACCCTGCTATTAAGGACAATAACTGTCTGGCAGATTCTGTCACTAATAGCGGGCTGTCGCTAATAGAAAGGTTCCTAAAATGTGGTGGTTACTAAGCTTGATTTTTGATACTACACACACGTTTGTTGTTTTTCATTTACACAAAATATATACATACACCAGGCGGCACAATTTAGAGCATATATTTACAATTAACCTGCAGCATTTTATCTAGATTGAAGTCCATAATCTACTGACGTTATATCCGCAGCTTCTTAAGTCTATTTACAACATACATGTATTTACATAGACAACAACAGTGACACGACTCCGGGTGTTGTAAGACAAAGGGGCTGAGGAAGCATTTTCGTGTGTACGATATGACTATTGTAATTAACCGCGCTGTACAAACATTGTTTTGGCGCGATGTACTGCGAAGACAAATCACACAAAGGGTTACAGGCGCATGCTTTATATTTCAGGCAGATTAGTGATATATGCACAAAGTTGGACCAGTTTTTGCTATCCTTAGTAGTGTACATATTTGCGGGTGTCCCTAACAGCGAGGTTTCCTTATCCGGGGTGTTACTGACTTTAGTAGTATTTTTTGTGACTATGCTTTTTAGCTTTTGTCATATAAAATGAGGGTGTATTTTATACACTTTTCCTTTTAGATATCTTCATTAACTGATAAATGTTTATACCTACCAGAGAGAATCAACGTGTATGTATAAGACCCAGTGACATCAAACAGCCATCCTGTAAGATAAAATTTATATTCAACTTCTATTTGTGATTATTTAAACATATTTCAAAATACATCTCTTTTTGTCACGATTGATTCTTTTTAGTTGGAATAACTGCATACATATGAGCATACTCATTACCTGCAAGTTCTGTTGAAATCTTAAATTTTTAAAATTTTAAACTCTATTCACCTTTCTTAATTACCTGTTATTGGTGGTCCTATCAAATAACCAACACCATTCATAAAGGAAGCGATACCACAGGCTAAGTTGAGATGTTCTAGTCCAACGGCGTGGATGCACATTGGTGCAAAGAGAGCCAAAAAACAGTTAGCGAAACTGCCAAAAATAACACTATATATTGCCTGTCCTATGATTGAATTGCATATAAAAGGTCCTAGTATATTCACTACTCCAGTGACGATGCATGTAAGGATGAATATCACAATTAGATGCCTAGGCCATTTGTTGCTTATTAAACCTATTCCGATTCTCCCTATTATATTTCCTGCTCCCATAATTGAAATCAAAGTTGAGGCGAGTTCCTGACTCGTGCCCATACTTATAACATAAGCAGGAAAATGAACATATGTGCAACAAAGTCCTATTCCAAGGAACCAGAGACTGGTAATATAAGCAATATACCTGGGCTCAAGGTACCACTTTCTGTTGTTCGGTTGCTTAGTAACAGACGTACATTTAAGATCTGAATTACAGTGCAGTTTGTAATCATCGAGACTTTCGACATTATTCAAAGAGAGTTGCATTTTTTCTTCGTTTTTATAAGTCACAGTTTCACAAGTATCAGGAAGTGAATCTCTTACATCGAGCTCTTTTAACTGGGATTCACTTGTCCTGATACGTGACTTTTCAGTGATATTTTCGATATTTGGAGGTCTCATTAATCCACCAACGACAAAATAATTAGCAAATATAGCGGAAAGTATGAGCATTGCTCCTTTCCATCCATGTAAATGAATTAGATATTCAGATAAAGGAGCAAAAGCCATTGTTCCTACTCCAATGCCCGTGGTTGCAAGACCATAAGCAACGTTTCTGTATTCATTAAAGTAGAAACCAATTGTGACCAGTCCTGGTGTGTACACAACACCAAAGCCCATACCTACAACATATACAGCAAATAGTTACCAAAGTGAGATATTCAATCCTGTAGAAAAAAGGTACAAAAATCATGATACTTTTTGCACTAAAATTTAAAAAACTTCAAAACAAGTGTCTACGCAAACCAGGAAAAAAGGAAACGAGTTTAATTTTCAAAAACGTTTCTCAATTATGCTTACCTGCTATAATCCCATAGCAAAGGAAGACAAAAAAGAAAGTCCCTGCAAAGTGAGCACCAAGAAAGCCCAGTGATACCATGGCTCCTCCTATTTGAATGGTCACTCTTGGACCAACACGATGCGAGATAACTGAACCTACAATTCCTGAAAATTATTGCAAAAAGTTATTCATATTTAACTAATAATTAACACCTAGTACATGCAGGAGCAATAATTAACGTTTCACTTTAAATGCCATGTTTTTCTTAGACAAATACGAATTAAACTGCATTTGAAATCTCAAAACATATACTGAACTACAGTCTTCTGAACTTAGTGTATTTGTGTTTTAATAAGAGTTTTATTATACACAAAACGACTTAAACATTCTTTGCGACTACGTAAATCAACAAAATTGCTTTGTGTTTGAGATTTGCGCAGTTTTGGTGTAGATATGCACCCATTGGAGCAAAAGTACCTGCACCTCATTATATGTAAGAACAAGTTAATAGTAAGAAACGTATCAAATGAGACGAAGGTTTATTTAAATATTAATTTCATTTAATTAAACGGAGAATTATTGGAAAAAGATTGGTCATGGTGAGCGAACATGAGCAGGGATTGGGCAGCTGGAAATGGTGCCACGGTTACTGGGTTGGCAATGGCAGTCTTGAGACAACATATTGTGTAGGCTTCAACTGAATTCGTATGCAAAGACATTTCGTTGATTTGTTGTTTGGCATACACAGAATAAGCCGCTGATCTGCATTGTCCTTCCGAAGAAATCTATTTCGAATGAATTGTATATATATTCGTGCTCAAATGGGAAAGGAGGAGTGGCACTTCATGAACCCTTTCGGACACCAAAGTAAGTAAATATTCTAGAATAATCAAAACGAAAATAAATAATATACAAAGTGGTAGCTAAAATTGATGCTGTGAAATAAAGTGATTACCACCCATGCCGAATAATCCTGCATGTATTGCTCCACACCAGGCCGTCAGCGCTTTGCTCCTGTGATACTCCATTAAAAATACAACGTTGAAAATGCCGTTGCAATATACAATACCAGCAAATACCAGATCCATGAAGGCCGCTAGTAGAATAACCCACGCCCAACCTCTATCTACAGGAGGTTGTCTAGCCATCACAACTTGATAACTCTATTTCCCAGGTTTGCTTCTAAAAAGCATACAAGACATATGTTTTGATAACTCCAATTCTGTTCTGAAAATATCTTATAAAGGGCTTTCCTATCGCACTGAGCAGGAAGGGAACAAACCTGAACAGAAAATACAAGTTTTGCAATTTTAAATCGAAGATGTCAGCTCCTTTTTATATGATGTTGTTCTTTCATTGATGTTTCTACACAACTTATTTGCTAGAATAGTCTCTGCTTGTCCACAGTTCCTCTCTGGACAATGTGAAATGACACATTGGAATCGAAGTGTTCTGGTGTCAAGATCCATACAGATAAGCCTTAGTCTGATATAAAATCATCCATGACTCCTAATGCTAAGAACACTTTTCTCTGTACAGTATTTTTAAAGTGTTATTCTCTGATTTTTTTCCCTTTCTGAACTCGTGGTCATATTTAGAAGGTTTTAATTTGTCCAAGTGTATAATTAACAAACCATAGGCTTTGATAAACTTCATATCGCACCACAAATGTTTAATTTAATACATTGTGTAATCCATCGTATCTAAATTAAATTCCTCACATATCGTCTGTCCGAGTTGTTGAATTACAATACACAGGTACAGCACTTATATGCCGCAGACATTGACATTGTCGAAGGCAGAGTCACTGTCTTCAAGCAGAAACAAGATAGTTTAAAAGTAGAAGTAATATTTACGGAGCGTGTACTTTTCCAGACGTTTAATTAACGTGGCAATAGAATTTCACTTGCCAATACAAATTCACATGTATAGATATATATTGTTATCTGTGAACATTACATGTTATTATTTAGTAATTGGTAAGTACACGGTTTATAATCTTGGGAAAAATCTGCGTGAAACAACTCTATGGTCTACAGTTAGAGGTTGCGAAATTAAATACTGGCAATTTTAAAGATATTTTGATGGTGTGCAATCTGCACATGCACAGACACACTGTATGTATGTACATTCACACTTTGAGACATTGGACATGCGCATTCACACTATTCCTGCTATGTACATGTACAATCGCATTGCTCCGCAATCGGCCCAATCCTTCTTTTTCCCCTCAATTTGAGTAATTGTTAGTAATATTGACTATAATCGCAGTGTCGGCTAAGGTCTGAATTACCGTACTTCATACTGCATTAAGTTTTAGAGGCATGAATTCCATAGGCGGTGGAATGCAATCATCCCATAACAGAGATTTACTGTAAAAATACAACTTTCCTCAAAGCAGCGGGTGAAGTGATTTGATTGTTTATTTTTAAAACCCTGAACAAGGCTTCCACCTGACAACAGAAAGAACAAAGACGCAAGAAAACTTAATTCTGATCCCCCACAATTCTTCGCATACCTTCACGACAAGATTTTTGTTAGTTGATATGCATGAACTGCACTCACCGATTTCCCATGAACACTAGCGTGAGACATAATGCCATGCACCGAGATGAAAAGAACGCAGTAACAGTCTATGGAATTCATGCTATGTTCAACTATACTAAATTTATTACATCTGATGTCACGCTATCATTCCATTCAATTCAGAACTGTGTGCATGTGTGCACAAATAACTCCCTCAACACACACGGAATATCATATGCACTCCATTCCCTCAGGAAGGCCACGCATGTACCAATTAGTTAGGATGCATGTCCATGACTTTTTAACACAACCCCTAAACGCGGAGTACTACTTTTGAAATAACATTTCCTTTTCACAAACGATAAGTAAATTTTACGTTCTCTAATAGAATCAAAGCTTCTCTAGCCATATTAACGCGGACGATAACGCTATTGGACCAGCGTAACGCTGGTAAAGGCTTTATAGCGCAACGCTTGTTTCTTTGCGTGACAAAAGCTTCTATGTAACACTCAGGCCTTGGCATAGTGCTGGCAGGTATCTGAGAGCGAAAAAAAAGATGATTCTAGCGCCATTTGGCTGTATAAGGCCAGGACTAAAAAAATTGTTTCCAACCCCATTTTTTAATGACAGCGGCCGAACTTTACTTTTGAAAATTTCGATGACTCAGTACTGGCCAATTTTTATTTCATTGTTTAATTTTTACAAAATATGGCCTTATCTTTGTTTAAAAGGCGACAATCCCTTCCAGCATATCCAACATTTCAGCGTATTTCAGAGGGAGACAAACAATAGTTTGCACAACATCGTGTAAAATATTGTGTACTTAAACATTACCTAGAAATGTGTCCGTTGGAGCACGTATAGCCCGCCTGCCCCCATTTGTGACAGGCTTGAGAGAAGTTTTTTTTTGGCACATTCTTGACAGTAGTTAATGGCATAAAGCTCTACACATGCGCATGTACTAAAAACGTGTATTTTGAGCCTAAGTTCGGGCGGCCCTCATGGACTGACGGACAAACCAACGCTGACCCAAAGGAGAGGTACACAACTACAACCCATAAGCCTTCAATTCATATAGGTTTCAAGTTGATTGAAGCAAAACCCTATGACAAGTTCTGTCCACAAAACGTAAATCTGCGCTGATAGCAGTTCTGCGCCTAAGTTCAAAGGTCACTCATGGACCGACGGACAAACCGACGCCGGCCCAAAGGGGAGGTGCACAACTACAGCCCACAAGCTTTAAAATATATGTATATATATTGATAATAATGAAAGGAAAATTAATAGTGACAACACGAACTGCAACAGCAATAATAATAATAATAGTACCGAGAGTTTCCGAAAAGAAGCCCTGGGCTTCTAAACGGAAACTTGACGATGTAGGCTGTCATTGCAGAAACAAATAGAAGCCGCGGGGCTTCTGCAGGGGCAGTAATTTCCAGATACCTGGATAATTATCTTTTTCAATTCATGTTGACCAGTTTTTTACTCACTGCGATTAATCATCCAGTTCAATTAAAGTTAAAAATGAAATTGAGATTAAATGATAACATAATAAAATAGTGGTGAAGTGAGGGTTTCCGGCACTTTACCTGTGCGTGATCGAGGGACACAACTCAGTTCAGATATTACCGGGTGTAGGGGGGGGGGGGCTTGCAATACCAATAACGGCTCATTTAATAAATAAATCAAGCCACTATTGCATACACCGAGT